>OZ017738.1:176256948-176671948 GCA_963969285.1 Odontomyia ornata
AATGGTTATACTCAGGAATACGGGGTTGACTACAAGGAAACTTACTTATCTGTGGTATGATATTCTACTATACGTACATTGATTGCCCTGGGAGTAAATTTAAACTTACATATTGATCACATGGATGTAAAGACAGCATTCTTAAACGGTGATTTGCAAGAGACTGTTTACATGGAGCAGCCAAATGGATACAAGATAAATGGTAAAGAAAACCATGTATTTACACTTCATAAAGCTATGTATGGGTTTAAGCAAGCCTCAAATGCATGGTATGACAAGATAGATAATGCCTTGACAGACCTTCAGTTTAGAAAAAAACTCAGTGACCCTTGTGTTTACATTAAATCAGACATCTCTGGAAATATAATTATATAAGCTTTGTATGTCGATGACATTTTAATTATAAGTAAAGATACACCAGAAAAGGAAGCGCTCAAGAAGAAACTGATGAAAAGGTTTGAAACAAAAGATCTTGGCCGAGCTACACATGTATTAGGAATGAGATTAAATCAAAGACAAAATCAAATTACATTGGATCAGAAAAACGATATACAGAAGGTATAAGATCAATTTAATAAGACTGATTGTAAGCTTGTAAGTACACCTCTGGAATGTGGCATAAAGCTTGAAAAAGGAGACCAAACTGATATGGATTCCAAGTATAGAAGCCTAGTGGGATGTATATGGCTATCCATTTTACGCTTGCGAAAGTAAAGCTAAAGAAAACACAAAAGATATTCAGATAGAAACAAAATTTTTTCATTCAGTATGAAGATGGAACCTTGCCATTATACGTGAAATACAACATTATTCAAATTGAAATTAACTATTCGAGCTATTTAAGCCTTTGTGTGGTTACCACTGTGAATTGTGTAAACAGCAAATGCGAGAAGGGCAAAACCGGTATTTATATGTTTACAACAATTTATGATCCGCCGATTTTCAATATGTAATCCATACGCGTGCAACTCAATTTAATTAGCAAAATATTTGCGCCCCGATAAAAGGTCTCTAAAAACGAACGTGGCCAGATTTGTTTTTATGTTAATAAATACCCATGTGGTACTACGAAAATTGCAGAAAGAAGTTTAATAGTAGGCAAGCCAAATTCTTTTTCGAAACTTTACGCTACATACGAGAAATTTACCTTTCCGGCTGGTGCTGCCAACGCGGATTTTTTCTGCTTGATTTTGTTGTATAATGTGTCTTACTTTTACGATATATAATTGTCTAAGTCTATTTCGTAATTGGATTCTTTTCTGTTAAATGGATTTAAATAAATTAATAATAAATAGTTTTCCACAGTTTTATGTGTTTTTTTCTTCTTTCCATTAAAAAACGTATTTGTAACATAATTTTCTGGTAAAATCGATAATTTCGGCAGCGCGGTACGAAAATATTTTTGTAGATGGGTGACATCACTTGTTTGGTTTGCCATTTTATCATGAATAGGATGGAATAGAAGACAAAATTCGCCACGTTACCCAGGGCCGGATCTACTTAAGAGCTGCTTGTGCTACAGCCCAGGGCCCCGAGGTTACAAGGGGCCCCCAGGCCCCACTAAAAACAATAAGCGATAATTTGAATTTTAGCAAAAAAAAGAACTACAATAAGGTTGGCAATAGTGGCAACCTTGAGATCAATCAACCAATGTATGTGCGCGTCTATGGAACAGAACGGGGATTTCCCTGTCGTTTGTTTTTGGTCGGTATATTTTTATCTACTCTTACGAGGAACTTTCCGCTGCGCACTTCCACACTTCTGTTCTCGTCATCAAAATGACAAACTGATTGTGTTAATTGTTAGAACTGTATTTAATGAGTGAGTTTACTTATAAGTGATAACTTAAAAGTAGTAAAATTTATAAAATTTACTTATGTTATTGAAATACATAATCAGTATAAGATTTCCTACTTTTATTTGGTAAGTAAAAATAATTATAAGTCGTGTCTTTCTTTTTTATGGTATTTTTAAGGGTTCTGTACAAAAAAAACTAAAAAATGAATATAGGATCAGTCGTGCGCCCGTCTGTCTGTCACAGCCAATTTGCTCCGAAGCTACTGGACCAAATTAGATGAAATATGGTAGGGTGGTATAATCCTATGACCAAAAACACAGATGTGCAAAGTATTTTTTTTTTTTAATAAGAGCCATTTTCCGGGGACAACTAGTTAATTCGCATTTGGCCGCTTTTTTTTAATACTAAATGAGGTTTTTAATTACTGTATTCATTACAAAGTATTCACGTATTCAAATGTAACGATTATCTCGTTCACTGTTTATTTACGAAAAAACTATCAAGTTCATTGTTTATTTTCAGGAAAAAATCAAAGTTTTAATTTGCAATAATGTCTGGTCTTAATTTGCAATAATGTCTGGTCGAAAGTGGAGCTGAGAAACGCAAATTACAGCTAGATCGTGAAAAGGAAAGAAAAAATGTGCAAAAATTGTGACTTTTTTCAAATCAAAATATAAAAACGGGGATGAAATCGTTGAAAATTCATCCACAAGCCACAAGGGAGGGATCGTATCTGAAGAGAATCTATTTGAAGGGGGTAGCAAATCGCAACACCAAGAAAAAAAGACAAATGATGAAAATGTGCGAAGTCTTGACTACCAGCAACCCTCTGATCAGATGGAAAACGATATTGGCGTTCAGCGACAGAATGGTATCACCGAGACGGAAAGAAATTTAGAGAATATTAATTTTGAGTTTGAGAAATATGTTGACGTGGGCTTGTGGCCAGAATCGCTAAATAATGATTTTATTAATGACATCCTCTCACATGTAATGACTGACTTTCAAAATAAAGATCCGAAAAATATATATTCAGCTTCTATAAAGAAATAAAAGGAACAAAACAGAGCATTTTCAAATAGCCATTTCACAAAAAAAAATTAAAAATGGTCAATCACTGGAAAAATAAAAAAAAGGAAAGAAAGTATATACCCTTTAATTCTACTATTTATTTAAAATTTCGTATACAATTGTTTCGTTCTCTACTTGAGAACTTCCTCAGTACTACTATTCCCTAAACTATAAGTATCCTAATATTTATACTAAACTCATTAACGTATTAATATAAATCTCTAATTACACCTAATCCCTCAAAGTACTTTTACTTAATCTCTAATTACCTGATCCTTTACCATTCAAAAATTTGTTTTTCCTTAATTACTACTTAACTACCTTCATTATTTTGTAAGCTTGAATAGCCAGGTGTATCCGTTACCTGGGTCGCCGTTCCAAATGTCCTGCGTCTTCCGATTGAATATCTCCAAGCTTTCTGCTACATCAAGCTTCCATCCGTTTGTAACCGTTTTCAGCATGCTTACGTTGTCCGCAGTGATGTCATGTTTTTCAAGGACTATATGCTCTGCTACTTTTGATTTGAAGTTTTTTGCATCCTGCTTTTTGTTTTTGTTGACTGCTTCCCTTAAGTGTTCATTCCATCTGACACCTAGTGATCTCCTCGTTTGTCCAATGTAACATCCATTACATTTCGTACACGATACCTTGTAGACTCCACTGCGCTCCATTTTGGGAATGGGGTCCTTGGTTGATCCAAGCAAGTTCTGTATTTTTGTGGCCCGGCTCGTATAAACTAGGTCGATGTCTACGTTCTTCATAGCCCTCTTCATTGTTTCCATCCTTGAGTCAAACGTTACAACCAACCTCTTCCGTTGCTCGACTTCCGCAGTTAGCGTTGTGAACTTTTTATTGAAGATCTCCTTCGTTCGTTTGGCTATCAATTTGGTAACTTCATCCGTAGGGTATCCATTCCACTCGGCTAGCTTATAAATGTGGGACGTTTCTCTTTTCAGGCCTTCCTTATTCAATGGAAGCGTGAGCATTCGATTCACAAGCCAGCTAAATGTCGCCCATTTTTGCTGTTGACAATGGTTCGAAGTGAAAGGAATTATCCGCATGGTGTCCGTTGGTTTGCGGTATATTTCGAATTCCAATTCATTAGCTCCTCTACATACCATTACGTCAAGGAATGGTAGCCGCCCCTCCGACTCCAGCTCGTGGGTGAAACTGATGTTGTTGTGTATTGAGTTGATCGCCGTGAGAATTTGCTGGACCTGATCCTCTTTGATGATCGTGAAGATATCGTCTACATAACGCATCCATCGATGTGGCAGTTTACCTTCTTGTGCTAACTTCTCCTCCAAAAATGCCATAAAAACTTCGCTTAGAAACGGGGAAAGAGGATTTCCCATCGGAGCACCACGTGTTTGCTTAAAAAATTCTCCCCTGAAGTTGAAATAGCTTTCACCCATGCAGAGTCTAGCCAGTTTCAAATACATTTTGGCTCGTGTTCTCCATTGTTCTCCTGATCCTTGTATCAGAATCCACTCCTCAAGTAACGTAAGTGCTTCTTTGACCGGAATACTGGGAAAAAGTGCCTTAACGTCAAATGACACCATCGTATCCCCATCTTCCAAAGGTCCCCAGGACAACACCTTTGAAGTAAATTCTGCCGAATTTGCTACTGATCTGGTAACAAATTTTTTGTCCATGTTATTGAATTCCTTGACTAACCACTTCGCAATTTTCTGAGTGGGAGCGTTTTCTGCTGACACAATTTCACACATTTCATGGCCTGGCTTGTGAATCTTCGGAAGTCCTATGATCCTTGGCAGCGATGGGTTGGTTACTTTTAAGAATTTCTTGATTTCCTGAATCCATGGTTCACATTCTTTCAGCACTTTTTCCACTCTTTTTATTGACTCAGGAAGCGGATTATTTCGTAGACTGAAGTTTGGTCCCGTATTTATTTTTTCCCAATTTCTATTGTCGTAATCGGCCTTGTCCATGATCACTACGGCATTCCCTTTATCCGCTTTCATGTAGTAAACCGGTAGATTTTTTAGCTCCTTGATGATTCTATTCTCGTCCTGCTTTCCAACCCATCTAGTTTCTTTTCTCAGTGTGTCTGCAGTGCTGGCTCTTATCTTTTGTTTTTCCTCAGCCGTCAGTCCATGCATGCTCGAAAGTCTATTGATCCCGGCTTCGATTTCTATGACGATATCTTCAGGTTTGGCTTTCGCGTTAATGGAGTATTTCAGCCCCATGTTCAGCAGATTCAGTTGAGCTTCCGTAAATACCTGGGACGATTGATTGATGACTATGTTTTCAATTGTACGCACCTTGATTTGTTGGGACACTGTCACTTGTTCTCGTCTTAATTGATGAAACTTCTTTTCTAGTATTAATTTCTTCCGCTCGCTTTCACACTCTTCCGCTACTTTCACTTTTGTTAGAAACAACGGGAAACCCAACGGATATTGTTTGGCCAGGCTCAAATGTAATTCGTATGCCTCTCTGCTTCTCCTGTCCAATTTTGCATAGAGTCTTTCAATACTCTCCTTCACCAACTGCATTTCCAGATACTTGATCATTGTACCTTTCTTGAACGGTATACTCGTCTTGAGTTTGACGGTGTGGCTTTTCGGGGTGATGTTATTGTGCTTGCATTTTTTTAAAAAAACTTAAATCCCTTCTTAGTGACGCGACAGACTTCCTTAAACTGATAAACTCATTGACTTCAAAATTAAAATGGTCAATCACAAAATTAAAAATGGTCAATCACCGGAAAGATCTTGGCTAACATATTCAACCAGTGTTGGTGCTGTTTTTTGTTTGCCTTGCAAACTTTTTTCTAAAACCTCTTCTCAATGCACGACCGGATTTTCTGATTGGAAACACATAGGAACTTGTTTAGAAACTCACGAAAATTCTAATGAACATAAGAAATCAATGCAAGTGTGGTTAACACGAAAAGAAAATAAGTCTGTTTTAGACAAGCAGCTTCAGGAGCAATTAAGAAAAGAAACAGAATATTATCACAATGTCCTAAAACGGGTAATTGAAGTATTAAAATTTTTGAGTATAAGGGGCTTAGCATTTAGAGGTTCCGAGGAAGTATTTGGTTCTCCACATAATGGTAATTTTATGGGGGCTCTGGAGCTATTGGCAGAGTTCGATCCATTCATTCGTGAGCACATTGAACAACGGGAGCTGCGACCAAAACCGATAATATCGTACTTATCAAAAACAAAAGAAATAATTGAGATTATGGACCGACCGCTAATTAAACAAATTATAACTCAAATAAAAAACGACGACACAAAGTATTATTCAACTGTGATGGATTCTACACCAGATCTGTCTCACAATGATCAACTTGCTATTGTATTACGATACAGTTTTCGGGGAAAAGTATATGAAAGATGTGTAGTCTACATTAAAATTAGTAGTCATACTGCCTTACATTTATTTAATATACTACGAGACTTTATAGAAATAAATGGATTATGTAATGATTTTTTTAATGCCCGTGTAGGACACGGGTGCCGATGGTCTGGCATAAGTGTCAGCGAGCTATAAACAACACCGAGCTCAGCTAACTAGCTTCAGTTAACGACCACGTACGCGTGCTTGACGACTAGCATTTGCGGGATCATATGAGGCGGGTTCTTGTCGAGCCACGAAGCTACACTACAAAATACTTATCACGCGTACTCTACTCTACAAGACGCACCGACCAATTTTTATTGTCTTTAGAAAAGTTCTATTAGGTGTCAATTAAGCTACTCTACAGGAATTCAATATTTTTTTGCCTCGTTAAAGTTAGCGGACACGGAGGCTTGAGACAAACGCAAACATTAAACAAAAAGCAACCGTTACTTTCACCAAAGAAGGTCGTTGCATTACAAGGGGAATGTCAAACGTAAAGATGTTAAAGTGGCTGAAGTGAACCACTCATCTCTGCCTAAAGGATGGAAACTTGACGGATGCAGTTTACTTTACACTAGTAAAACAACAAACTAAGCAGTTTCGACGGGGTGACCACATTATCTCTTCAGGAGCAGCCACTCCTGATCACCACGGGGCTGCTCGACTGCTTATGTTTATTACAATTACTACTGAGTAATTATAGGGGGCAATCTTATGACAACGCTGCCAATATGGCGAGTCACTACAATGGTGTACAAGCCCTACTAAAACAAAAAAAAACACCGCGGTTTATGTGCCATGTGCATCGCGTTCCCTTAACCTAGTTGGTGTAGAATCTGTCAAGGTTGCACCCGAAATTGTAAACTTTTTTGGAGTAGTGCAACAAATATACGTTTTCTTTTCTGCTTCGACCCTTAGGTGGGAGCTGTTGAATCGTGAAGTAAAATTAAAATTCACGTTAAAAATCTCCGTTGGCAGCATCAGCCAGAAAGGTAAATTTCTCGTATGTAGCGTAAGGTTTCGAAAAAGAATTTGGCTTGCCTACTACTGGGCTTACCTACTACAAGACTTCTTAATGCAATTTTTGTTGCACGACATGGGTATTTATTAACATAAAAAGAATCTGCCACCGTTTGTATTTGGAGACCCTTCATAGAGGCGAACATATTTTGCTAATTAAATTGAGTTGCACACGTATGGATCACATATTGAAAATCGGCGGGTAATAAATTGTTATAAACATATAAATACTGGTTTCGCCCTTCTCACATTTGCTGTTTTCAAATTTCACAGTGGTTACCACACAAAGGTGATAACTTTTTGGCTTAAATACTCAAATAGTTAATTTCAAAAGATTTCCATAAAAGTTTATCAGCACTAGAGGGCTATAGAAATAAAAAAAATGTTTATGTCAACCCCCCCCCCCTCTATGGGGAGACCCCCTTAAACACTTTACAATATTATCTTTCACTGCAAATTTCAAAAGGCACCACTTTTGACCTACGTAGAAAATTTCCTCATTCTAGCTCATGTGGTTTGCGAGAAAACTTGTTGTGACGTACGAACAAACGGACGGACAGACAGACAAGTCGCAATTTTATAATTTGTTGATGGTATTGTTAAAAATATTTTACAATATTTAAAAATGGTCTGATTTATAAATACTTTCAAGTTAAGTTATTTAAAACGTTTCCATGAAAAAAATTCATTATGTCAGTTGCTACTAAAATAGCGAAATGCGCTTGCCTTCTGACCTTTGTAGGCCGCAATTTTGAATGCATGCATTTGATTTTGGACTATTTAAATCTTTGTGTGCGAGAACCTCATCAATCAATGTGCCAAATCGAATCGGAGTTTCACTCTAGACAGGGCAAAATAATTCAATTTTTAGTGAAAATGGCAGCTAAAAATATTAGGTTTTAAATTTTCGACTTTTTTATTTTCCACTCAATTTTAATAATTTTCTGCGTTATACAAGAACATAGTACAGCGATCCATAATCTCCGGTTTCATAAAAATGAAATTTGCACATGAATGATCACCAAAATATCAAAGTTTGTAGATCTGAGTAATATCTATCTTTAAACCAAATTGCGACTTTTAGAAGCCTTTGAAGTTTTGAGTTTTAACTGGCCGCCATTTTGTTTTTTGCGACCTGACCTCCAGTTTTTTACGTAATTCTTTAGATGCTTATAATTTCTATTTAACTGCCGAATTTCATGAACATCTGTTGCAAGCTTTGACCACTATTTTTTCGGCCTTTGAGCGGCCGCCATTTTGTTTCTGCTGTACCGACTTTGGATTTTTTGTTTTGAGATTCATCACATACATCAGTGAACCTTTGTACAAATTTCATCCAAATCGAAGCTATACTTTGGTCAGAACAGAAATCACGATTTTTCGTCTAAAATGGCCGCTATTTTGTTTTTGCCCGGCCGATATAGCTGGTTCACGTACTTAACCGAGATATTTATCCAATACATCTTTCCTGAGAATTTGGTGAACATCGGAGCAAAATTGCAACCTCTAGTGTAGTCACAAATTTCGTTATATTTCATATATATATATATATATATATATATATATATATATATATATATATATATATATATATATATATATGTATATATATATATATATATATATATATATATATATATATATATATATATATATATATATACACTTGCCAGAAAAAGTATCCGTACATGCAAGATAACAAAGTTGTCATTGTATTAAAAAGGATATGTTCACTTAATTTAAATGCATTCTTTTATAATATCATAAAATCTACACTTCTGCATGATTCGCAGTATGCTACATAATATTTACTATTTAAAGAGACTTGAAACACAAACAAAATCAATTTATGCCACCAAAATAGACCAGTAAAAGTATCCGTACAGAAAAAACCGGGGGATTCCCCGTGTTATGCGATGACACATGCAGATGCATATTAATTTTTTAGGTCCGATAATAGTTCTACCTTAAGTTGTGATAGGTTTAAAAGAGAATGCAATTTTTTAAAAATGTTTGTGCACTAGAATGCATCATGACGCCCAAAATTTGTGAAATCAGTGTTGAGGGGAGGAAAATTATGCTTAAACTTAAGAGTGAAGGGAAAACTTACCGCAAAATTGGTCAAATAGTTGGCAGAACATACTCCCCTTTCCAGTATATGGGGAAAACATTTAATACAATTGGTTCGATTATGTCAAAGCCTCGTTGTGTTTGACCCTCCATACTGACTGAACGCGAAAAAAGAAACGTTTTGCAGGCAGTTAAAAATAATCCTCGAGTAACTGCTCCCCAAAATTGTTGCAAATAGAAAAGACTGTTTTGGCAAGGTTCTCCACGAAGATACCATACGAAAAATACTAAAGAGAGATGGATATCGCTCACGCATAGCACGTACGAAGCCATACATTTCGGAAGTGAGCAGGAATAAACGTGTGGACTCCGCAACTCCTTACAACATAAAACATCAACTGTGTACGCTGCCCCGATCCCCAGACCTTAATTCCATTCAGCATTTGTGGGACTTGTTGGAGGGCAAGATCCGTCACCACAGCATATCCTCGAAGGAAACGCTGAAAAATGTCATCGTCAATGAATGGGGCAAAATTACCAGGCAGGACATAGCCAAATCGGTTCACTCCATGCCAAATTGACTTAAAGAGGTCCTTAAAAGAAAAGGTTATCCCGACAACCTATAAGGCCCTGATATGTAATAAAATATTTGAATATTTCCAATTCATATGATCATGTACGGACACTTTTTCTGGTTCGTTTAAGTACGGCTATTTTGTTTTTATTTTGTAAAATCTAGTTTTTAAAGTATTCCACAGGAAAAATTTATCGAAAAGATAGTTTCATTAATGATTCAATTTTGTTCCTTAAATATTTAAATGTAGCAGCCTTCTTTAGCATGAATTTCCTAATATGTTGCTTTCTTTTGATGTTGTATATATATATATATATATATATATATATATATATATATATATATATATATATATATACACACATATATATATCTATATATATATATATATATATATATATATGTATATATATATATATATATATATATACATATATATATATATATATATATATATATATATATATATATATATATGTATATATATATCTATATATATATATACATATGTGCATATATATATATATATATATATATATATATATATATATATATATATATATGTATATATATATATATATATATATATATATATATATATATATATATATATATATATATATATATATATATATATATATATATATATATATATATATATATATATATATATACGACTATATATATATATAAGATACTCTCTAAAAGTTTAAGCCAGACCAGATGTTCTTGCCACTGTGATGCTGTCAAAGTCTTAAAAGATAATCATGATGACATTCGCAAAATTTTCAAAAGTTTCAACGAAAATGAGGTTGAGAAAGTTGATTTCCGGGAAGAGGCACGAAATTTATTCAATAAAATGCCGAAACTCGAGACTGCAATTTTGATTATCTTTTGGGAAGAAGTTTTGGAGAGATTTCATTTAGTTAATAAAAAAATACGGAGCTCTGGCTTAGACATTTGTGAAGGCAACAAGTTAGTTGTGTCATTAAAAGACTTTGTGAACAATATACGACACCAATCAGATCAGAAACTAGAGGAATACGAGGAGAAAGCTAAAAAATTAAGTACTAGTGTGGGAATGGAATGCAATGAATAAACAAGAGACGCATTACTCCAAAATTTTCAGATAAATCTACAGGTGAATTCTCAGTATACGGCGTAGAAAGATTTAAAAGGGATGATTATGGATTTAAATAAAAGGAGCCAAGTCTATGAGACATAAAGCAAAAAATTCAAATTTTTAATGAATTTGCAGGACAAAAATATCAAAAACATAGATTTGGAAAGTGCACGTCATATTATTGATTACTATCCAGATGACGTAGAGGAGCATTTAGTGAATGAGTGCATTCAATTAAAATCGTACTTACTCCAATCTAAGCCAGAGTCTGTAATGATTTTTATGTCTAAGTCCGAACGAGGAACCGACCTCTCATCGGTTCTAGACGTTAAGTCTGAGTCGTGCCAACGAATGTCACCAACCGGTCAACCAATCCGTGCACCGTAATCCATTTTTGCGGTGGCTGCTTGTCGGCCAGCTAAATCGGAGAGGATTCCGGTCGCGGGTCTCAAAATGGATTACGCTCATTTACAATTTTTCAGCCACCATTAAACGCCTGTTTCAAACGCGTCGAAAACACAACCATACGGAGAAGAAACCTATTTTACGTTACTCCGTATTTCTTCATTCATCCAGTCAATGTACCAAACAAATCTAATTTCTATTTCGCGTTCCCGAATTGTACCGACGCGGTACCGAAAAATATACTACGTTAACGTAAATCCAAAAAAAAAACTACGCTAAAGAAAAAACAAACCAACAAAGGTACCGCGTACCGCGCGCAACGCGAAACCGGCCTCAGCGGATTTTCTCAAACCCTACCCTCGCGACAGCATACTAACCATGCACTCTACTTCCCGCTGGAAAGAAAGGACCACTGGAAAGGAAAGTCGTTGTTAATTTAGTACTTCATGTTATTATTACTTAGCATTGTCGAAGTAAACATTATTCTTTGCATGAAACATCGAAATCTTGAGCTAAATAATAATGTAAATTTCATTATTAATAATCTTGTGAGCCTATTTGTTTATACAATAGAATATAAAGTTGGCTTAATTCATTAGGAGGCTAAAACTCATTCTAAATTCTAGCGGAATTAAATAACAAGACTATAAAATTAGTTCTAAAAATTACATTTCATATGTATTCAAGTTTAATATTATTATAATGATTGATGTAAGGCATTGCTACAATCAAGTATAATAATAAGCATCCAAAGAGCTCAATTAAATTCACTTTGTACATATTTCCATTGTAAAAAAAATAAACATAAACTCAACTATTTTAACTATATTGGGATACACAAATCAGGAATGTTTCAACATGTTTCACTAATTGTAAGTACTACTTTAAGTAGTTTTACCAGTTACTACGCTCATGCGCTAAGTTATTACAACTTCTACTACTACAATATGTATTCAAATGCCCATTTTTCTCACAGATATATTTTGTATAGGCTGCTTTCGAAAAGACTAGTATACAGTAGCGATTGAGGATTAAAGATAAAGTATAATATTACACAACGCTTAGGTTTATAGGAGGTATATTATAAAAATATTTCTCATACTAAATATGTTTGTATGAAGTGGGCGAAAAGTTGATATATGTATTTGGAATGTTTCTTAGTTTTACTGTTTGATCCCAAGGTACCTTGTTGGATTTGTAGAAAAATATAAAAAACCTACAATTCTATCTCATTAATTGGTTTCAAACGTTTTTTGCTTAATAAAGCTACTAAAATTAAGCCTCTAAGATTCAAGTCTCATCAGTTTGTTTAATTTCGATACTGCTTTTCGATTCAGATTTCAATGATGAGATTCGTCGATAAAATGAACTAGTCGAATATATCTTTTGCTGTCGAATCTAAATAAAATTAGACGGCATTTATTGGTCTGAATTATTGTTTCACAGCCAACGTTTTGAAATCTTTTTTGGTCTTTTCTGTTTTATAGTAGACTGCGAATTTCTTTATGTGATGTGTCGAATTCACTTATTCTACTCAGCCTATTATCATAAATTGGTTCCCTACCGAAATCACTCATTATTAATTTCGTATCTAATTCGGCAACGGGGAGAAAATTAGCATATTGTAACGTTTCAATAAAAGAGCAAGATAAAATAATACTAAAAATCGTAGAGTTATGAGAAATCAACTTCTCAGAATCACACGCTTTCTTGTTAGTCAGGCTATTGCCGGCCTTAACATTTATATCTAACTTCCCTTTGTTCGCTTGTACGTTTTCCTCGAAAAATTCAATGCGTTTTGTAGTTATCTTTTGCAGAATATTACAATCAGTATTAACATCGTTAATATCTCCTTCCAATCCTAACGAGTTGCCTACTTTACTGTATTTCATAACATTTAAGTCGTTCACACCTGAATTTTATAGAAAGTATCTTGAAACAATGCTAACACGATTTGAAATCTGAATTTTAGTTTTAGAAGATACTTATTTGAAATAGACACCAAACCTATGTATTAAGCCGACAGTTGCTTGCTTAGCTTTGCAGACCGAACTTATTTGTAATTTTGTGTGACACATTAACTATGGCCATTTCATGTTTGGAATCACACTCACAATGATAAAGACCGCTTAACTTCAGCATCCAGTGAGCCCCAGTGCCGACCCTTGCCACGACACCCTGCATTTCCAATAATAATTCAGAATCGCCTGTAGTTTAACAATGACGTTAAGAGAACTTTGACCAACGGAACCATCTCCACCACTCACCTTTTATTACCACCTCTGAGATTACCACGAAATTGATTCTGGGGATTTCTAAATGGATTTGAAGATGGTGGCATTCCACCTCCCGGTCCACCACCACCACGACCGCGTTTTTGATAATATGGCGAAATATTTCGTGGCGGTCGCATGAAAGGACTTCGAAAGTTTTTGTTTCTTTTGCAGTGAAACTCCTCTTTGCGGCGACCTGAATCCTCCCCGAGGGAAACGTTAATTACCGGGCATTCTGAAAGGTTGCGGTTGTGCTGGTCCGAGTCCTTGCACTCTTGGCGGTCCTAACATACGTGGTGATGGTTTCCATTGGACGACAAATACTTCGCGAAATGCTTCGGTACTTTTCCGCTCAACGACAAGCCTTTAACACAGCAAGAACTCTCCACACATACGATTTTATGTGATGGGACGATCCTTAGCGTACCCCTTAGATACGCTCCAATGCCAATAAGTACACATACGTTCCCGGTCCGTTACCTGGAACCGGTTCAGGCTTAAGACGAAATATTTACGGAATGTAAAGTTGTTGAGAGACTAATACTTGTTCCTCAAACTGTGAAAGTCACAAATAAAAATAACACGCTTTGAAAGGTCACGAATAAAACACGCACTGATCTGATTCCAAAACTGAACTCCTTTATTCAACATTCAATTGTATTTATATTCTAAAACAACATGCTCATCAATTATGTTAACCAGAACAGAGTTCAATTATCGAGCAAAGAATGTGCTTACTGTTGCACATATGTGTACATGTTTTAAATAATTGAACGATGTTCGATGAAGACAAAAAATGCTGACTATTTGAAATATGGAGAAGCAAGTAAATTACATAGTTCAATGAATCAAGAGGTCAATGTTTTCAATAATGAATGCTTTGCTGTATAATTAATTTTATGGATAGATTACAAATTGATTATAATTCTGAACATTCTGCCCGCCAAGAACCGCTGGTTCTTCTAACAGAGGATAGTTTGTTATCTTTCGTACCATCTCGTCTTCGGATTAGCATTGTTTGTAACTGGTGGTCTCCGCAATCTCCATATTAGGACGCTGATAATGATAGATGCAACTAGGAAGGTGAGCCCAACACTTGTGCCCAGAACAATGATGTGATGTCGCGTCTGATGCCAAATGGTAGCCGAAAACTCGGATCGCAGGAGCGCTTCTTGCTGTTGGGTTTCATGAATAAATCTATCGTCTTGTTTGAGTAGTGGTTCCGTGGCGATGTAACGATACGACAGATTCGTGTTTTTTACGGTGTCTTGCATCAATCGTATGGGTTTAATGTAGGTTGACTGCACATGTACGGTTTCCATAATTTGAGAGTTTGCGCGAATTATGGCGGTTGAGCTCTTGATGCTGCAATGAGAGCCCATTGCTATTATACCCACTCCTTGGATTTTAACATCTTGTCGATGTCCACTGCAGGTTATGGCCATTGATTGCTTTTTAGAGGATAAAAATAGCCAGTTATTAGCTCGGGTTAGCTGCTTCCATAGCAAATCCTTCACGTGTAGTCTGTTGAGTGTGCATGAGATATTATTGGTTCGCTCGAAAATCTCGTCTAAGATGCAATTAGGATGCTCGCTAATACTCTGGAGTATGCTGACTGAGCAATGACGCCTGTTGTTTGAAACTGTTTCACATTGGTCAAATTGTTTAGGGCTCAGTTCAAAATACAGCTGGTCATCGTAATTTACTCCAAAATAATTCGTGGAGACGTCAGGGACTGAGTAATTTCCATCGTTTAAACTATGTGGGATGCCTGTACAATGTAGAAGCTCGAAGTTCCTTTATTCGACTATTGGGAAGAACCCTGATATGAGTATGCCGTTTTGTGTTTTTGTAATTTGTGTCCTCTGTATCTCCCTTGGTTCGATAAATAACCCCTTTCCTAACTTTGACTGTACTAGTGCCAGTATTTTATGCATGGTGGTTGGTGAGCATATTTCTGCAAGACTTCCAATTTCTGATTGAATTTTATATAAGCCATTGTAACGATTCTGAATCTGTTCTAGCCATTCAAACGCTAATTGATATGTGGTTAAGAAATCAAGGCTGATTCGGTTCTGGTCGATGGAATTGTACCATGAGGACATTTTTGTCAATGTTTTGGACACGTGATTGAATTTCTCAATGATGGCATTTAGTTTGGTTGTCAATGCATGTTGAGTATCGTTGACTCTAGCAGTCGTGGTTAATAGCAAATGTCCTTGATGTTGCATGGTGTCAATAAGACGTTTCTGGTTTTCATCTAAGTTGTCGATATCTGTGTAGACTTCATCGTTCACTCCGAATATTCCTTGCAGGATGTTTCCCAGAATTCCACGCCGTGATCGATTTTGAATCCATGATGTGATTGACTCAAAGGTACTATTGACTCCCTGATTCAGTCGCTCCACTAGCTCCTTGCATCGTGTATCCTGATGAAGTCGAACACCTTGTTCGCAAATGTACGATGTGTTCTGACGCACTTGTTGAAGATTGGAAAGGTCTTGTTTGATTTCTTCAGGTGAAATGTGAATATCCATTCGTATTTGTCCTTTCATCAAGTGTACTTGACCGATATGCTCTATGTACAGACCAGACTCAGGGTGTTTTATAGTAAAATTTGCCTTAGTTCGTGTTACGCAAACTAGAACTGCCAGTAAGCAAACCATGAGTTTCGATAGAGTTGATGATTTCTTCGAAATGCCAGTTTTTCGCTCTCTAGTAGTACAGTGAGGATCGATAGTGGAGTTTTCAGAGGTTTTAGGCTCCTTGTGTCCCTCATCTATTGGTAGTGGACAGATTTTTGATATGGGTCGCTTCAAAGTTCTGTCACTCATCTTTATTGTTACAACCCTCGTTAACCCATCCTCTCCGGGATGGAGAGCCAAAATTCTGCCCAGAGGCCATTGAGTAGCGGCACAATTTTCAAGTTTGACGAGCACGAGGTCATTAACCTTTATGTTTCGGTTTTCGGTAAACCACTTTGCACGTTGTTGTAGCTGCGTAAGGTATTCTAAGCTCCATCGTTGCCAAAATTGTTGTTTCAATTTTTGGACGAGTTGCCATTTCTTAGTTGGGTTATCTTGTGTATTTTCATCAGGTAATTCGAATAGGTTTTCTCCAGTTAGGAAATGTCCAGGGGTTAAAGCGTTTAGATTGTTTGAGTCAGTGCTTATTGGTGTCAATGATCGCGAGTTTAAGCAGGCTTCGATCTGGGCAAGCAACGTGTACATCTCTTCGACATTAAGTAAATGTGATCCTATTACTTTCGTCAAATGCCGCTTCATTGATTTCACCGCTGCCTCCCAAATTCCTCCAAAGTGCGGACTTCCTGGTGGGATGAATTTCCAGTCAATGTTATTGATAATGAGTGTTTGTTGTGCTTCCTTAATCATCTCTTTGGCGGCTGCTTTCAGCAGTTTATTTGCTCTGACGAAGTTAGTACCATTGTCGCTTATCAATGTGTGACACATGCCCCTTCTTGCAATGAATCTTCTTATTGCCGCGATGCAAGCCTTTGCCGTTAAGTCACTCACTAACTCCAAATGTACTGCCTTTGTTGAAAGACATACAAAGACGGCAATATACGCTTTTGTTGTTTTGCTGCCTCTATCACTACTCGATTTAATGGAAATGGGTCCAGCATAATCAATCGCCGTGCGAGCAAATGGCTTGCCTGGTTGAACTCGTTCATATGGTAACTGACCCATTAGCTGCTGGCTTGGCTTCGCCTTGACTTTAAAACATGTGACGCATTTTCTACTTAATGCCTTAACTGCTGTTGCTCCGTCTATTATCCAAAATTTCGTTCGGATTGTAGCGTGAACCAGCTGTTGACCTCCATGCAACGTAAGATGATGGTAGTGTTTGATAATTAGGTTTGCTAAGTGTCCCCTAGATAAAATAATTTGGTGCTTAGTGTCATAGCTCAATGCACTCTGTTGAGTCCTTCCACCTACTCTCAGCAGTCCTTCCGAATCCAAGAATGGTCGCTGCCTTATAAGGCGACTTGACTTACGCAGAGGCTTGTGATTCTCCAGTTGCTCAATTTCATCTGAGAATGCTTCTCGTTGAGCTATGCGAACGCAGATGATTTCCGCTTCCTTTAGTTCGTCACTGGTCAAGAACGTACTGCTATTTTTGGTTTTCCATCTACGACAATACGCAGTTACTCGAACTAACTTTGTAAAAGATGAGAATCTTTGGAAGATGTCGGGCGTTTGCTCAGGTGTGATGGTTTGAGCTGAGACACTCGTCAAACACGCGTCGTTGGTTCGCCTTTCGATGTCAATCATAGCACTGTTGGTAAACGAATTCCCTTTTGGCCATTTACTGGGGTCTTCACTCAACCAGTCTGGCCCATTCCACCACAACTTGTCGTTGACAAGAGCCTGAGGCAGTGCTCCACGGGATGCGATATCTGCAGGATTTGATTTGCTACCCACATGTCGCCACTGTTTTGGCTCTGAGCTTGATTGTATCTCTCCAACTCTATTCGCTACGAAGACTTTCCATTTGGTTGCCGGTTGACGTAACCATTGCAACACAATTGTAGAGTCAGTCCAGTAGTACGGTCTGAGACAATCCCATCCATGCGCTTTCAGAGTGCTGTTCATAAGTTCGCATAACAAGGCTGCACCACACAGTTCGAGACGTGGTATTGATCGTACTTTCAAGGAGGCCACTTTTGATTTCGCTGTTATAAGTTTAACGAGTGATTTTCCACCATTCTCTTGAACACGCAAGTAGATAGTTGCTGCATATGCCGATTCGGATGCATCACAAAATCCATGAACCTGGATCGACTCGATGCTGGTATAATTTAGCCAGCGGGGAATCGAAATTTCTTCGATTGCCGACAGTTGGGCACGAAAATTCCGCCATTTTCCCGAGAGTTGATTTGGTACGGGCTCGTCCCATTCCGTTCCTTCAAGCCACAGTTTTTGCATGATGATTTTGCCAAAAATGATGCAGGGCTGCAACCATCCTACTGGGTCAAAGAATTTGGCTATCTCTGACAGAAGCTGTCGTTTAGTTGGTGGGTCATCGGTCATTGGTTCAAGGTTTACTTTCAATGAAAATGAATCTCTGGCTGGATGCCATCGCAAACCAAGTGTCTTAATATGAGCATCCTCGTGAGTATTAAGCGGTACGTTTGTTTTTCGGTCAGAAACGGGAACTGCATTCAAAACAGTGTCGTCATTACCAGTCCACTTCCGCAAGTTGAAACCTCCTTTGTGGAGTACTGTGATTAAGTCTTGTTGAAGGCATTTCACTTGATCAATCGTGTCTTCACCGGTAAATACATCGTCTACGTAGAAATCGTGTTTTATCGAATGGCACGCCTGGGGATGAAACAACTTCTCGTCATCAGCGAGTTGATGTAACGTCCGCATGGCCAGGAATGGAGCACTAGCTGTTCCATACGTAACTGTTGTCAATTTGTAGTGTTTCATTGGATGCGAAGGATGATTTCGCCACAGGATTCGTTGATAATCTTGGTCTCTGGGGTCTATGACTATTTGTCTGTACATCTTTTCGATGTCAGCTGCTACAACATATTTGTATGTCCTCCACTTCATCAATATGTGAATGATGTTATTTTGATAGCTCGGCCCAGTTAAGAGTGTGTCGTTGAGTGATTTCCCTGATGGCGTTTTTGCAGACGTGTTGAAGACTACTCTCAGTTTCGTAGTTGTGCTCTCTGCCTTAACCACAGCGTGATGCGGCAAATAGTAACTGTACTTCGAGTGTTTCTCTTGAGCAGGTACCTCTACCATATGTCCTAGTCTCCTGTACTCTTCCATGAACTCTATATAATGCTGCCGTAGCTTTCCGTCGTTGGCTCGTTTCCTTTCTAGCTGTGAAAACCTAATATGAGCGTTTCGTTGAGAATCGCGTAGAGTTTTTGCAGGCTCAACATTCTCCTTGAATGGAAGCCTCACGATATATCTTCCAAAGTCGTCTCGTCTGGTTGTTTTCTGGTACCATTCCGCAGCAGCAGTTTCTTCAGGCTTTAGGATAGGATTGACTGGTGCCTCTGTAAGATCCCAGAACCGTTTCACAAGTTGGTCTGTTTCTTCTTCAATACTGACCAATGATACAATTTTCGGTCCGAGTAAAATCCATCCGAATACAGTATTGACAGCGCAAGGCGATCCTTTCTTGAATCCCGGCAGAACTACAGAATTGTAAACATCTGCACCAAGCAACATATCAATACGTGAAGGTGTGCCACATAACGGGTCCGCTAAGTCAGCACGTGACAATGTCTTTGGAAGCTTCACTTTAGTGTCGATTGAAGGACATATATTAGTAATGTTGGGTATCACCAAAGCTGATACAGTGAACACGCTATCTCCACATCTTGGGTTGATATTTAGCAGCACGCTTCCCTTTGTTTGAACCTTTGAGGTTGCTCCTAGACCACATATCGTAATTTTAGCGTATTCGCGTTTCAGTCCGAGCAGTTGAGCAGCTGATTCCGTGATGAATGTCCGTTGTGAACCAGAATCAACAAGTGCTCTTAATGTTACCAACTCTGATGAAGCGTTTTCCACCTTGATTCGGACTGTCGCCAATAGCACTTGCTGGCAAAGATAATTTTCTTCGGCAAAAAGTGAATTTGTTGATGGTGTAAATGGATTAGCGTCGCTAGATAATACTGCAGACGTTCTCTTATTGCTGTCGTGGAGCAATGTATGGTGCTGTTTGGAGCAGGTTCGACATCTGGATTTAGATGGACATTTACTGATGACATGTCCTTTCCTTAAGCAATTAAAGCACAATTTATTTCGTTTCACAGCCTCTTGTCGCTGTTCCAACTTTAATGCCTTGAAGGTATCGCATTGATTTATGTGATGACTTTTGCTGCAAATGTCGCAAGTCGTTACGTCACGAACCGTGAGTGCATCCACTTTTTGGGGTTTCTTATGACCATTCAACGCTTCTAATGTCCTGAAACGGCTTGTTAAAAAATCTATGAACGTTGCTAGAGTTGGTATCTCTGATGATGCTCCAATGGACGTCTCCCATAATCTTCTTGTTTCATGGTCTAGTCTTTGTGTAACTGAATAAATGATCAGTATATCCCAATGCTCCGTGTTTACATCAATGCTCTTCATATTGGCAATGAGCTCAGCCGTAGCGTCCATGAATTGCTTAATGTTAAAGTCGCGTTCCTCCTTAACTGCCGGTAGTTTGTGGAACGTATGTAGATAGCTCCACGCGATGGATCGTTTGTTGTCGTATCGTTTACGAAGCATTTCCAATGCTGCCTCGTAATTCTCGCTGTTGATGTCCATATGCTGGATGACACGTGTCGCCTCTCCAGTCAGATGAGTCTTTAAGTACTGCATCTTCTCTACTGCAGATAATGACTCATTATTGTGCACCATTGACGTGAACAAATCGATGAACATCCGCCATTGTCTGTAACTCCCGTCGAACTTGGGAATTACCAAACGCTCAAGCTGAAGCTTTGTAGTTCCAGATGCAGGTTTCTCAGTAATACTGATGCTCGATTCACCCTGATGTTGCCTGATGCCACCTTTGAACGCCCCTAGCAGGTCCAAATATTGGTTCTCGCTGGTCTCGAAATCTTCAAGATACGAGTTGCGTCGCGCAGGATTGTCGGCCGTCTCGTCGAGCATGAGAGTATGATGCTCCTGACATGCTGTCCATAACTCCTGCAGTCGTTGTAGCCTTGCCTCAAAATAGCCAAGATTATGACGATCCTTGCTATCCTTCCCGAAGTTTTTCTTCAGCTTCGCAATGTTGCAAAAATGGTCGTATTGTGTGACCGTAGTCGATGAAGTTCCCTTATCATCTTTCGTGGCAGCAGATGCAGTTGTGGATTTGTCGCCCCTTGTTTCCAGCATATTGGCAAAGACCCTCCTCAGGATGTAGTTCAGCACTGGTGTTGATTACTTTCAGATTCTTATAACAGTGGAGCCAAAAACTCGTCTGCACCAACTTGTATAAAGTAATTCAACGGTGGAGATTTTGAGCAATGGTTGCGCTAAGAATCGATTTTATCAAATATCACCAGAACCAAATCATTATTGTCTCCGATGCTTTGCCACTAAACAATTCGTATCCGGATCCACAAACATCCAATTCGTAATCCGGCTCGACGGACCAAAAATGTTGAGAGACTAATACTTGTTCCTCAAACTGTGAAAGTCACAAATAAAAACACACACTGATCTGATTCCAAAACTGAACTCCTTTATTCAACATTCAATTGTATTTATATTCTAAAAAAACATGCTCATCAATTATGTTAACCAGAACAGAGTTCAATTATCGAGCAAAGAATGTGCTTACTGTTGCACATATGTGTACATGTTTTAAATAATTGAACGATGTTCGATGAAGACAAAAAATGCTGACTATTTGAAATATGGAGAAGCAAGTAAATTACATAGTTCAATGAATCAAGAGGTCAATGTTTTCAATAATGAATGCTTTGCTGTATAATTAATTTTATGGATAGATTACAAATTGATTATAATTCTGAACACAAGTTAATAAGCGTTAATCGTGGTAAACACTGAAGAAATGTACCTTTGCTGCACTTCCCGACTGCGAAACACGTCCAAAAATGAACAGGAATCAATTCCTGAAGATTCCTCTTGGTCAGCCGAGCGCGACTTGTCATGTCAGAGCGGGCAGTTGTTGGGTGATGACCACTACTCCCACACTCTGCTACCATGTGGTTGTCACTTGACGTTTGACATCCTACGACAAAATTAACGTGGGATGTGCAAACGTCACGACCAACATGAGTTGGCAAGCCACATGGCAGCAAGGTGTATTGGTATTGGTCGTCGCGTCGTCGAATGGTTCATTACAAGTCTTACACCTCTTGCAGTGACATTTTTATGCTCATGTATGAAAATAAACTTATTGATGCGTTTCCCTAACTGCTATACCATTTTAAAGATTTTTTAACTTTCCCAATTACTAGCTGTGAAGCAGAATGCTCCTTCTTCAATATGTCCTATGTAGAAAATAAATATAGGACAACAATGTCGAACCATCGACTAAATAATTTATCACTTGTTTCCATAAATTGTGATCTAACAAAAGACTTGCAATATGATGACCAAATAACAGAATTTGCAGCAAAAAAATGCAGAAAGGTTGATTTATAAATAATAATTTATATAACATAACTGTCACACACATAACCTGTCGATTTCTTTTACTAATTCATAATAAATAAATAAAATAATTTCGGTTTCTCTCTCACCCAAAGGTCGCCTGGAAGAGATTGCTACCACAGCAATAAGGTCGCCTTTTGTACAACTAATACTTGCGTAGATTTAAGTAATATTCATGTTTTTTGTGCAATAAAGAATATATAATAATAATATATCATTATAGAAATAGTTTCTTGACATGGCTATTAGTTGAGTACTTAGTTTCAGCCCAGGGCCCCACAAATTCACGATCCGCCCCTGACGTTACCCAATTATTGGTTAGAGTAGTCCTGTCGCTTAGACTTCCTTCGCGCCAGTCATGACCGAAATCATATTCAAATAAAAATGGCAGAGAAATTAATTTCATGGCAACGAAAAAAATTTATACGTAATTTCTTTCATTTCAAAGCTCAATACCCCTAAAAAACATTCTGTATAAATCCAGTCCAAAGTGGGTGGCTCCATAATATTTTCTTCAATTTACTCGTATTGGTTGAGCAGCTTTGGAGGACGGTTATTAAAGCAGTCTGTTTACACCTCATTTTTTATGTGGAATTCGATCAGAGGACAAATAATTATTAAACTTTGCATTTATGTATGTAAGCAAGAATTGTTTTGGTTTCCAGATAACAAGTAACTTTTTCATGTAAAGATATCTTCAATTCATTCAAATCCTACCAAAGAGAGTTCTAAGCAAAGAATACCGTATCTACATATACGAATATGTATGGATATTCCTTGTTTCTAAATATCTTCTCGCTATCGAAGGATATTGCGTGTATTGTATAAATGAACGATAGTGTTTAATAACAGTCTCGTCAAAAATTTGGCTGAAGGAAAATGCTTGCAGCGAACAAAACCACATCATGCAATCTAAATTATCAACAATACAGGCGATATAATAATGTGTTCAACTCTACTCACTATTCATTATATCTGTCGAAACTTCATGTAAATTAAATTGCGGATAAAAGACGTGAGCCCGATATTTTAGTGTAGCAAATTACCTTAATCACATAATTACTTCCAAATGGGTCTTCTTCATCGACTCTTCTCCACATAGTTCGTGATGCGAATATAAAACCTGAAACCCATTTTTAAGAAACTTATCAAGAATTAAAAAGGATTAGGCCTTAGGTATGGGTTACTATTTCAAAGAAATGGAAATCGTTTTTCAAGTTCATAGTACATTGTTCTCAATAGAATCGTGCGAACTCGTGTGTAAAGTGCATATTGATATATTGTTATTTTCTGTTGCAATTGAAACATAGTTCAAGTTCATAAGTAATGCACACTCAATTATTATGTACTTAGTTCCAAAATAAAGCTACTGAATTTTACAAGTACTTTTCACAATAGCCTTTCTAATGCCCTGCTCATTCATTCTAACTTCCTGGCAATGTTCTATTGAAACGCAACAATAAATCAGCGGGTGATACTGAAATAAACGATTGGATACGCTAATCTACTATATACCATAATGCTCAAAGGAATCAGGACATTATCCGTGAAATGGAGCAATTACTTCGATTAGTTCAGATATGAATTCCACTCGTTAACATTGGTAGGTACAATAGAATGAGGGAAGTCGATGAGCTTGCTTAAAGAATATTATTTTCATAATTTCTGATGGTAATAGCATGGAATTTAGACCTACATACATAAATATTGCATGAGATATTTGTACACAATTTATTATTCTACATTAGAACTGATTATATGTTATAATATTGTTTAGAGCTATTTTGGAGGAAAATTTAGCAACTAATATTCTTATCAATAAATCGTCATTAATTTTCATTTTTGAGGACAATGTCTTCCCGATTAAGGATCCAATATAAAACAGGGCCAAGACTTTCCGCAGTAGCGTCAAACCATTTTTTTTTAAATACCTTCATTCCCTACCACTCTCTCCATCACTCTGTCATCGTTCACACGTCGTCAATTCCTACGTGTGCCTCCAGGCAATGCTAAAACATCGGTATAAGGGGTACACCAAATGCTGTGAAGTACTCCTTTCCTGCTAGTCTAGTCCGATTCGTGAAATGTTCTCAAAGATACAAAAAAAAATATTATAATACGATGCAGTAAAAAAAAAACTCTTGAGTTTATAAAAACTAGCTGTCTTTAAGTATCTCGACGTTAGGATCTAAAATGCCCTAAGATACTGCATTCTCAATCCTCCGGACTTATCAGTAATCTGAATTTATTAGATGTTCCTTAAGTCTTTTCTTAAAAGCCAATAATGAGTTTACGTTTTTCACTGTTTCTGGAAGATTGTTGTATAACAGGTTAATTGAAAACTCCCCGGTCAAATGGGGCCGTTTTTGAACGAATTCATCCTTCAAATGATCCAATAATGCTATATAATGATCGCTTTTGATGGTAAGGCCCTTTTGAAGGTAATCAATGAATATTATACCTTGCGCATCCCAGAATACTGATGCTATAACCTTGCCAGCTGACTGTTGTGTTTTTCCTTGCTTTGGATTCGGTTCATCGTGTGCAGTCCATTCAGCTGACTGTTGATCGGACTCCGGAATGGAATGATGGAGCCATATTTCATCCAACGTCACATACCGACGCTAAAATTTAGTTTTATTGGGCTTAAACAGCTTCAAACACTGCTCAGAATCATTAACACATTGTTGCTTTTGATCGATTGTGAGCTCCCGCGGCACCCATTTTGCACACAGCTTTCTCATGTACAAATATTCATGAATGATATGATGTACACATTCAGATGATATCTTCACAATGTCTGCTATCTCGATCAACTTCACTTTACGGTCATTGAAAATTATTTTGTGAACTTTTTTGATGTTTTCGTCGGTGACAGCCTCATTTGGGAGTACACTGTGTTCGCTGTTTTCGGTGCTCATTTCACCACGTTTAAACTTAGCACACCAATTAATGATGGTTGATTTTCCTGGTGCAGACCTCGGAAACTCTTCATCAAGCCAAGATTTTTCTTCAACTGTATTTTTTCCCTTCAAAAATCAATATTTTATCAGCACACGAAATTCTTTTTTTCCATCCTTTTTCAAATATCAAAAGTAGCTACACTTACAATGCAATATCTCACAAACAAATGGTCAGACTGCTGTCAAATTTTGACTCGTATCGTTTGACTGTTGGTACTAACTAAAAATTATATGGATTTAATACTAGCCCCGCCATCTGTGTATCAGACCAGGGACTTTTCAATTGGCCAGTTATACGCAGAGCATCATTCGTTGCATCGTTCTTTAGTCGATCAGTTCAAGCGTGAGGTATTACAAAATTGTTGGCATTTTTTGAATTATATGGATTTGTTTGCGATACTTTTATATAGGGGCTTCGTTCCGATTCACTGGAAATTAGAAATTTGAAGATAAACTTCACTTTCTCCATAGTAATGATTTGACTAAAGGTGAGTGCATTAGTCCGTTGATACATTAGTCTTGTTGGAGTGAGAATCGGAAGGTTTAGAATATTTTTATGGCTTTATTTAGTATCCTGGATATAATATTAAGGTTTTGCTTTGACACTTGACTCCAAATGGCCACCGCATAATGTAGCTTTGTTAGTACAAATGCATTTAATACAAGTTTCTTCATATGCATTGGAAAACCTCCATCTCTTCTCAACACTCCCATCATTCGTGCTAGTTGTCTCCTCAAATTATTTATGTGTGGCAGCCATGTCGAACGATGATCTATGGCAAGACCGATATATTTAATTTCAAACACCCTTTGCAAGTTTTCGCCGTTAATTTTTAGGTTAACTTCTATGTCTTTCTTATTCTTCTGTGTAAAAATAATGTATTATGTATTTGTAGTAGTATAAAATGTGTGGTGAGCTTTCAGTTCGCATATATTCAAATTATTGGTGTATAGCCAAAACAAGGTTGGTTCAAGTATGGATCCTCGAGGAACCCCCGATTTTATTGGTGCTAGATTGCTCAAGACATTATTAACTGATGTTCTTTGGAATCTTCCTTCCAAATAACTTTTAAAAAGCTGTTTCGACTTTCCTTGTATACCACACGATTCAAGTTTTTGAAGCAACAGGTCATGATCAACCGTATCAAAAGCTTTCTTCAGGTCCACAAAAATTGCAATAACATAATCTCCTTTATCAAGACTTACATTGATGTGACGTGAGACAGAAAGTAACGCATCGAAAGTACTCTTGTTCTTTTGAAAGCCAAACTGCTTCGGATTTATGATGGAAATGTTCATTAAGAAAGATTTTAAACGATTGTTTATAAGTTTTTCGAATATTTTACTAAAGGCTGTCAAAAGTACAACAGGGCGATAATTATTCGGGTCCAGATGATCTCTTCCTTTGACTATTGGAATTATTTTTGCCAGTTTCTCTTCACCCGGAAATGTTCCATTTCTAATATGCTTGTTTATAAAATATGCCAGTGGTGCAGCATCTCCTCTTTGACTAGAATAATTTCATGTGTGGCGATGTTGTCAATACCAAGTGCTGCATTTTTTTTCAAATTTTCGATTGTATTTAATACTTCTCTTTTAGTCGTTTGATGAATGTGAAAGATGGGTTTATTTATTTATTTATTATTTTCCATATTTCGTGTGAGTTGTCCGCCGTTGTTTCTCATCTTCTGGAGTAATATGAAAATCTAGCTTCTTTTATGAGACGTTTTGATTCTTTTAGAGCTTGGTTATACAGATTTTAAGTGCTTGATCTTCAGTGTTCTTTTTGTATTTTTTATAAGCCTTCCTTTTGTTAATACTCGCCTCAATAACTTTCTTTGTTATCCATGTATGTTGTCGACATCTGATTTTTTTCTCAATGGTAGAATCATGCTTGGAGTCTGTGATCATATTTTTGAGCTCCATAAGGTTTTCAGGGTTTCGGTTTGTTAGCAGCTGTTGAAATTTCCATTTGAAAAGATCCTTGTCTAAATAACTGAATATTTTGTGACTATGTTTTTGCTTATTGAGACTCTGACCATGGGCGACAATTTTTAGGACATGATGATCTAACTCCGGCCAGTCTGCAAGTGTGAATTCAATGTTTTCAGCAATTTTTTTATCATTTGTTGCTATGTGATCTAGGGAGATACTTGAAGTCGGACGAGTAATTTTGTCTTTACTGACAATGACCGCTCCGTTTGTTTCAAGGGTAACCTTGTACATTCTCGATTCTGGAGATTCTGCAATCAGGTCTATGTTTGTGTCAGCAACTGTGATTAGATTTTTTTCAGTAAAGTATAATGCATCTATTACCATGCAGAAGTCCTGCACATTAAGACGATTGGGATTATAGTAAGTACCAATTTTTAGCTGTTTACCTGCGCAGGTTATTTCAATTATTATAATTTTATATATGTCAGATGTTACTCTGTTTGTCACAAAATTAATTGTATTTTTTATATAAATTGCTGTACCTCCTCCTCTTCCGGGCCTGCAGGAGGAAACGGAGCTATATCCCGGCATATTGTAATACTTTGCTTCTTCAGGATAGATCCATACTTCGTTTAGTATAATCAGATCCGTTTCAGGATTTTGCTACAAATAAATTTGAAAATCACTCAGCTTGTGTCAAGCTTCTTACATTGGCATAAAAGATAGTTAATTTGTCGCTTGATTGAATTTTGGGATTAACAATCATCATCAAAATTGTAGTCAGTACTCCTCCTAGCAAATACAATCCTTCTTCGGTACTCTGGGCACTCCCACGAGTCTGCTCTGTGTGAGTGATCAGTATTCTTATTATTACCCATACAATTGTAACACTTCTAATGTGTGCTTTTGTATTCTTTGAGCTCATGCTTTCCTCCACGTTTCACACAGATTTGTTCTCCTTCGCATTTCGACGTCTTATGGTTATAATTTTTGCACTTAAAGCATCTCGTAATGTTAAAGTCTTCCTTCACAAAAAATCATCCATAATCAATGTTGACATCGAAACGTTAATTTGATCAAGTAATGATCTGAGTTACAATTGGCTCCTCGGTATGTACGGACGTCACGTTTGCTCGAGGCCCAACGTTGTTGGATCAGAACATGATCGATCTGGTTTTGCGTGTTGCCATCCGGTGATACCCAGATCATTTTATGAATACGTCGATGTTTGAAGCAAGTCTAATGTATGACTAGATTTCTGCTGCATGCAAAGTCAATCAGGCGCTGGACGTTGTCATTTGTTTCATCGTGGAGGGTATATCCTCCAGTCATTCCCCGATGAGATAGCTTATTGCCAACCTTAGCGTTGAGATCACCCAGAATTATTTTTGTGTCGTTTGTGGGCAATGAGTCGACCAGTCTTTTTAGGTGATTGTAAAACGTTTCCTTCGTTTCTTCGTCCTTTTCTTCGGTTGGGGCGTGAACATTTATCAGCCAGATTTTGACGAAGTTCGCTTTTATACGGATCACACACAACCGTTCATTGACTGCCATTTAATCAATAACGTGCGATTTGAACTCCCTACTCACAATAAAGGCCAGTCCGAATTCTCGTTTTCCAGTAGGCTTTTCACTTGAAATAACAGTATTTTATGTAATATTGACAATAGTCTGGCAATTTATTTTTGATTTAAACCGACTAAATCATATATGTTAAAAATAACTGTTATCAGCTGATGTCTTTGCTTTTGTTATAATTGTTTCAATAGTAGTTTCGAGTCTAGTGCTGCAGATGGTCGGCAATGCCGACCGAAATGCATCCGTGTAGTTTGGAATAAAATATATTTGTAACATTTGAAGTGTTATTATTTTATTTTTAAACTTGATTATTTGCGGACCATAAGGGTGAAAAACTTACTAAAAGTTTAATCTACTATACGGACTTGAAATATGGTGTGACGATCTTAGTAAGCAGGTGTGCTAAAAACGCTTGGCACAGGTACAGAGAAGAGGAGCACTGAGGATTGCACCTCCATATCCGACAGCCCTAATTTGGCAGGGAGAGTTATTATAGGCGTGATACCTGTTACCCATCTTGCTTTAGAGCGCCACGCTATTTACTTGTATCGAAGGGGGAACCCAAGGGAGACAGTTGTCCACAAGGAGAAACAGCGCTCACTCAATGACATGATAGAGTGGCTTATCCCAGATCTGAAGACATGGTGAGACTGACTTCTATTTGACCCAGCTTTTGAACGGACATGTGTGCTTTCAGTTTTACTGGCACAAGTTGTGGTCGCCTGACTGTTGATTTTATCCAGGAGACGAAATTGGTGCCTGCCATAGACTGCAACGGGATAGGAAGAGTCACTCTAAGTAGTATAGTCGTGGTGATGGTTGGATCGGTTGACAAATAGAACCATGTGGCACATTCGTTCGGGCAGTTCTAAAAGATAAAAGGGACTTATAGAAGCCAGGGATGTCAAGGCTGGGGTATCATTGGCTAGCAATTTCTCTTCCGCCATTACTCCCGCTGGAGGAGGAGTCGCTCAGATTGAAGGCGCCTATCGTTAAAGCAAAATGAGACCTCGCCCAAAGTAGTGTGTCAAACGGTTCCAGTCTAGGCCCTCACGTTGACAGTGGAGGTATTTAGTCGGAAGTTTAGTCACTGGTGAGCACAAGAGATCCACACTCAGTGTGTGAATGGCATTCACCTCCCAACCACAAAAAAACTAAAAAATAAATACATTAGCTTAGTTATACTTTGCCTAAAACATCTGGGATACTTCCAAATCAAATTCGACTAATAACGTTCTTTGCTGATGAAAATATCAACATTCATGATACTTCTGAAAATTACAATGTTTCTGACACATCTACATGGCAAAAAGTTAATGTGAGAAATATAGAGCACATCATATTATGTGGACCCTTACAACCAAACTTGAATAATTTTCAGAACGATGAAAATGGGCATCATTTTTCTTCAGCTCATTACACAAGAACGCTTTTAAATGAAGAAACTATATTGGATTGTTCTAAATCAAATGATAGTGTATTTTGTTATGGTTGTTGACTGTTTGATTCAAAGTCAATTACAAATTTGACCACAGTTTGATCCAACCCATCAAGAAGACGCCTCTTGATGAGTGAAGTATGGAGCAGCAATATGGGGTAACGTTTTTAGTAAGGAGGTGTACCGAAAACGCTTGAGACGGGTACAGAAAAGAAGAGCACTGAGGATCACATCTTTGTATCTGACAGTCTCTGATTTGGCAGTGAGAGCTATTGCAGGCATGATACCTGTCGCCCTCCTTGCTAGAGAGCACTGCGCTATTTACCTACGTCACAACGAGTACACAAGAGACACAATTGCCTGTAAGGAGAAGCAGCGCTTACTCAATGATTGGCAGCTGGCTGGGGTAAATTGCACGAAAGAAAGGTGGACTGCGTGGCTCATCCCAAACCTGAGACCGTTATCAAATCGAATACATGATGAGGCTGACTTCTATCTGACCCCAGCTCTAGAGTGGTCATGGGTGTTTTCAGTCTTGCCTACACTAGACTGACAAGTCGTGGTCCTCCACACATATTTTGCGTGCAAAAAATGGAACAGATTGCAACTGAATTTCTGCAAGGAAACAGGAGAATCAACCCAAGACAGTTTGATTACAGTGGTGCTTGCATCTGTTGACAAATGAAACCATGTAGAAAATTATATTCGGGTGGCCATAAAAGACGAAAAAGACTCACTGCAGCTGGGACATTGGGACTAAGGGATCGTTTGTCTTGTCCTCTTCTTCCAGTTTGAAGACGCCTTATCGCGTACAAGAGTGAGATCTGGCCCAAAATAATATAACAAACGGTACCAGGTTTGGCTCTTAGGTTGACAGGAAAGGTGTTCCGTGGGTAGTCCAGTCACTCACAAGCATGAGAGCCCACCCCAGTGCATAAATGGCATTCACCTTCCGATTCCAAAAAAATAAAAAATTATCGGGTATATCGAGTTTGTCGTTGAATTTAAAGAAATACTCTGATTTATCGATTGATAGACTGCAATTGACATGGCGATTGTATAGATGCATTCAGTGTTGGGACAACTCTTTCCTTTTCTTCAGCTCGTTAACGCACTACAGGGAGTCGGAAATCAATTGTGGTTAGGTTGCGTGATACTTAATCACACTACGGTTAGCCGCTCGTTGGTTTTTTCAATTTGCAGCTATTGCCTACTTATCACACGAATCTAAGCGTTGACCTTAAGTATTTTCTTTTTTCTTCAATAAAAAGTTTCAATGCGATACTGAATTAGCAAAATCATTGACCAACAGTCCCGACGGCGTCACTACACACTCCCACATTTTTCACATTTCTAACATCCACAAAGCACTTCTGTATATATATGGGAGCGCCATATGTTATTACAGTGATTCTGTACAATGCATTCTTTCTAGCCGTTCTGTGCAATTAATTTATTACTACTATTTTGACTTGCTGCTCAGTATATTCAACGCTTGCCTGCGGGAGAGGGAAGTAGCAAGGCTTGCACTGATCAACAAGAGGAAGGGGAGTCCTGGCTGAGAAAGTACTAAAGAAACTCATCAAAGCAAGACTCACTGACGCAATTTATGCTACTAGGGCCCAGTCTCCTCAGCAGTACAATTTCAGGGCGGAACACGCCACCATCGATGCAATAGTAGAAGGGATAAGCGCAGGCCAAAAGGTGGAGACACATAGCCATACTAAGAGACGGGTACTTCTATTGGCGAAACTTGATGTTCGGAATGGCTTCAATTCCGCTAGATAGGTCGATATGCTAGATATTCTTCTCAATTTCCAGAATATCATATCTGGCTTTTCAGAGACTACCTAGAGGGCCCAAGCCTGCTTTATGATACGATGCATGGCCAACGAAGTAACATCAAGTGCTGCTCAAGGGTCCATCCTTGGTCCAGATTTATGGAACATATCATACGATACAGAGACTATAGCAGATCGGCTATGCAGATGATGTTACGGTACTAGTTGCGGGATGCACCACCAAATACATGCAACTTAGACTAAGTATGCAAACCTGCCAGATGAGAGACTAGATGACTGCTCGTGGATTCAGTGAAGCACAGAAACAAAGAAGAGAATTTCCAGAGGAAAGACGATTAGTATCGAGAAAGTATTGGTTGAATCAAAGCTACCAGTAAAGTACCTAGGGTTACTGATCGACGCCAAGATGAGTTTTGCTGAGAAAATCAGGGCAAGGATTGAAAAAGCTGCTTTATGCGTATACTTTCTGAGTCAACTTATGTCCAACATATTGTGACCCAGCTCAACAACAAGGCGACTTTGGTGAGGTCCGTTCTACAAAGGGTGACGCTCGCAGGAACGTGGACAAAAGAGAGACAAGTGCCCACAGAGAGGGACAGCGCTCATTCAACGATTGGCAGTAGTCTTGGCTAAATTGCACGAAAGGAAGGTAGACTGCGTAGCTCATTCTGGATTTGTGACCGTGCCTGAATCAAAAGCATGGTGTGATTGACTTTTAATTGACCCTAGCTCTTGAGCAGGCATGGGTATTTTCAGTCTTGCCTGCACTAGACTAATAAGTGACGGTCCCCTGGCTGCAGGTTTTCCCAGGAGAGAAAGATGACGCCTACCACATATTTTATGCGTCCAAAAAATGAAACAGGCTGCAACGGGACCTCTACAAGAAAATGAGAGAACTTACCAGGACCCAACCGAGTAAGATGATATGATGATTTCCACAGAGTCAGCGCAACTGTATGGTGTGACGCTCTCTGCAAACAGCTGTACCGAAAACGCTTGGCACGGGAATAGAGAAGAGAATCTTCATAGCTGACAGTCCCTGATACGATGGTGCTAGTCATAACAAGCATGACATCTAGAGAGTGCCATACTGTCCACCTGTATCAAAACAAAGATATTAGCGGGCAGTTGCCCGCGAGGAAAGACAACGCTCACTCAGTGATGAGCTGCAGTAATGGGTCAATAGCACGAAGCAAAAATGGGCTGTGCGTCGTCTCTAATCTGAAACCATAGCTCAATCGAACGCACCGTGAAACTGTCTTCTACTTGACCCAACTCTTGAGAGAGCACGTGTGTTTTCAGTCTGACTAGCATAAGATTGGTATATTGTCCTCTGACCAAAGGCTCTGCACAGTAGAGGAAGACGATGGCTGCCACACCGTAAATGCCATTTACGCATTGACAGTTGGGCTCCCATGCTCACAAGCAACTGATCTACCTACTTAACCCCTCCTTTGTCAACTCGAGAACCCAGCCTGGACCCATTTGGTACATGATTACGGGCTAAACCTCATTTTGTTGCGCCATGAGGCACCTTCAACCTGGGTGATACTTCCTCTAGCGGGAAGGAAGAGGCGAAGAGCAGCTGCCAAACAAGCAATCCCCAGCCACGACGTTCCCAGCTGCTGTAAGTCCCTTTTATCTTTTAGAACTGCCTAAAATAATGTGCCACATGATTCCATTTGTCAACCAATACAAGCATCACCGTGACTGTACTATCTGCCTGATGTGAAGATGCAATCCTCAGTGCTCTTCTTCTCTGTACTTGTGCCAAGCGTTTTCAGTACACAACCCCATACAGCAACACTGGTCTTTCACCACTCATCAAGAGGCGTCCTCTTGATGAGTTGAGTCCCCCTACGTTGGCCGTAAGTTGACACAGAACCGACACTTCCGAAGCAGCCTTTTCAACTGCTGCCCCGATTTGCTCAGAAAAACTCATCTTCGCGTTGACCAGGTACTTCACCACTAGCTTTGATTTGATTATTATGTCTCCAATATCATCCTTGCTCTAGGGATTCTCTTTTTGTCAAGATGACCACTTCGGTCTTCTCTAGTGCTAGACTGAGCATTTGAGCAGTCATAAAGTCTCTCACTTAGTGCATTATCATACGTAACCTAAGTTCTGCTTGTTGAAAGGTGCATCCAGTGACTAAAGTCGCAACATCATCCAAATAGCTGATCAAGCACGACTCATCTGCCATCCCCTGTCTCAGTAGTCTGTCATAAGACATATAGTATATTTGGACCAAGGATAGATTCCTGGGCAACACTCAATGTAACTTCCATTCTTCGCTGGCCCTGTGTCCTGTGTGAAAGCAGGCTTCGGTCCTGCAGGTATTCCTCAAAAGCTGCATGAGCTATTCTGCCACATGAAAAGGAGTTTTCCAGTGCATCCAGAATATTCATCCATCTAGCGGAGTTGAAGGCATTCCCAACATTAAATGTCACCAACAGAACGATCTGTCACTTGGTGCAGCTACTTGCCTCTGGCTTTTGGACCGCACTCACCACACCTACAATCACATTGATGGTGGAGCGTTCTTACCATACTGCCGAGGAGATAGGTCCCCAGCAGCACGAATCGCGTCAGTGAGTCTTTCCTTGATGGGTTTCTCTAGCACTTTCCAAGCAGTGTCTAGCATGCATAACGGGCGGTATGCAGACGGCGATCCGGGATTTCTCTTCCCCTTGCTGATCAGCACGAGCCTCACCACCTTCCATTGTACCGGGTAACTCCCGTCCCGTAGGCAAGCTTTGAATGTGCTGAGCAGCAAGTCAGGACAATCGGGGCAGACAAGTTGCAACAAATTATCTGGAACACCATCTGAGCCTGGAGCCTTCCTTGCTTTCAGTGAAAGGATTGCCCCTTCGAGTTCCTGCAGTGTGAAGAATCAGCGTTAATACACGCGGGATGGGTAGGGAGAAGTGCCAGCACTATTTTGTCCATCCATTCCACTTCATGTATGTAAGGCGTCCATAGGGCACCAAGCTTCCGCGTAATTAGCTGGTAGCCAAGGCCCCATGGATCTGCGTTTACATTGTCTACTAGATCTTGCCTGCAGTGTGCCTTGGTTTCGTTAATAATTTTGCGATGGCATTTCTTGGCCGACTTATATGCTACTTCCCGGTTGCATACCCCATCATGGTTTCATGCCCGTTGAGCCTCACGCTCCCATTACTTGTCACACTCCCATTACTTTTCAGCGATTTCAGTCGACCACCAGTATACAGGGGGTTTACCGTGCCGAGATTTTCAACGGAGCATAGAAGCGTTACAAACAGTCATGACGATGCTCATAGTTGAGTTCACCACGTCTACAGCTCCTAGTTCTTCTGTCCCTTGTGAATCACCCTGCAGCGGAGCACGTACCATAAGCACCTCGATGACCCTTTTGACGTCCATTATTTCAATGTTCCACTCAATTGTAGAAAGCTAAGAGCGCGGACGTGAGGAGACAACATCATGGATCTCAAGTTGAATGTACTGATTATTACTGGCTCTTCAATTGTATATCCTCCGTTTAGCATGATGAGCGCCATCCTGGCTGTCATTTCTAGGACTTGTTTTTCTCCCATTCGATTGCGTTGAAGCCTCCCCCAATGAGCACGCTGCCATCTGCGTTCGAAACAGCGCCCTCCAAAGCATTAAGCTTGGTTTGAAAAACTGATATTGTTTCGTCCGGTGTTCGAAACGCTCCAAAGAAGGTGTTTCCTAAGTACGACACCTACACAAAACCATCACCCGTCCATAGCCCTCCGCTTGGAAACCCCTGTTCCGAACCCAGATGGCGGCAGGCCCAACTTTGTCAGGTTATTATGATGCAAAACTTTTATTGTGGTGTTGCTCACTCAGTAGAAAAAAATCAGCTTTCATGTCCCTCACAAACTGCTCAAGTAGGTTTTGGACAGTTGAACTGTGGTGTAGGTTTACCTGCAGGATACGCGTCATCCAAGCTTTAATTTTAGTTTTTCTAGGGTTTTCTGGTGAACGTGACATTTTCCTGATCCAAAAACGTGCCCAAGGTCCGGTCTTGGATTAGAGTAGAGTGTGCCTCCTTTATACACTTTTTTGTTTTATGTCCCATTTCACCGCAATTGTATACCAACACAGGGGACTCCTATCGGGTTATATGAATCCTTGTGTGGTGTGGTCCGGGGTTTGAAGCATTATAGAGGCGCTGCTCTTTGCCGTATCCTGCAGATGACCCACCCTATTCTCGCTTTGCTCTTATTCAGAAAAAATTTCCTTTTTGTTCATGTCAATGATGGCAATACGTTACTCTCCATGCTTTTCTGGTGTCAGCCTCACTTTGATCCTGCCCACACTAGGGAGCCCCATTTTGACGGCCTTTTTAACCTCGCCTCAGCCTCGCTTTGACCCTGCCCACGCAAGGTAGCATTATTTTGATGGCCTCTTCTACCTAAGCCAGCCCCGTGCTGTAGTCAATGTCTCTTATTTCGATCAGTGGAGCCAGCTTTAGTGGGACTACAGTTGCAATTTCGCCAAGGATTTTCTTTACTGCGCTCTGTAACGCTTCTTTATTGTAGACCTCTGCTCCGAATTCGAGCAGTATGTGGCCCGAACGGGTTGGTTGTACGGCTTTAATAGTGGTGTTGATGTCTTTGAGCCCTGCATTTCCCCTCATTCCCTGCAGCAATCCTGCGTAGGATCAGCCGTCAGACTCTTCGTCTTGGGTTATTCGCTCCTGTTTCGCGTCGGGCATTTTTTTGTTGAGTGTTACTGCGAACTTTATTTTCTGGGACTTTTTGAATGAGTTTCTTTGCAGCGTTCTTTGCTTCTTTTGTCAGCACTGTTTGGAACCGTTGATTTAGTGTTCCATACCCATTAACTGTCTTTCCCTTATTTATTTATTTATTTACACTACTTTACAGATGCGTGAACCCAATTAAAGAGTAGGTAATGAAATATAATACAATACATGCGAATAAACAAAAATATATTAAGAAAAAAAATAACAAGAATATAAAATACGGATAAACTATTGGAAGCTAAGCAGAATATTATGTAATATGCTTTAAAAGCGTTTAAGGAATGTGGCAGAGGACCCAGCTGGAGCTCATTGTAACGACGTGATATGCGTACAAAAAATGAAAAAAAATAAATATAGGTACAAGCAAAGGGCACAAAGAATATGTCAGTTGAACGCATTCTTGAGGTGGGACGTATATAAAGCCTTTCACGAAGGTTGGATGAAAGAATACCGTGATATAATTTAAATAAGCAGCACAGGTCAAGAAATTCCCTCCTATTTTTTAGTGATGGAATGTTTAGGATCTGTAGGCGCTCAACGTAGGAGCAGTAAGTGAGGTTATATTTGTAGAATAGAGATCGTGTGGATTTACGCTGTACAGTTTCAACAGCATCCGATAGATTGGTATAGTGAGGAGACCATACTTGGGAGGCATACTCAAGGATTGACCGGGCTAGAAGTACAAATAGATGGACGCTGGTTGAAATACTAAAAGACTTGCAAGAGGATCGTAAAATAAAACCAGCGACACGTGAAGCTTTTGTGATTATGGATGAAACATGGATGTTAAATTTCAAACCTGGGTCCAATACTACTCCCAAATCTTTAAATTTGCCCACAAGTGCGAGCACCGATCCATCAATCTGGTATTCATATAAAACTGGATGAATTTTGTTGGTGAATCTCATGTGACAACATTTAGAAATGTTAAGAGGAAGTAAATTACCTTGACACCAATTTTGGAGATTGTCAAGATCATTTTGGAGGTATAAGCAGTCTTTGCTGCAGCTAATGGAGCGATAAATTTTTAAATTATCAGCGTAAAGAAGACAATTAGAGGACAGGCATTGGGGAAGATCATTAATGAAAATGTTGAAAAGCAAAGGGCCTAAAATTCATCCTTGAGGAACACCAGATTTTGGGCTAAATGAGCCCGACGAAAAAAAGTTATTCCATGTAACGGTGCAGGAGCGATGGGATAAGAAGGATAAGATCCAAGAGAGGACAGAGTCGGAAACGCGGAAAGATCGGAGTTTGTCAGCCAAAAGGCCATGATCAACACTGTCAAAGGCTTTAGCAAAATCGGTGTAAATGACATCGACTTGTTGACTCTTGTCGAAAGCAAGAGATATGGTATTCGTAAGTTCTAACAAATTAGTTACTGTCGAACGACCTTTAATGAAGCCATGTTCTTCATTTGCAAACAGGATACTGATATCATCGTACATTCTGTTATGCAAAATTCTCTCAAAGAGCTCGCCAAAACAAGACAGCAAAGAAATCGGACGATAGTTAGAGATTGCACTTCGATCGCCGGACTTATGGATCGGAAAGATGTTAGCATGCTTCCAGACGTCAGGGAAGCAGGAGGAAGAAAGGCTAATATTGTAAATAATTGATAGTGGGGTGGATAATGAAGAAGATAATGACTTAACGAACAGATTTGGTATTCCATCAGGACCCGGACCACCATTAATGTCAAAGGTAAGCAGTACATTTTCAATTTCTGATGGAGAGGTCACGATACGATTCATAATATGGGAAGGAGAAGGACAAGATGAGTACATGGTGGGGTTCGAAACCTTAAATGTGGAGGGAAAAAATTGAGCGAAAAGGTCACAGACAGCTTGCCCATCAGAAGCTTGGCAATTACGCCATGAGAAGATATTAGGAATATGGGATGTTGTTTTCAGAGAATGTATGTATGTCCAAAAGGGCTTAGGACTATTAGATTGCAATGATGTTTCAATCATATAATAATAAGATCCCATTGCGTTCTTAACCACTTTTTTGGCTTCTTTACGAAGCAGTCGGTAGTTGGTGAGGTCAGTGTTAGAGTTGGAATAATGAAGTTTTTTGCGCGCCTGGTCCTTCAAATAGAGAGCGTCTGAGACTTCAGCGGAAAACCAGCTGGGGCTCTTTTTCCGGGGGGATCGGCAGATAGGTACATGGTTTGCAATTATGCTACTGAGATACTCATAGAAAGTTGATAGCGCTGAATTGACATCTAGCTTCTGTAGCATTGAATTCCAGTCAATATTATCCAGCTCAAGCTGAATGGCAGCATAGTTGTCTTTGTGGAAATTAAATCTTGGGGAGAAAGGAGTGCGTTTGGATTGAGGTGCAAGAAAAGATTAACGAACCTCAAGCGGAGGATGGTGGGGATCAGGTTTTACATATTCGGAGGGGGATTTTGTGATCGAGGAGATAGAGGCAGGATTGGTAGTAAGGATGAAATCGAGAAGTTGATTGTTTGCGTTTGGGATCATATTTGATTGCGATAGGGAGCAAAGCGAAAAAAAAGGAAACAGGATCGAGAGATCATTAAAGGATGAGAGGGTATGAGAGCTTGAGTCCCACCTTAGGCAAGGCATGTTAAAGTCACCACAGATTAAAATATTGTATAAAGGATTGATGCTACAGAAATACGAAGATAAATCAGAGAAAAAATGGTTGTAAACGCGGAAAGGAGCATTGCAAGGGATATACACGCAAAGCAATACTAAACTCACGGCTTGAGAGATATTGATTAAGACAGTGATGCATTCTACTGGAAGAGATGGTGAAAAGTCAGAGCAGAGTTTGCTGTTTAAGGCTTTATGAGTAGCAATAAGTACACCACCACCGTCAGATTTACCCGAAATCAAACGATCACTATCAGTTCGGTAGACATCATATAGTGGAACAATTTCACTGCTGGCAATATCAGGAGTTAGCCAGGTTTCTGTAAAACAAATGAAATCATCGCCGGAAATGGAAGAGGCAATTTTATTAGCTTCGAGCTTGGTTCGCATGCCACGTACATTTTGATAATAAAGATTGAAGCTACGAGAAGTGTTTTGAATATCAAAATTTAAATTAATATTTGAAGAAATTGTAGGGTGACAGGTTGTTAAAGTTTCGGAAGAGAGCTTACCACACGACGAAAATTTCTTCTTTTGGTTGCCTCAAACGGTTTAATTAGTGTTCCAGGAGGCCAGTATTCTGGTTGAAGAACTTTGCTGCAGTTTGACGGCACAGTAAGCTTAAAGGACGCTAGAACTCTTCCCTCAATGTTGTCTTTTGTCAGTTTGTGGCAGCTGATTATCTTTACTGAAGGTCCAAATTTCGTTGAGACATAATCACAAATGTCATTTGTCGATATCTCATAAGCCAGACAAGATACATATAAATATTTGCTTCGGCGGCGCCACGACATGAAGAGATGGAACTTTCTGTGGTGCTGGCAGATTAAAAGCGGAATTAGAAACATCAGCTGCTGGCGTTGGTTGAATAACCGTTACAAGAGTGTTGGGTGAAGTGGGCCGATTTTTTGATATAGCACCTCGACGAGAAGATGAGGGCCCAGGTGATGATTGAAATACAACCTCTGAATCATTGCTGGTCAACAGGTTAGCGCTATTTTTTGTTGCAGGTTTAGCTTGCGTTTTACTTCTCGTTGTTATAGCAGGAGCATTATCTAATGTTATTCTAGTATTCTCCCCCGATGAAGGAAGATCTGGTGCGGAAGGCTGTAACACATCGCGAGTCTCAAGGCTCGTCTCAGTTAGAGGATGTGCAGATAAAGTGTCAGCAAACTGGAGCAAGGGAGCAATCTCATTATACGCGACCGAACATTTATTGTATTATTTATCCCGATCTAGACGCTATTTTTTATTGGCGTTGATGCCTTTTGGGCTTAGTCTCCAGCGCCTTTTTAGTCTGTTGCTCTTTTAGGCCTTCTGGACCTCTTCAGTGTTTAGCCAGCTCCTCCGGTAATGCCTTTTGCCGTCTTATAGCTCAAGGAGCCTATTTGTTACACCTTTTGTTAGTTTTGGCGAGTCACTTGTTGATTTTTCTCTCTTTAGAACCTCTACCGCTTTTCTAATTAGCCGTTCTTCTTGATGTCGCTGGACGTCAATAGTACTTTGCCGACCTCTTTTCTTGGGAGAGATTATCTGCTTCCGTATCCAAATAGTCGAATGGTCACTCTTTTCTTTTTCTGCCGTGATAACTTTGTCGACTTCAGGATAGATCATTATTATTTCAGGATTTAAGATCTTTGCTTCGGTCGCTTTGGTAGTGATCGCAGCAGTAATTATCGGATTCTCGATGTTCTTTATCAGACGCTGAAGAGGGAAGCATATTTACAGCCGAAGTATGTATATATTTTCCGCTAAAATAGGTTTCATAGCGATTTATTTCTTCTCTTTTTTATAGATTGATGATTCAACGATAAAACTTGAGGCAATCAAAGAATTAGACACTTTATTTGATGCCTTATAGAATGATTTTTGATGCAAAATGTGTTTAGGTGTTTATTGCCTTGTATTAGATGCTCTTGAAAAAATTATGTTTGAAGCAAACATTTTCAACCAGCCAATTTTTCTCACATTTCTGCTAAGTTTAGTCATATTAGCGTTTACAGTTACGGCTAATCAGTAAACCTGCTGATCGGCAGAAAATCCACTTGCAGTAAGTTTTAGAAAACAACATCTAAAGAAGTCCTAAGAAAGCAACAAAATATACCAATCTATAATACTGGACATTCTTTGGAGAGACATTTTAGAATCGAGCTTTCTGTTTTGCTATTGATCATACTTGTTCTTGTGAGTTTTTTATTTAACGGTGCAATATACTACAAAATATCCCGAGTCGTTAAATCGAAGAATTTTATTTACTGGAGGTAGCCCCGCTACCGTTATTCTCCAAAATAAGTTCTAAGCAGTAAGGCAATGAGCGATGACCAATTAGAATCAAATTTATCAATAAATGCAATTTAGGATTTTGCGATTTCGCAAAAACGAAAACTTTATATGAATTGTCTGCAGATTGTACGGATTTACAGTTAAAATTTACTATGAATAATTGATGCATTCTAAGTCCCACAATTTATACAAAGTACTTCGCAGATTACTATCAATCGAAACTCGATTGCCTTTCACCTATTGACCCCCGATATATTCAAATAATATTTATTCTCCAAACCCTCGGAAAAAAACCTTCTCCATTCATCAAAATCGACGGAACAACTAGCTGTACTTGGGTGGAATTGTGTATTTTCGTCACGACTTCCAAAATCAATTTGTTTCGCGCAATGACCTAATCGGACGTTGATTAATTTCAATTCGACGAGGGAATGGACTTGCGTCTGCATCAGAATTTCTATGCAAGCTATCCACCAAATTATTCACCTGAGAACTTTTTTCTCCACAAGCGCATCCAAAACAGTTGACTATCGGTCTGGGAACTATGAGGAAAAAATTCAACTTGTTGGTAATTTTGAAGACGTTACATCCTAAATCTAATGGACTCCGGTTTAGATACTATTTTTAATCGTTTGTGTATTTCGCGCATGATACCTTCAATTTTTAAAAGTCAAAGAATGGTGGAGGTGTTGGATGGACGAAGATGAAGATGAATTTCGGAAATAGTCCATGACGACGTGTGGGCAACGATCTTCGTGAAAAATTGGAGACTAGAGGAAATATGAAAAGTTATGTTGATGATTGGCATCGCGTGGCGTGTTTAATCGACTTTCTAAGCTTTATTGATACAAAAATATACTTGGAACGAATAAGAGTTACCTTTTGAGAAAATTTCAAATGTAACTAAGTTACATTTAAATATTTTTTCCTTCAGTAAAGTAAAGTCTTGTGCACTCTGAAGACGGTAACTCACCATCTCCCATGAATTACAATGACGGTGCTGATTTCAACCTACTTGAAGAAAGCCTCGAAGGCCCAAGTCTTTGCTTCCCCATCAAGAAACGGATAATTTCTGTAATATTACATCAAAACATTTTTCACTCGTGTTTTACGCCAGCCCGTTATCTGTCTTCCGATCTGGGATCTTATCTTCATCTTCGATTCCACCAGCCATTGATCAATCGTTACCTTACCGGTGATTTTGTAAAATCAATTGAAAATTTTCCAAGGCACTTGAAATCTAACTCGCACGGAAAGATAGAGGAAATATCACAGCATCCACTGAGATCGTTAGATAAACGGCCATGTAGTTATTCTCGCGCCCATTAGTGAGTTGACTGTAGATAGATTGTGATATGATCCGTTTTTGAAGAGCTCCGCCAGATTGGTGCGCGTAATGGAGGAGGACGCATTGAAGACAACGAGGTGCATGTGGAATTACTGTAATCAACTTGATTTCATGCTGATATTATGCAAAGATTGTCTATTAGGACTCACCTGATTTTCTTGAATGTTTAGCTGTATGCGTAAATATAAGTATTCATTGTATCAAAGTATCTCAACCTAAATAGCTTTTGTTAAACACTTTCCAGATAGGTACAGGTCCATGCAATCAGCTTTAAGTGCGTATTCATGACCGCCAATTTCTAAATTGATTTTCACACTATTCATAAATTACTGAAGGATTGATGGGTGACGCTTTAAGTTCCTAGTAGTTATTTCTTCAAAGGGTGTAAACATATTTCATGCTTCAATCAATCAGGACGCCTCCTTTCCCAAGATGAACCTGACATGATCAGCTTCTATTCAACAATTTTATCTAATTTAATCAGCAAAGTCAAAGAAAATCAATTGATTAAATCCTCTACGTTTATGGCTGAAGCAATTTTTGTTTTAATTAAAACGAACAGGAGTCCGATGCGACCCCATTCAAAAAATTATCTCTCATCTTAAACGCCAAATTGTTTTTTTCGATAATATATTTCTTTTAATGCATTTGGCAAGTTTTTCCGTGTTTCAAATTAATGTAGCATGATAATATAATAAAATATTGTTTTATTCGTTTGTTGTATGTATGCTCTAAGCAAATTTAAATGGCCTCGGGGCCTTTAAGCTTTTCTGATTTGTGCATGTATTATATTCGCTTTTTGTCAAAAACGCTTTAACATATTCAATACTAATCGTTATAAATTTTAAAAGAATATAAAGCTGATTCCAAACAATAAAAATACGAAAACTTAATGGCCCAAATAGCTCTCTAAATTTGTACATTATCAATTAAAAACATTAAAATAAAAAATTACAATATCAAATGCAAATTAATTAAAATTATTACGCATGTTGTGATTCGATTGGATAAAGGAGAAAAAACCCACCAACGCTATTAAACATTATTTATAATTTTAACACAACAGTGAACTTTTATCCTATACCTAATATGCTATAACCTATTTTTTTTTATTATTTATTTATTGAATTTTACCACTTACAATATTTGAAAATCTTAATTTAGGTGTTCTGAATTCAATTCATTTCAGCCGTAATATATACAGTTTAGCATAGCTATCATGATTTTAAAGTACAATAATACATAACTCCCAAGGAAAAATTAAACAAAAAAAAACCTTCTTTATCTTAAAACTAACTTAACCTATATTAAAATACCTTAACATTACGTCAACTAGCTTGGATTATGCTGACTGGTAAGATAGCACAATAGCTTTCAGTAATTATTATCGCTTGAAAGTGCGAGTATTAATGGATTGGTTGCAGTGCTTGCTCAGGCCAACAACCTTCTAGTTCGTTCCTGTACACATTTTTCAATATTGCTCATTCTGGCAAGTTGATGAAGTTTTTCGCTAGAGAAGTAAAAAGGTTTATTGAGAGCCATTTTTAGGCAACGATTTTGGGTGACGAAGTTTCGATTTCAAATATTTAGCACATAGGCTCCAAATAGCCCAGTCATATTAGGTAAAAAACGGGGTCAACCTCGGAATGAAAGATAATAAGCTGCAAATTGGTATGAACCTTTGTTTTGTCATTCTAAATGTTGTCTCAAAAGTCACAATCGTTATCGTGTTCGCGTCTCAAGATATTCAAGGTCAAAGGTCACAAAAATCGGTTTTTCGCGAATATCTGGCTTCCTATCGGTTAAATGAGATTTGCATTTATTATAAAAGTTGTAGGCTATAAAATTCCCTACAACTTTTGTTTAAACTTTTTTTTCATACGACCAACCGTTTTGAAGGTAGAGCGCGAAGAGTGCACATCGTACAGTCATATACGGCCTAATGCAAGGTCAAGCGTGAGTTATGGTTATCAGTACGTTATAAAGTCAATTATTTACTTGGAAATTATAATTATTAAACAATGCCTATTATTTATGTACTAACTATTAATTATTTATATTTAATTAAAGTAAGTAACTTGATTTGCAACGGTACAATTTCAAACTAACGAATAATCTTGACTCATACAAAGTGGAGAGAGTGGCCTTGAATACTATAGAACATCTGTCCCGGCAATGAATAGAAAAGGGCATAGGGTAGGGACAAGTATTTCCAGGTATATAAGTATTGAGAAATTTACGAGTTTTAAAGAAAAGATATATAATGTCGTGTTAACTTAAAATAAAACTAAAATATATAATCCAGAATTAATAATATTTTATACTTAAATAGTTAAATATGAATAATTATATATATTATTTATGTACTAACTATTAATTATTTATATTTAATTAAAGTAAGTTACTTGATTATTTATATATAATTATTCATATTTAACTATTTAAGTATAAAATATTATTAATTCTGGATTATATATTTTAGTTTTATTTTAAGTTAACACGACATTATATATCTTTTCTTTAAAACGCGTAAATTTCTCAATACTTATATACCTGGAAATACTTGTCCCTACCCTATGCCCTTTTCTATTCATTGCCGGGACAGATGTTCTATAGTATTCAAGGCCACTCTCTCCACTTTGTATGAGTCAAGATTATTCGTTAGTTTGAAATTGTACCGTTGCAAATCAAGTTACTTACTTTAATTAAATATAAATAATTAATAGTTAGTACATAAATAATAGGCATTGTTTAATAATTATAATTTCCAAGTAAATAATTGACTTTATAACGTACTGATAACCATAACTCACGCTTGACCTTGCATTAGGCCGTATATGACTGTACGATGTGCACTCTTCGCGCTCTACCTTCAAAACGGTTGGTCGTATGAAAAAAAAGTTTAAACAAAAGTTGTAGGGAATTTTATAGCCTACAACTTTTATAATAAATGCAAATCTCATTTAACCGATAGGAAGCCAGATATTCGCGAAAAACCGATTTTTGTGACCTTTGACCTTGATTATCTTGAGACGCGAACACGATAACGATTGTGACTTTTGAGACAACATTTAGAATGACAAAACAAAGGTTCATACCAATTTGCAGCTTATTATCTTTCATTCCGAGGTGAAAGCCCTAATATGACTGGGCTAAAACGGGTGCTCCATATAGGATAATGGGCATGATTACCATTTTAATTATTATTGTCTTGTTTTTAGCGCTGAGAAATGATTTCCGGTTTAGCATGGGATATAAGGCTAATGTTGCTTCGAAATTTTGTTACACGTAGTTTCGATGTGATTTTCGTAAGTTAGTTTTTGGTCTAATGTGAGTCCTAAATAGGTAATTTCTTTTGACAAAGGAATTTCTAGGCCTAATAAATTTATGTTCCTTGGGGGCAGTAGGTTATGCTTTCTTTTATTGGTAAAGAATATTGCCTGAGTTTTCAAGATGTTAATTTTGATTTTCCACCGGTGGAAGTATTGATATAATCTTTGGAAAAATATTTCAAGTTTCGTTATTATCTCATTTGGGTCTATGGATGTAGTATAAAAACATGTATCATCTGCGAAAGTAGCTAATTTGCAAGAATCATGTGTAGGCATATCTGCCGTGTAAATGTTGAAGAGTAATGGGCTTAGGCAGGAGCCCTGGGGGACTCCTGCTGGTATGTTTCGGTGCTTTGAGAAAGAGTCTTGAACTTTTACTGAATATTTCCGGTCATTAAGGAAAGAGTAAATAATATTTATTAGATATTGCGGGAAACCAAGTGTTGCTATAGTTTGTAGAGAAGACCAGTATAGCACACTGTATCAAATGCTTTTTCAATGTCGAGTGAGATCAACCCGACGGAAACTTTTTCTTTTAAGGCGCATCTGATGTGTTGAGTGACACGGAGTAGTTGTTGCTCCGTAGAGTGCTGGTGTCTAAAACCAAACTGGTGGTTAGGGAGAATATTGGTTGTTTCTACAAACTCGTTCAACCGCTGAAGGATCAGTTTCTCAAGTAATTTACCTGTTGCTGGTAGGAGGCTTATTGGCCTGTAATTTACAGGGAGTTGTGGGCTTTTACCTGGTTTGCGTTTAGGTAAGATTATTGCCTGCTTCCATACAGCAGGAAAATAAGAAATTTTAACACAAGCGTTAAAGACGTACGTGAGAAGTACCACATCTTTCCTGGGTAAATTTTTCAACGCTATATTGGGGATATTGCCGTGACCCGGCGCCTTGCTGTTTTTGAGTTTCTTAAACAGTTCAGTCAGTTCTCCTGGTTTAAACTTTTCATTGTTAGGAACAGATGTAGGAATCGGTAATGATCTAGCAGTTTCTGCTACCATGAATTCAGTGATTTCACTACGCATAGTGTTGGTTATATAATGGTGCAAGCGAAAAGTATCTGCAAGAAGCTCGGCTTTGCCTTGATTTGAAAATTCATCTTCGTCATTGTTTCCTTTAAATGGAGATATAGAAATAGTGTGATTGCCTTTGAAGACTTTGTTCAGTTTCCATATTTTCCGCGAATTGTAATCTAGATTGCCAAGCATCGAATTCCAGACCTGATTGCGGAGATTGGTAATTTTTACTCGAATTGCGCTTGTGAGTCTGTTGACAGCAATTTTCGCATGTATATTTCTGTTTCTTTGCCATTTCCTACGTAGTAAGTTCCTCGTTTGGATATGTCTATACGTCTCATCATCAAGTTTTAAAGTGTTGTAACGAAAGTTTTTTCTGGGTGTACTAAGTTCAATACCTGACCATATGGTTTTATTAAGTGATTGGATATGTGTATTGATTTGGTCTGATGTACACATTGATTCGGAGGTCTGCCGGTTCAAGGAAATATTTTCATTAATGTGCTTTCTATATAATGCCCAATTAGTTTCTTTGAATGGGAAGTTGTTTCGCGGGTGTTTCTCTATATATTCATCAATTTTGATGGCAAACATAACTGGAAGATGTGGTGAGGACAGAGCTTGAAGAACTGTAATGTTGCAAGGAACTAGTTTTCCATCACTTAAGGCAATGTCTAATGTTGAACGGATTCCTTTATGCGAATAAAATGTTGGCTCGTTTGGGTAGTGTAAAAATACATTGTTCTCAGATATTATCTCAAACAGAGCTTTGCCAATCTTATTTGATCGAGAGCAATTCCATTGCTGGTGCTTCGCATTCAAAACACCACAAAGAAGATAGCCTTGGTTATTATTAATAAACCTTTTCAAATCCCTAACAAAACCGCCTAATCTTTCATTGGTCAACTTGGTTCCAGGAAAGTAAATTGAATAGATTTTAATATTAATACCTACAATCATAACACCGATGTTTTCAATATAAGGAGATTGGAATGAAGGTAATAGAAAGTGTTCTCTAGATTTTTTGATGGCCAAAGGAACTCCACCACCAATCTTTCCTATTCTGTCTTTCCTATAAATAGCATAGTACGGATGCGAGAGCTTATTGTGCGATCTTAGCCATGTTTTAGATATAGCGAATACATCAATTTCATTTTTTACGGCGAAATCAAACGCTTCAATGTGCTTATTACTAATACTTTGAGCATTCCAGAATAAAATTTTAAGATTATTATGAGTAGGAAAACTTAAGAGCTAGCTTAACTATAACATCGTATTGGTCTGCTTTTGTTTTGCAGTTTGAAAGACTTTGAATGAGTTCATGCGATATCTGTATTCAAATTTCAGGTGAGAACAGGTCGCTTTTGTCACTATTTATGGTTTTTGACGAGCTTGGTTGTTGTCCTGGCTTTAAAATGGAGCTATATGGGGTAGTAGAATTTATTAAAGCTCTTTCGTTGAGTTGTGTGGTGCTTGCATTGGATGCTACTCCCGGAAAGCTTGGAAAATTCACATCAAAGTTTTCAGTAGTGTTAAATTGGTGAATTGGTTGTTTTTTGCTTATGGGTTTTCGTTTCAAGAGCTTTTGCTTGATTTCTATATATTCAATCCCGCTCTTGCATGTAGAAGAATTGGCGTAATGGGAGCCACCACAGTTTATGCATTTGATTTTATCACTCTCTTTGTCTGAAACTGGGCATGATGAGTATTGGTGATCACCACTACATATAGGACACTTCGTTGGTAGATGACAGTGATTATATCCGTGGCCATAGCGTTGGCAGTTTCGACATTGTGTCGGACCCGTGTTTTTATTGCTGTGGTAGTTCCACTTCACGATTGTGTGAAATATTGTTTTAATTTTGCGGAGATCATCGAGCTTAATTCCACGTTGTAAATAAAGCAGATAATAAACACTGCCACGCTGTTGTGCTTTTGAGCTGAACTTTTTTATATCCATCGTGGTTATGTTGTGCTCTGTTGCTAGAGCTTTTCTTAACTCTTCCAGGGGCACGTCATGGAGCCCTGATAGAACTACTTTCAATGGAGCCCCGATAGAACTATTTTCAATGGTATGCTATAACCTAATTCTAATCAAATTCAATCAAAAAACGTCATGTTATGCTAAAAAATGCTTTCAAAATATTCCTAACCTAAACGTCAAACCTTATCTCTAAACCTAATATGATAAACATAACATATACCTTTCTTAAATATTGAAATCTATTCCCAATTTTTAACGCAAACAAACAACAACACTTTATGTAGCAATAATGAACTGAAACTCAAAACTTAGCAACGGAAAACACAAAACAACAAAATAAACACGAATAATTTAGACGTTGTCATTCAGCCACCAATACCTGGATCGCTCCGTCCTAGCCCGACCAGCCTCAAAAATTCCAGCAAATGAGTATCTACATTGGAATTGTTTGTCACGTTCTTATCGGTGGCCCGTCTATACGAGTATCTGTGATATATGATTGGGACAATGTCAGAATCAAAAACATATCAATTTAAGTCCAAATATTCGAACGTTTCACAGGGAATGAAGCCAGAAGCGAGACAAGTCTCAATATACCCGTCTGTAGGGTGGAACGGCTGTGAAATACGGGGGCTTTCACTCACTGTTACAGATCTTGTAATATGACTCCGAAGCAGTCTCAATATGAAGATATCGACTCTAGTCACTTTAGCAGTTTGATAAATTCTTCTGTTCGATAAATAGTGCTTCCAATCCATCTCAGGCTTTCTGTACAAACCAGTACATGCACGAAGGCATTTCCTTTCGAAAACTCTTAATCTTTCCATAGTACTAGCACTCTGGTTGTACCAGGGTCTTGTAACAGAAAATTTTGACCTTTGGATCAATGTATCTGGAATGAAAGAGTCATCGAAGGGCCATGACTACTTTTAGTGCTTTACAGAGCATGATTTTGACATGTTCAGTACAGTACAGATACTGATCGAGACGAATACCGAGGTATTGAACAAAAGATTTATGTGGAGCCCATTCTGAACTACCCTCATTAACCATGATCTGGAAATCCTTCCAATTATGGCCCCCTGCAGCGTTTTCCGAAATAAAATTGTTTCGCGCTTCTGCGCATTGATTTTCATTCGCCAATTGTAGGTGTATAGCTGCACATAATTGAAAATTTTTTTGAAGATTGCTCTGAGCTATTGTAGCTTTTCAGTCTGCCGTATAGATGATCAGATCATCAGCAAACGCTACCAATGATCGTGTTGGCGAGACGTTAAAATCAAGCCTGTTCAATAGTTTGCAAATGAATGTTGAGAAAAGCACAGGCGCAGTAACTATTCTCTACTGTAGATCATTCAAGACCTTGAAGTCGCGCATTGTCGTTAGATTTGTATCAGTAATAACAAATGATTTCCCGTATGATATATTGCACATCATGGCGACAAGGTGTCTGGGGAACCTGTCCTGAAGGAGTTTAAAAACTAGTCTATCAAACAGCACCATATCGAAGGCTTTCTCCATGTCAATGAGTTACGCTCCAACACATTCTCTGTTGCTTGATTTTTAACAGATGTCTGAGGGTACTTTCGTTATCGCGTGTATGGTTGAATGTCTGGCACGAAAACCAAATTGGCAATTTGGCATCAACTCATATTTCTCAATGTGGGCGTTTAATGCTTTGTTGAGTATCACTTCAACCACCTTACTGATGTTAAGTAGCAAGCTGATTGGTCTATAGCTTTTAGGGCTCGAAGATTCTTTTCCTTTCTTCAAGATTGGAAATACCTTAGCCTTTTTCCACTCATTAGGATATATGAATTGCTCAACATGTTGTTGAATAATATGCAATAATTCCTAATAGCAACCTCAGACAAATGTAGCAGAACTATATTTGGAAAACCGTCAGTGCCACATAATTTCTTGTTGTTTATCTTGCCAAATATGAAACACAAGTCTTCACAGCTGACAAAATAATGAATAAGATTCAAGCTCGGCGTGTGGTCAGATCTTAACGTTTGATTCCCTCTCTCAGGGTATGGTAGATGAATCAACTCAAAATGAATTCCGATCAGTACAAGTTTATGCGAACCATCATATCTAATCCTGTTTCCATTTCAATTTCGATACCAGCCCTATCGAGAACATTTATCCCATCACTAGCGACTTCAAGATTCGGTAGCTTCACTCGAGACTTCTTACGGAATATGCTGTTCACTTTCGCCAAAACGCCATCTGGGTGCTGTGAGCTAATACCCCACAGTTTTTCCGCCCATTGATTGCTGACGTCACTCCTGAAGTATGAACGGATTAAGTTCCGAACATTCTTCAGATGTGATTTCAACAAAGCCAACGAGGGATGATTGTAGTCCAAAAATCGCCAATAAATATGTTGACACATGTGGAAGGGAGGCTTTTCAATCTTTTTAACCTTGGAATGATTGGTGTTTCATATCCTTCCATATTGTATCGATGTTTAACATTGGGAACTGCTTTCTCAATCGTTTTCAACGTCAACTAGTTTTCAACGTCAATAGATATATATTACAGCATTAGTTATATTCCTGTCATTGCCCCATTGAGCAAAAGTTGCCATCATCAAAAGGAGGACATTGCTTCTGGTACTCTCAATTAAACTTCTTTTGAAACTTTCGACAATCTGTTTTTTTTGAAATTCATCCGATAATTTTCATGTTGAACTGGAATGAGGAAGACATCATTCTTTGATGATTGATTCCCATTACGATTGCGTTATGGTCGCTATCGTTAGGAAGTACCTGCAATTTTTGTTGAGTACTATTCAAGCTAAATTCAAATCTTGCATCAGCAATGCAGAGGTCCAAATATGATTTTGCCCTAGGATATGTTGGGAACTCCGACCCATATAGATTGCACCTGTATTCAATTTGGTAATCTGTTATCCACAATTTCAGGATTGTTGTTGGCATTCAGCCATGATGTATGCTTGGCATTCAGATCATCAGCAAGAATATAATAACTATACGAGCCTGGTCAGTTCGATTATTTCAAACAAGGAATTGAGCGCCTCCTTGAGCTTGAGAACAGTCCCACCAGTTGCATAGGCAGAGATAACGAAAAGGTTATCCCCACCTGGCAGTGAGATTTTGAAAACTGACACTTCAAGAGATTCAATTTTTTTGTATTCGACTTTTTCAATATTTTGGAAACAATAAGGTCTTCTCACCAATATCCCGGTGCCATTTCCCCCATCACCTATTACCCTATGGTTTCTTACGAATTGAAAAGCCTTGAATGTCATGGAGTGCCATGAATTGAGGTGGGTTTCGGTGAGAAGCATGATGTCAGGCTTTTGCTTAACAATAAATTCAAGGAGATAATCACGCCGATGTATAGTAACAATGGAGTTGACGTTGATCGAAGTGAGACGAATCCTATCCATGGGAATGTGATTGGATGACAAATTATTTTGAGGCATTTGAAACCCCTAAACGATGAAAAACAAGATTAATTTTCGTATCTTGTTGATCGATTCTTTCCGATAAAGAATTTAGTTGTTGGTAAATTTTGAGAAGCAGCTGATTATAGCCACTTACATTACTTACATTATTTACCTCATTTTTTGCTGGTCCTCTAGTGGCTTGTGCAAATGATACTCCGGGCTTGACAAAGTTCAGAGCTAAGACACTGCGGTGTAGTTATGTTTGCTTTGGAACAAATTTTACTCTCGCATCTTGATATTGGGAGCATCCTCGATATGATGCCGGGTGACTTAAAGCACCGCAGTTAACACAGTATAATTTCTCTTTTGGCTCCGTCTGAGCCGATTTGCACTCACCGGGAGCATACACGTCTTTGCATTTGATGCATCGGTAATGCATGCCGCAGTTGGCAGCCGAATGCCAACAACGTTGGCACCGATAACACTGGTTGATTTCTCTTTTCTGGAGGCGTTCCCACCTCACCACTCGGAAATTCCAGTATCTTATTTGTTGAAGAGCACTTGGACTGCTCTTATTTGATATCTGCGCTAAATAAAGTGGTAATTTTTTTGTTCTACCGTCAACCTTCTTGTCGCGAATGTTTTAACAGAGATAAATTCAATCTCTGGTGCTGCTTCCTTGAGCACCTGATGAAGATCCACGATATCTTCTCCGCAGTCCAAGCCCTTCAGCAAAAAGGTCTGGTTTTTCTCGTATTTTGTGGTATATGTGAAGTGTGGAGCCTCTCCAGAGTTTAGAACATTTTTAGCTGATTTGAAATCAACCAGTGATTTCGTTCTGATAGTTAACTTTTCGGCATTGATTCTTTTAATCTCGAAATTAAATAATTTATTTTTGGCTGCCAATAGCCGAACCATGTCCTTTCCGCTTTGACCGAACACATTAATAGGCGGAACTTTCTTTGTATTCTTGGCAACTTTTTGAGGAGGACTAGCAGAACTACGGGCGGGTTCCTTCTCTTATTTTTATTTTTTAAATAAACGATCAAATTATCATTATTTTGACTAACATTACCTTCGATGCTTTCGTCAACGTCCATTTCTTCTTGAAGTCCGCCGAGCGCTGCATAAAAGTTTTGGCTGTCGTTAGCGCCTCCAGCACTTAGTACTTCTTCAGGGATAACTTGTTTGACAGCTTTCTTCTGCTTAGCTTCCGTATTTGTCTGTCGTACCGGTTCTGTATCTTGAACTTTCTTCGCTCTTTCGTACATATCTTCAAACGTTTTCAGTCGTAGCTTCAATTCCTGTATTTCAGCTTGAAGTCGACTCATTTCTTGTTTATCTTTGGCTGCTTGAGTCTTGCGCCTACCATCTGCGGATTCCTGGGTATTCGTGTGTCTTTGTTTATTGACGCTTGCCGCCAATTTCACATTGCTATTCTCCCCAGCGCCCCCCATCGGAGGGAAGCCGTCGGGCTCCTCCATACAGCAGTCCCGATTTAGTCTTCGGTTTGTTTGCTTTTGTCGGTTTATTGATTCCCTGGGTCAATGCCTTCGACGATAAATGCTTTTCCAATAAAATCAAAATATGCTTTTGACTGACTTGTAGAAGAATTAATTTAATTTTTTGAAACTGACTTTTGTGAAAAAATTAATAAATTTTTAAAATTAATGACAAGAGCGATTAGAAACGCGTCTAAACGCAACGAGTGCTAGACGTATAATTTCTGTAAATCATTCTAAATTTTAAATGAAAACTGACACATTTAATTCCATCAGAAGAACATTATATAGAAAAGTAGCCGAATTGAAAGCGTTGAAATAAAAAAGAGGACCGACTTCACTGTGCTCTAAAGACGACAAATTAGATGTCAGGGAAGCTGTGCGATATCAGTATTTCCCCGGTTCATTCACTGTTGTTATTTTGTTTTGAACTGCATTATATTGAAATCGAGAAATTAATTCCCATGAAATTTATTTCACCTTTTGTAATGAATGTTTTCACGTCGTCTCGTTCGTTTGAGACTTCCCGAAGGAAATTTAAGCTCACCTCTCCTTGGTTATAGACGTGAAGTCTAGGAACGTGTCAACGGACTGTTCCCATCAGGCCAACAAATCCGGACACCTTGAGTCTACGCCGAGGTAGCTCGGAGAGGAACTTCAAACAATTCGACTATACTTTACTGTACTCTAATTTATTCTTTTCTCTTTTGGTATGCGATAAAGAGGAACTTCCAACAATTCGACATTACTTTACTGTACTCTAATTTATTTCCCTTCTCTTTTGGTCTGCGATAAAGAAAAATGCGAAACACCATCTACCAAAAACAACGCGTTCCCGAATATTCACTGACGGGAAATCTCGAACAAATGAGACGAAGTGAAAACGTTTATCACAAATGGTGCCCAAGGGGAGGTTATTACCAATTCCCTAGCTGCCCCACCATTATATTGGGGCTACTCTGGCTGATGCTCCACCGACCCAAACTAACTCACCCGAAGACGGGCGTGGGCGCCACTCGTTCGATCCTCCGAGCCACTCAAGGGTTCGTCCGAACGAGAAGATGACTGTCTGGAGTGAAATTAACCAATATACAAGTTTTGGGGTTCGCCGCCATTGAGCCACGAAAATCACCCTCAAAAAGAAACTCTGGCACGCAGAACGAGTTAAAGTGTTTCACCGCCACACAAAACTCGTAGTTTCCCACTCCAGGGTAACTGAATTTAATTGAAACACTAACTCCACTGCACTTGCCGAACACTACCACTTCACTTAACTTTCTCAGGGATTCCTGCCTGGTTAACGTCCCCGGAAAAAAATTCCCGAGCCACACCTTTCACAGCTAAAAAAAAACGTATTTATGTTGCATGAAAAGGAAAAAAGTTTAAAATTATCTTTACTCGACTTGAGTAATATTCTCTATTTACATATACCAATTTGACCAATATAAAGTACAATTTAAGCCACTTACATTTATTCCCTATTTTAGTAAGGAGCCCCTTTCTTCCGTTTTCGTAATTATCGACACCGCACAGATGTCTCGTCCCAATTTAATGCTCCGGTATCCAAGGTTCGTCACCAGTTGAATGTTCCGGTATCCAGGGTTCGTCTCCAACTCGTCGTCAAATGTTGTATCTGATAAACGCTCTGTTATACCTCCGCTGGTTGCTCGAAAAAACTCCCAAATGAAAAAAGAAAGCGCGGCAATCTTCCCGGGCTTAATTAACCTCTGGGTTAACGTTTTTTCCTCCCGTCCACCGGCGGTAAAATCATGTTTTGGAGTGTTTTTTTTCGTTTGTTTGAGTAATTCCCCTCGCTTGATTTCACTCATAACAAGTTCCACTTGGTGGCGATCCTAGAGGGAATTAAGTGGATTACGCACTGAATGCATTTGACTGAGAGTTTGAACTGTCAGTAATGTATATTTACATCACGACGCGAGATGAGGATTTCACAATAGTCCTCACTTTTCCCTTTTTCCCTTGAGCCGGCGCTAGTATTTCCTAGTTTTTCTCGTTCCCGCCGGTAGTTTAATCGCCGTGCCAACGCGTGGAATGTCATGTGTGTATACTCGTATTTATCCACCAGTTTTAACTAAATTCGGTCGTCGAATCTCTCCTCAGGAATGTCGCGGTTTTCTTCATTTAGATTTCCGTCGTGGAATATAGTGAATTTGGTGCGAATAGATGAATAGTACGCTTTGGCACGATGTCGATATCCAGTTAGGAGAGGAGGTAAGATATTGAACAATTGCATCCGTGTTTCTTTCGTGTAGTTTAGTGGATTTATCGGCTTCCTCTTGTTTGAGCTTGTCGTTATTGGCGGTCATTTGTTTTTAAGCTCATTCATAGCCTCTTGTTTGGCTAAGAACTAATCACGAAGCTCTGCAACTTGTTTTGTGTGGCATCACGTAGTTTATCTATTCGATATCGAACATTGTGCGTAATGATTCAGCATTAATCGTTGAAACATGCTCAGCTGCTTTCAGTTTCGCACATTCTTCCTGAAGACCACCGATTTGTTCTTCAAGAGTTCGCTTCTTGTTCTTGGACTCTCGCATTGATTCCTGCAATGACTTCATTCTGGCTTCATATTGTGAGCTCCGCAAACGGCATTCACATTCAGAACCCTTTTTATTTGAATCTGTTTGTAACGCCTCCAGATTCTGACATCTTATGGGATATTTTTAGCTTCCGATATAACTTTGCTAATATGTTATATAGTCGAGCCACAGTGAATTCCTCTTCAACCTTACCACCTGGATCAGGTGTACTCATTTCTATCTCACTAAATCTATCCGCGCATAAGGCTTGTCTAACTTTTGACAGATCACTTATAAGATTTAAGAGCATTCCATAAATTCGTTTCTTATGATGCGCTCATATATCTTTCAATCGTTGCAACTCTGATGTAATGACATTCAATGTGGGCTGTTTCTGTTGCAATTCCTCGTTCATAGTATCAATATCTTTATTTTTGGTCTCGATTCCCAGTGATTTTTGATCGTAGCTAACAGTCAATTCTTCTAGAGCTTGAAGTACTTCTTTCACATCCTCCTTAGCACTTTCGTTTTCTTGTTGCTGCTACTTTTAATTTACGTTACGCCTCGAGTTTGCGCTTTACTCGTCCTTTGCTTGCCACTAATGAAGTGTTAGATTCGCGAGTGTCTTCTTTCGGTATGCGTGCCATTGCTGCCTCAGCAGCATCTCTGACTTCGTTACTTGGCCTGTTCCTCTTTGGTGGCATGTATGCATCTCGGCTGGAGCTGCGTGAGTGTGAAGATGTTTGCGGCGGGATCGTTAAGTTTGTGTCCTTTGCCGGAAGCTCAGTGACTGCACACCTGATAGGAATGTCGGGTTTGACCACAACCCCACGTTTAGATCCGCACTCAAAATCGTTTCCCTGTAAATTTTGACAGCACTCAGGTTCGAATTTGAATGAGTCGAATTATATACTGCATCAAAATTCATTGGGAGTCTATGTCGGAAAGTAGAATCAATGGAAACACAGGCAGTATGAAACCTTGATTTGAAGACATGATGTAAATTCCCGCAGATTATCGCGCATATCCCGAACACTTCTTGTCGCATGACGAGAGCAACGATTCAAATTCGGATTTCCTCCCAACGTTGCATGTTATTTTGTTTGCAATGCAATTCCGATTGCTTCGAGGGGTTATATCTTTTATGCTGCCACATATGTTGATTCGACGATGAAAGTTTTCGCTACCGGGAATTTGCGTTTCGTTTCGAGCTCGCGTTGGTTCTTGATGCTTTTGGCGCTTGTTGCTACTTGCGTTGTCAATAATGTGGCGTGTGAATCGGATCTTAATTTAATTACATGAAGTTAAAAGGCAAAAAATATTATGTGGATTTCTTTCCGTAATCTAACATTGAATGAACATTTAAATTACTTGCTGTTGGTTACATTATAAGGTTATCAAAAAAAGTTAATAAAGTGCGGCTCGGTATTGCGTAGGTTCAAATTTTACGAAATCACATATAGTAGTGTTCGGGGTGAGCAACACTATGGAATCTCAATATTCACCCATAACAAGGCCCAAACCACTATAAAGGGAAATATTTCTTCAGGCATTTTAGTCTTTTACGGAGGATGTAAGATATCTGGGTACTAGAGTTCCACGGAGAGCAGTAGTGGACTTGTCTGAAACGCACTCTAAGTCACTTCACGTGAGTTGCACCAACTGCTCTCCTTTATTATTTATTTTTTTTTTGCGAACGAGTTTTTCCGATGTGTTATCCCAGGGTAAAACCTGTAAGGACCTGCTATGTTCTTGATGGGAGCTGTTAGGTTTCTCCTATCTGCCCAGACTCTCATAGTTATGGAAGGCTACCTTGCCCCTATGTGGCGGAAGGACTCTACATATCTTTTTATGCGTGAAAGGCGATTTTTGACTTTCGAACATTATTCACATACGTTGGAATTGCGAAGTTCGATTACTTCCACGTTTCGATATTTTAACTGCATACAAGAGTAATATGGTAATATTTTAGTTCTCTTTGCCAAGTCAATTAACGTAGATTAGAGATTGTTTTGTAATATACTTGGGTTGGGATAAATTTAAAAATTGACCAAAACCACCCTCTTCAGCAGACCACCATTCATTTTCCCGCTGAGAAAGTCAGCGCTGCTGAAAAGGAAAGAGGTCTTCAATTTATATGTTTTCTTTTTTATCGATAGGGTTATATATAGCTCGCAACTATTACATTAACCCATTGCAGTTCGGTTGTATTTATATAGTTAGCAGGAGCTTTTGTCGCACATTATTTTTGTTTCTTCTTTGTATAAACCCAGACACGCCAACCAAGTGGACTCAAGAGAAACGCTGGACCCACTTCAAAAATATACAGCTGTCCAATTGTGCCATATGTTTCAAGGACGTCTTAGAGAGCTCTACCAGCATAAGATTGGGGTGTGGACACCTTTTCCAGCGCATTTGTGTCCAAGAGCTCCTGCAACCCTCAAATCTCTGTACCTTATGCAGACGCCTCATTGAGCAGACTGTCTTAGATACCCCACTCAGAACACAAGCTCCTTCCGTTGGGACAGTTTCAAAGTACCCCCGGAAGAAGGATTATACACGGAAAAGACCTAGTTTCAGGAACCCAGGCCGATATCCCAACAGCGCCACCAACTGCAACTGTCAATGATGGGAATCTGGCTTTACTACAAGGGCTGACCGACAGGATGGGACTTATGAGAAAGAGTTCCAGGAGCAGAAGAATAGCTAGCTACCCAATCGCACAAGAACTCAATTGAGCTGGTAAATGAAGCCAAATGCCGCTATTCCCACATCTAGACCGGTAGATGACTGGAACCTCCCTTGAATGAGCTCATGTATTGATCCCAGAGCCCCAGAGTATAGACCGCGTTTCAATACTGCACCTCCACTGATGCCAACAACGCAAGACTCAATTTCGCACGGTGGATTGAGCAATTAAGCTAACCGCTCTGTGACCTTTGTGACACAAGCCCGAGATCCGACACCACGTAAAATGGAGGTTTGGCGCCTCAGCTTCACCAGCTTTAATTTGATCACAACGGTGGACAGGTTCTTGTTCAGAGTACAGTTATTAGTAGCTGGTACCCTAGGAGGAGACTTCTCGACCCTTCTTCGGCACACGCACCTCTTATTCAGCGGGGATGCCACCAAATGGTACTAAAGTTTTAAGGAGTCTGTAGCATACCCCGATTCGAGTTTGTTCCGCGTGGCCTTTTGCAACCACTTCGACAACGGTCTCACTGAACACGAGTTGCGTGAATAAATAGGAAGCACAAAAAAGGCTCTCATGAAACGTTCAACAAATTTTATACCAGTTTATGACCCGGCTACCAACACCTATGGCCAAGGAAGAACTTGTAGGAGCCAACGATTTTATTTGTTAGCTTTTACTTTTCTTCAGAAAAACATTTTATCGATAATGGGAGCGGTGATAGTGGCGGGATTTGTTTCAGGTTAGTAATAATAATATTATTAAGTAGCGTATCAAATTGTTCCCCTCTTGCAGCGTATGGAATAGTTTTTTTTCCTAAAGGTTCCTCGAGCAGTTTGCATAGGTGGGCTGCTCGATTATTACAGAAGACCTGTGAACGAAATTCCTCTCCAAACTGATTAGCATGCCAACAGCTACCTCGGAGTAGTTAGCAGCTGGTCGAGTACAAAATGAGCTGACCTATGTCTCAAGGAGTGCAGTCCATCTGGATCTGAGCTGTCGGTCTTCTGCTACCGCTGTGGGAAGGTGGACACTTATGCCCAGGATAATATAGACTGCAAGCTATGGAAAAACTTGCCAACAAAAGCCACGAACACCTGTCACACTCCGAAAGCCCATCCGAAAAGAAACTGAACCCGTTGCAACGGGCAACTATACCTCGCATATGACCTCAACCCTGCTGATTCACGACGCTAAATAAAGTTCTTCTGAAGTTCCGCAGCCAACTTCAAACGCTATCAAACTAGATCCTCAAGGAAATGGTTATGAATCGGGTGACTCTTGGCATGTTAAGCCCTTTCATGTTAGACTGTGGGAGTATCTACGGGCTCGCCGATGCGTTTTCAATGAGGAGATTACTCGTACCAATTTTTCGAAGAGGAAACGATGCGCTCGTCGGATACGGAGTTTTTGGAAAAAAATGGGGCAATCGAGAAAGATGTTGCGCGTGGTCAATTTAGATGAATTATTGAAGGATGACGATCACCCACACGCGTCAGTACAGATCTTGCAAAATCGGATAGTAGGTTTAATTGAACTGGAGCCAGCGTCAGCTACATTGCGCCCGATTTCACAAGAGAAGTGCTAAAAATCTATGTGGATCAAATCCAGTATCTCTGGTTAAACATGACGATTGGAACTCGTCAGTCCATAGCAGGGAGACTCACGACGGATGTTATCTTTAAGGGTGCGACCAAGTCATTTTTTCATTATACCCCAAGTGACATGGAATCTATACTTAGGGGTTTACTTCATCCGGCGATTTGACTTGGATTCGGCATTATTTTCCAGTTCAATAAACCGTTCTCAATTCACTGTGGGAGTAAACATGGAGTGATAACAGTCTTAGTCCAGGCTACGGAAGACGATGAGGAAATGCCGATAGCCTTCTTGTCCCACAATTTAAACCCGACCCCGTGGAACTATACTGTCCCTGAGCAGGAAGCATTTTCGAACATATGTTGAAGGACACCTTTTTGAAATCTTTGCGGGCCATGCGTCCCTGGAATGGTAGATGAGCTAAACTGACCTTCATGGCCGCGTTGACATTGCAGGCGTTTTATTTGACAATTCGACACCGGAAAGGAAGCTAACATGTGGTACCCGATACCTTATCGATAATTTTCGCTCCGGAAGGAGCCGAGTTGGTCTAGAAGGACGACAGCTCCCTATTAATCGACCTGGACCACCCTGCCTTCAAGTTGGTAGGCTACACCCAGCTCATGCGCACTTTCCAGAGCCAGCTGCAACAGCTGCCAGACCTGCGGACAACGGAGAGATTTACATGGAAGCGGTTGAGACATGCATTCGGAGGCCCTATATAGGAAGAGAAACACTCGTAGATATGGGTGCCCGAAGAATTGATTCTTGATCTTATCAGACAGGCCTGAGTGCACATAGCAGATAAGATCGCACGTTGCGGTGGCTGAAAACTTATTTCTTTTAGACAATAATGACTCAACAAATAAAAGCGTATGCAGCCGCCCGTGAAGCATGTAAGTGTACCAAAGCGTGAAAAACTATCCTTCAGCCTACGATGGGTAAATTTGAGCTACTCGAGCGTATGTTCCAGCGCTTGTATACCGATTTCATCGATCCTTAGCCTTGTTTGACGTCTGGAGACATTAGAGCTCTCATAATCTTGGATCAACTGTCAAAGTTTCCGATCATTAAGCCGCTCCGGAGCATGCATACGAGGTGTGCCAATTAAGTAATGAGACTGATTCCATGAAAGCCGTATATTTAAAAATTATTCTACAACTCTGCCATTCCCTTCAAAGTAGTCCCCTTAGACAGCTATACGACGATTCCAGCACGTTTTCCATGCTGCGTAACATGTCTGGAACGCTTCGACTGAGATGTCCACGAGTACCCTCGTCACGGCCGCCTGGATATCCGTAACCGACTCAAAATGGGTTCCTTTGACCGCCGATTTTGTTCTAGCGAACAAAAATGTCACAGGGTGACATATCGGACGAATAAGGCGGCTGTTGTAACACGGCGATCCCTTTAGAGGCCAAATACTGGGATGTGGTGTGGTTCTTCGGAATTTTCTCGCGCACAACTTTTTCACACCAAAATCATTGATTAAAATTTGCCTGACTGTTTCACATACCCAGTTCCGACGCCAACATTCGAACTGTTAAACGCTGATCTTCACGGATTAGGGCGCACACACGCTGTGCATTCGCATCAGTTCGCACCCCGACCGCGCCTTGTCTTCCACGCTTTCACGTCCCTCCTTAAACTCTTTATGCCATCGAAACGCCATGGACTAAGAGCAGCATCACCATACACTTTTACAATTTTAGCCTACGTTTCCGAAGCCGTTCCACCCAATCTCGCGCAAAATTTTGTTTCTCCATTTTCGTGACGAGCACCACCAACACACGTCTACTCAACATGACACAACAGGCGAACTAAACAAGCTACAGCGATGATAAATATACACTCTGACAGAAAAGAGCCCGGAAATTGCAAATGAAACGCATAATATTTAATTATTCATCAATATTTATTTTTTCGCCTTCAAAGTAATCCCCATCAGATGCACTACACTTACGCTAACGATTTTTCCAGTCCTCGAAACACTTTACATAAGCACTTTTTGGGATGGCCTTCAGCTCCTTCAGCGAGTTTGTGACAAAAAAGTACCCGGAAATCGCAAATGAAACGCAAAATATCAAAATTCATCAAAATCTACTGGTAGTGAATACGGTGGTTGATCGATGGAATTTATTGCATTTTTAGCTTCAAATTCAGTCACAATAAAAAAAATCACAAAATCGTAACGCACTACTGAAGTGTACCGACTTAAGCAGCTGCTGTAAACAAACTGGTTTACTGATCGCGCTCATATTTGGCATAGTAATTAAGGACAGTCCTACCAACTTAACAAAATACATTTTATTGAAATATCATTTACCTGGGGAATTTAAATGACAATTTCCGGATACTTCGTTGTCACAGTGTATTAATGGAGAGAGGAAGGATGCCGGGGAAAGGGATTTTAAGGTCGTAGGCTTACCACATATGCAGCAATAAAATTAGTCTCATTACTTCATTGTCACACCTCGTAAGGTTAGGGCTTTCGATTCGCGCAGTGAAAGCTGCTCGCCGATTTAAATTAAAGGCGTTAAAATTATTTGTTAAAAGAATGCAGTATGAATTTGCGTATCGGTTGCTAAATAACTGAATTTTCTAAAGTTTTGAATGGACAGACTATCACAAACAGAGGTAGCCAAAGTACGTGAAAGTTTGAGAAAAATATTATAGTATTTGTTGTCTAATGTGCAACGATAAAACTTGTGTCATTTATTTTGGCCAAAAAGGAAATCGCAATAGGGAATAATTAATTTTTTTAATAGGAGCTGTGGCATTCATTGGTGGTTTGGATGTATAGATCAAGAGAAAAAAATATAATACAAGGAATAGTAAACTCAAAATACTATTTAATATGAATCTTAAAATCAATCAAATCAATAAGATGTAACACGAAACCCAGCAATTAAACCAACTACAGGAATTGCTGCAAATGGAATTTTTAATCAAAGAATTCAAGTTAATAGAAATGAATAGATAATATGTTCTTGTTAAACTCCGCCATGAACGGTCCCAAGCTCGTTTCCGAACGGAATAGGGAACTCCATGTTTCCCCAACCCACAGTTTCCATGATTCCTTATCCTAGAACCCCCGATTAAATGGTAGAAAGTGTTCTTGGGGTCGCACATTGTGCTTACTGGTTCCCCAATAATGGGACTTTTAGTGCTGAGAAATACCAACAACTGTAAATACATCTACAGCTTTGCTACTAAATCCTACGTACTTTCTTTTTTTTTTGTGGTAGGGAGGTGAAGGCAATTACGCCCGCCGAGTCTGGCAGTGTGGGACTCCCATGGAGGATACCCTTGGACTACCCACTAAACACCTCCCCTGTCAATCTGAGAACCTAGCCTGGAACCGTTTGACAAATTACTTCGGGCCAGGTCTCGTTTTGTTACGCCGTGGGGCGCCTTCAAGCTGGGGAGTCCCTTTCCTAGCGGGAGGGGAGAGGGGAAGAGGAAATGCCAGAAAAGCGATCTCCCAGCCCCAGCACCTCCGGCTGCTGCGAGTCCCTTTTATCTTTTAGGACTGCCCGAGCATAATGTGCCACCTGGTTCCATTTGTCAACCGATTCGAGCATCACCGCAACTATATTATCCGGGGTGAGCTCTTCCGTCTCCCTGTAGAGTTCCCTTCGCAGCCTGGCCCACTTGGTACACGCAAAAAATGTGTGACAGGCATCCTCTCCTGGGCAAAACCGACAATCGGGAGACCGTGACTTACCGATCTTGTGCAGGTAAGACTGAAAACACCCGTGCCCGCTCAAAAGCTGGGTCAGATAGAAGTCAGTCTCACCATGCCTTCGATTTAACCACGGTCTCACATCCGGGATGAGGCGCGCAGTCCACCTTCCCTCCGTGCAATTCCTCCAAGACTGCTGCCAATCGTTGAGCGAGCGTTGTCTCTCCTCGCGGACAACCATCTCCCTCGCATCCTCGTTTTGGCGCAGGTGAATATCGCGGCGCTCTCTAGCAAGGAGGGCGACAGGTATCACGCCTGCAATCACTCTCACCGCCGAGTCGGAGACTGTTGGATACGAAGATGCAATTCTCAGTGCTCCTCTTCTCTGTACCTGTGCCAATCGTTTTCGGTATACCTCCTTGCTGAGAGCGTCGCCCCATACCTCTGCTCCGTACAGTAGCACTGACCCTACAGCACTCATCAAGAGGCGTCTTCTTGATGGGCTGGGCCCCCCTACGTTGGCCATAAGTCGACTCAGGGCCGATATTCCCGAAGCAGCCTTCTCAGCCGTTGCCCTGATTTGCTCAGAGAAACTCATCTTCGAGTCGATCAGTAGCCCCAGGTACTTCACCGCTGGCTTCGATTCGATTTGTATATCTCCAATACTGATCACCCTTACTCTAGGGATTTTCTTTTTTGTCAAGATGACCACTTCGATTTTCTCCAGTGCTAAACTGAGCCCGCGAGAAGTCATCCAGTCCCTCACTCGGCGCATTAGCATACCTAGCCTAAGTTGCGCTTGTTCAACGGTGCGTCCGGCGACCAGAGCTGCAACATCAGCCTCCTCCAGTTCCAGCTGTGTGAAGAGTGGGCACTCGAATGCTGTTTCACCATGGACAGCGTCAACACGGATGGGATGCGCGGGGAAGAGTCCCCGCACTATCGCGCTCATCTTTTCCGCGTCATGTATACAAGGCTTCCGTAGGGCACCAAGTTTCCCCATGACCAGCTTGTAGCCAAGGCCCCACGGATCCCTATTTACATCGTCCACGAGGTCTTGCCAGCATCGGGCCTGCGAAGATATTTCCTGCCGGACCTGTATGCTGCTAGCCTAGTGTCTGCCTCCTCCCGTGTTCGCGCCCGCTGGGCCTCTCGCCGAAGTTTGTGACACTCGCTTCTTTGTTCGGCGATCTCGTTTGACCACCAGTATACTGGAGGCTTACCGTGTCGGGGTCTCCGACGGGGCATGGAAGACTCGCAAGCAGTTATGATGGTACTCATAGTTGAGTTCACCAAGTCCTTGGCTGTAGGCCCTCCACTCCCAGAAATGGTGCGCCTGCCGTAAGCGCGTCAGCGAACCTCTCAACGTCCACCCTCCCAGTCCGCCATGCGAGGATTGAAGTCTGGGCATATGCACGCAGAGTGGCACTGTCGTGAATCTCAACCGCTATATACTGGTGATCACTAGCCGAGTAGTCCTCTAGCACTCGCCAGTTGTGTACTGTAGGTACCAGGGACTCCAAAGCGAGTGTCACATCGGGTATGGTTCCTACGCAACCCCAGCGGCGGAAAGTAGGAGCGTTACCAGTATTTAGGACAAGAAGCGCTGTTCTGGCCGCCATGTCCAATATTTGCTTTCCCCTTGGGTCGGATTGTGGCATACCCCATTCAATGACTCTAGCGTTGAAGTCTCCCCCGACCAGCATGTGGCCCTCTGTGTTCGAGACAGCGTCCTCCAGGGCATCGAGTTTGGTTCGAAAAGATCGCATTGCCTCGTTAGGCGTCAGATAAACACTGAAATATGTTATCCCTGAACACCGCATCCACACAAAACCATCCCCGTGTCCATGGCCCTGCACCTGAAGGCGGGCGCTGTCTCGAACCCAGATGGCCGAGGTACTAGATTTGTCAGGGTACCGCGCTTGCGAGTCCTTGTTATGATGTTGCTCGCTCAGCAACAGGAGGTTAGCTTTCTTATCCCTCGCAAACTGCTCCAGTAGGTCCTGGGCGTTTTTGCTTCGGTGCAAATTGACCTGCAGGATACGGATCATTTGAGTATCGATTTGGCTTTAGTTAGGGCCTCCTTGAAAACCCAGCATCTCCCTGTCCCCGGCTCATGTTTGAGGTCGCCGGATGCTAGCTTAGCATCCTTGCAAAGAATGCATTTTGCCTCGTTCGTGCACTCCTTCCTTTTGTGCCCCGTTTCACCACATTTGTAGCACAGAGATCTCCTGTCGGGTCCCCTACAGCCATACGCGGTGTGTACGTATTCGAAGCATCTGAAGCAGCGGATAGGGATCGCTCTTCTCCGTATCCTGCAGATCACCCAACCTATCTTAATTTTGCCCTTCGCCAGGATTTGCTGGGCGTCTTTATCAGCTAGTTCGACAATAGCCATGCGTTGCCCCCTTGTGTTTTCACGTGTCAATCTTGCCTTGACTTCACTTAAGCTGGGGAACTCCCTCCTAATGGCATCCTCTACTTCAGCTTTGTCCGTGACGCAGTCGAGGCCCCTGATTTCCAGGGTGGCCATTGGTTCGAGCGAGGCAACCGTTGCCGCATCTCCAAGAACCTTTTGAACCGCGTCACGGAATGCATCTTTGTTTGTGACCTCTGGCCCGAATTCCACCAGCAGGCCACGGGTCCGGGTTGGTATCCTGCAGATCACCCAACCTATCTTAATTTTGCCCTTCGCCAGGATTTGCTGGGCGTCTTTATCAGCTAGTTCGACAATAGCCATGCGTTGCCCCCTTGTGTTTTCACGTGTCAATCTTGCCTTGACTTCACTTAAGCTGGGGAACTCCCTCCTAATGGCATCCTCTACTTCAGCTTTGTCCGTGACGCAGTCGAGGTCCCTGATTTCCAGGGTGGCCATTGGTTCGAGCGAGGCAACCGTTGCCGCATCTCCAAGAACCTTTTGAGCCGCGTCACGGAATGCATCTTTGTTTGTGGCCTCTGGCCCGAATTCCACCAGCAGGCCACCGGTCCTGCTTTGATGGCAGTTTTGGTGTCGTCTGGCTTGACCGCTCCTTTAATTTCACTTAGGACATCTGCGTAGGTTCGGCCCTTAGTGGGTTTAATAAGCAGTGCCTCTCGCAAGGGTTTGCGCCACGGTTTGCTTTTTGTTTTCTGTGGTATATCGGGGGGTTCTTTGTTCTTTTCGTGGTTGAGCTCTTTGTCTGTTTTTTCTAGGAGTAGCTTTTTGGCCGCTTTTTTCGCTGCTTTGTTTCGCACCACATGAAACTCCTCGCCTGGAGTGACAACTTCGTTTATGGTCTCGTCCTTCCTCCTTTTCTCACGGTCGCCTTCAATTGGGCTACCGGCCATTCTTTTGCTGCTGCTAGGAAGAGCGTGTCTTTTTGTTGCTTTTCGGTTGTGTCTTTTTGGTGCTTTTCGGTTGCAAGCCACCTCCGCCTGTAGTGCGTTATGCGGCCAAAAAGCTCCTCCAGTTCAAGAATGCCATTCTTGACACTCTTGCCTATGTTTTTCTGCACTTCGCAGGCAGCCCTCAGTTGTTCGACGATAGTCCCCGCTTTCCGAGTAAGCCACTCCTCTTCGGCGCGGTCAAGGGTGATTGTGTTATTTGGCGTCACCTCTTGGGAGAGGCCCCCGTTTCCTAGCCCTTTTGCTTCTATCGCTTGGGTCGCGTTTGAAGTGGCGTCGGCCAACGGCAAAACTTCTCCCTCCCCCAGTCTTACACTGGCCTCTGTTGGTGTCGCAGCTTGATCCGGATTGTGTACGTCTTGCACTGGACGCTCCGGGGTGCGCATAGTCCTTCTACTGCGCCCAAAGGCCGCAATGATGCCAGGTTGCACAACGCACTCTGCCTTCTTTCGTTCGTTAGTCCGTCGGTCGTCTGTCTCCGATGATTTAACCTGTGATGTTGACTTTGACAGTGTCTTGGGGTTTGCTGCCTCCCCCCGCAATCGGTGACTTGTTTAATCGGTGTTCTTGCCAACAGCGGTTTTTGCCTGAAAGGGTTCTCCGTGCTAGCGTCCTGTTTGCTTGTAGTTATATCTGTTACAAAATCCAAGTTCACCACTTCTATAAAATTGCAGTCGCTGGATGACGACGGCCGGGAGCCTGCTCGCTCACTACCCTCTGCCGCCGGTACTGGGGATCCGACCTCCTGCACCGTAATTTGGTTCCCCTTGTGTACCTGCATGATTTGGTTTTCTGTCTGGGTTTCCGTTCCCATAGCATTTTACCTACTGCCAGGATATATGGATAATTGATGACGCCATATATTTCGTCATGTCACAGTGAAGATCATTGACACTCAGGTATTTGTCCTGAGACTCTGCCTTCACTGCCGACCATTGTCCGCGGCTGCTTATTGGTTATTCGCAGCGAACCTTTCGAGAAAGGTCTTCCCCTATCCGCAACTACTGGGGACGCGTTTGGTTCTCCGGTCTGAGGGCACTATCGATAAATCGATAACCAAAAATCCTACGTACTTACACCCCCTTTGTGGGGACATAAGAGGATGCAGCCGAATCTTCCGCGCCTGATAACGAAATCGAAGTCATAATTATGCTACTACCGCTGCTCTGGCAATTAAGACCGTGGCAGAACAGACGATCAGACATCAACACCAGCGCAAAAAAAAAGATTGGTGCCAGAATGCGTTAGACAAAAGAATCAGGTGTACAAACAATATTGAGGTAGAACAGCTAGGACGAAGAGAAAATATTATGAAAATCTCAGAAGAGTAGCGTCACTTCGATCATTTGAAGATGCAGAGCAAAGAGGAATCATTCTTGCAATAATCCTTATTCCCTCCATTCCTTCCAACTCAAAAGACAAAATCCACCTCAAAGGCGCTATCTGGTCAGAAAAAACAGGCTTAAGTTCGAAGCAATCTTACGAAGAGTTCAGACTGGCTTCTCACGCTATCAGGAAAAGTATTTCCCACACTCAGAGCGTAAACTGCACCTCCCAAAAATAAAAAAAATATATTCAACATTATTTTATTATCATGCAGTATAATTATTTCATAGCTTTCTATTATTTATTTTATATTATTTTATTGTAGCGCTATGGAATTCATCATTTGCTGGGATAAATTAAAGAAGGAATGCTTCCAGGGAAAAATAATAAATCAATTTATTCTTAACTCTTTTCTCTGGGAATTAAGTTTGAAACCTCTGTTTAAGAAGTTACTATTAGAGTAAAATTAGAAAAATCTTCACTTCAACAACTATTCAATGAGTGCAACACTGACATGATCTTCACAGGGAAGCAGCATTGAGAGGTAAGCGTGTTGCAGATGGACAAGTTGCGTACCATGTTACTGAAGTAATAGCAAATGGCAAAAACTAACAAGAAGTTTGGTTTTTATGTCCTTATCTTACGTTCACCCAAGAAATATGTAGTGCAAAGTGGTTAGGAATTATTCACAACGGTACTTTTGATGTTTGACCATTGAAGTGTTACAACATCGTGTTCTTCACCAGTGAGAAGATTGTTGGTAAACACATTTTAAGAAGCGGAAAAACATTTAATTACAGATTGAAGATTTTATTTTACATGGAAGGTGCTCTCAGTATGGTTCACGGTTCTAATTTTAAACAATATATTCGTAGATGACTTACAAGCGCTTACATTGTTTATAAATAAAACTATGAACTTTCACTGTGTACTGTTTATTGATTTAATTAATTTTTTAATCATGATTATTATTTCTGCCTGTTATAAAGGCGTTATTAGTTTGTTCTATTAAAAATTTAAATTCAAGCTATAATGGTATGATTTACAGTATTTTCTATGAATCAGGGGGCTTACTGATGCCTGCGCAGATTCCGCATAAACTCGAGTGTTAATAGATGGTTCACTCTAGGATATTTTATAATGTACGAGAACAATCATCTTCTCACTTGAGTACAATTACTATAAGTGATTTGGACAGTTTTGGCATCTAAAAATTGGTCAAAATGTCACTTCCAGTGGACTCAGCTCAACCTGGTTTCTTGAAATCGTGCAGTCCCCTTACTTTAATACAGCCTAGTTTTGACACAAGTCTTTGTACTTCATAAATAACAGTTGCTCCGGTGAGTGACTCGAGTGATCACATCCATTTTTTGGTAATATTTTCCAAATGAATTGTGCGAATAAATAACGCATTACACGAAGATCGAGGCGCAGAAGATGCAAATGCAATTAATCATAGCTATGACACCTTGATGGAATGAATAAATGTTCAATAAGGCAATAAGAACTGACTTGAGGAATAGTTTCTTTGTTTTCTTCTCCTGCAATTGATTTACAGAAAAAAAGTTGATTGCAAGCATTTTCTTGTTTGCTGTCTGAAGAAACCATTTATTAGTAGAAAAGCGTACTTAAAATTTTAAATTATTTATACCTTAGCTAGCGTTGGGATGATACTCACGCGTGAACGGTTTCAATCCAACTATCATACAGTCTCCGTCCCGGTAAAATCTTGGCAGGCCTCAGAGTAAGTTTGAAGTTCGCACCATTGGGTCGGTGGTGTAGGTTCGGTTGAGGCAGACTCGCGATTAGCGCTGATCTGGCTCTCCCATAAGGACTTGTAACAACCCTCGCATGGACTCCTTGCTCTGCAAAGATAACAATGTGACTAGGAAGGCGACTACACACATGAATGAAGTGAGCGGCTCCAAGAGGGAACCAAATCAAATTGTAGCAATTTCAACCAAAGAACTTAAAAATAGATCCATAAGACAATCAAAAAAAAAATGAAAATATCAACGAGTATGATGGAATCAACAGTTACAGCCACGATGTTAACATAACATTGAGAACAGTACCAACGACGACGAATACAATGACAATAAAAGTGATACGAACAGCCTCGTCCAAACAAAAATTCCTGCGGGGTTCCGGCGCAGCAAAAAATAACCATGCGATAGCCAGAGCATCCAAAATAAGAAGAGCGGGGAGTTTTGAAGTATGCGCCAGATGTTCGTGTGGTTATATCAAATATAAAGAACTTGATAATTATTGCTGCAACCGTTACCAGAGCAACCGCATCAAGGGCCTTAAACAATAACGAATCATCCTGAATTCCAAAAAGTGATCACGGCATAAAAAGAAAGGACGACCATTGAAAATGTGGCTAAAGTACCGTACCCGGAAGCGGAAACTGATAGCTTCTTTCAAGAAAGGAGATTTCAAAGTAAAATTGCCATTTAGTGATACAAAAAAGAAAGGCTAGTTTGAAAAGTAGAAGACGTTAAAAATATAATCAAATAAGTAAGCGACCCGCTAAAAATGAGCAAAGGTGTAAAGAATGGGCTCTTTAAGCTGGAGCAGCTGAACATTACCAGAGGAGCTTTTTGGAGCAGAAGGCTAAAGAGGTAGGAGGAATAAGTCTAAAGGCAACCATCAAACATCAATAATAGAATTACGTTCAGCCCAATTGGCGGAGATCATAATAAAAGAAGGAAGGAAAAAGCACGCTAGACCAGGGATTGCAAACAGTTCATGACTCAAAATAGGAGACAAAAATCAAGTCAAAGTCCCCAGCATGAGGCGCTGCTCGTAAAACCCAAAGATGGCCGATCCTATGCAGTTGTGTTGCGAAAAATCAGGGGCTATGTAAGGCTAGAATACACTACCACTGCTATTAAAGCAGTGTGATTAACACGGTAGGGCCATATACTGGTCAAATTCGGAGCAGAGGCTGACAAAAAAGAAGCGTTCTGCAATGTAGTAAAAAGAAGGCTCTCGGGCAAAAGTGAAACTGCATCTTCGCTTGAACTAAGAGAAGTTGATTGCATCTTGGACCTGCCCAAGGTAGAAATGACCATCAAAAGGGAGCTTCCTATCACGGGTAGGATCAAAGCCAGGCTGACACCAGAAAACCATTGAGGACAACGCAGGATCATCATTAGTCGAACAATTTCTGAATAAGGGCAAAGTAAGAATAGATAGATCATCTACAGGATACAGTGAAGAGTAGCACTTCTTCATTGCTTTAAATGCATTGGCAATATTTGCTGTAGAGGAACCATACTGGGCGTAATATTCATCTCGGAGTCTCTTATATGGAGGATATACAATTGAAGAGTATTGGAGGACAACTCAGCCAGTGATCATCAGTACATTCTACTTGAGATCTGTGATGTTGTCTCCCGACGTTCGGCCTTTTGACCATCTGAAATTGGGTGAAACATCGGAAAACTAGACTAAACTGTGAGCATCATCATGACTGCGCACAGCATTTTTATGCCCCATCGAAAAATCCAGCACTGTAAGCCCAACCGTACAAGATAGTCAGTATCGAGATATACTGCATACTATAGTAATTTCAGATTCTTGTACGAAGCTACTAATTCAAATGTTTGATCAACAGCAAACTTTTGAAGTATTGTAATAATTTAGATCATCACCATCTATAGTGTGACAGCCCAAGCCGGGCCTTGGCCCCTAGGATTAATTTCCTCCAATTATCGTGGTTCCACCGCCTTGTCCACCAGTTTTTTACTGCCGCCAAAGATCTGCTGTCAGCTTCTATTGGGTCTTTCCATTGCCTCCTTGGTCCCCCACTGGACGGCAACCTTGTGCTCTACCCGTCAACATTCTTTTGGGTAGCCGGTTTGCTGCAATTCTTTCTACATGGCCCAACCATTGCAATTTACGTAGCTTTACGCAAGGGAAACAGGTGGATCGTCAATCATTGTAATGAAGTCTCCACTCTGCTCCAACTCACTGGGCCGTCAATTTTTCGGAGCACTTTGCATTCAAATACGTCCACTGCTTTTTCGGACTCACTCGTCAGGGTCCATGTTTCACTTCCATATAAAAGCACAGGTTTCACTAGTGTTTTCTAAATGCGCAGCTTATTTTGCCTGTGCATCACTCTGGACCTTATTTGCGGCGTTTTGGGTAATCTGATTTCACCCTTTTTGGCCCCGCTTCTATTTAGGCTGGCTCCAAGGTAGATAAAATTATCCACACTTTCAAGGTTGTAGTCACCGATGGTCAGTTTTTGTGGAACACGAGTGTTCTTCCTCGTTAGAGTCATGAATTTAGTTTTAATTTGTAGGCCAATTCGGTTTGCATCAGATTCTAGACTCAGAAATGCTTTTTTTGTGCATGGAGTGTGGGACTCCTATGCTCAAAAGAAGGCGACTGGACTACCCACTAAACACCTCCCCTGTCAGCCTGAGACCCTAGCCTGGAACGGTTTGACACATTACTTCGGGCCAGGTCTCGTTTTGTTACGCCGTGAGGCGCCTTCAAGCTGGGAATCCCTTTCCTAGCGGGAGGGGAGAGGGGAAGAGGAAGCGCCAGACAAGCGATCCCCCAGCCTCAACGCCCCTGGCTGCTGTTTGTACCTTTTATCTTTTAGGACTACCCAAGTATAATGTGCCACCTGGTTCCATTTGTCAACCGATTCAAGCATCACCGCGACTATATTATCCGGGGTGAGCTCTCTCGTTTACTGTAGAGGTGACTTTGCAGCCTGACCCATTTTGTACACGCAAAAAATGTGTAGCAGGCATTGTTCTCCTCTCCTGGGCAAAACCGACAATCGGGGGACCATGACTTACCAATCTTGTGCAAGTAAGACTGAAAGCACCCAAGCCCGCTCAAAAGCTGGGTCAGATAGAAGTCAGTCTCACCATGCTTTCGATTTAGCCACGGTCTCACATCCGGGATGAGGCGCGCAGTCCACCTTCCCTTTGTGCAATTCACCCAAGACTGCTGCAAATCGTTGAGCGAGCGCTGTCTCTCCTCGTGGACAAGCGTCTCCCTCGCATCCTCGTTTCGGCGGAGATAAATAGCGTGGCGCTCTCTAGCAAGGAGGGCGACAGGTATCACGCCTGCAATAACTCTCACCGCCGAATCAGAGACTGTCAGGTACGAAGATGCAATCCTCGTTGCTCCTCTTCTCTGTACCTGTCCCAAACGTTTTCGGTATACCTCCTTACTGAGAGCGTCGCCCCATACTTCCGTACAGTAGCACTGATCCTACAGTAGCACTGACCCTACAGCACTCATCAAGAGGCGTCTTCTTGAAGAGCTGGGTCTCCCTACGTTGACTATAAGTCGACTCAGAGCCGATACTCCTGAAGCAGCCTTCTCAGCCGTTGCCCTGATTTACTCAGAGAAAATCATCTTCGAGTCGATCAGTAGCCCCAGGTACTCCACCGCTGGCTTTGATTCGACTTATATGTCTCCAATACTGATCATCCTTACTCTAGGCATTCTCTTCTTTGTCAAGAAGACCACTTTGGTTTTCTCCAGTGCTAATAAACTAACCCGCGAGCAGTCATCCAGTCCCTCACTCGGTGCATTAGTATACAGGGTCTGAATAATAAGTAACCGGACTGACCTCTGGAAATTTTTTATTTGCAAAATATGTACAATTTTTCTTTAGAAGTATTCAAAGTGGTCCCTATCGGAGTCGATAACATGCTGATACCAGATTTTCTAATCCCCGAACGCTCCATGGAAGTCGGCAGCCTTGATGCTGTCTAGAGCCCTCGTCGTAGCGCGTTGAACGTTTTTCAGAGTCCCGAACCGCGTCCCCTTAAGGTGTCTGTTGATCTTGGGGAACAGAAAGAAGTCCGCTGGTGCCATATCCGGGCTGTAAGGAGGCTGTGGCAACGTTGCCCTCGACTGTTTGGCCAACTGCTCGGTGAAGAGCAGGCAAGTGTGCGACGGAGCATTGTCGTGATGGAGGGCCCACGAATCGGAAATCTCCGGACGGACTCGGCGAACCCGGGCGGTTAGTTGACAGAGCAGCTCTCTGTAGTACTGGCCGTTTATAGTTTGGCCGGGTGGCACAAACTCTTTGTGAACAATGCCTTTCACGTCAAAGAAAGCAATGAGCATCGACTTCACCTTCGATTTGCTCATGCGCACTTTTTTTGGTCGTGGTGACGCCGGTGTGTGCCACTCCAAACTCTGCCGCTTTGTCTCAGGATCGTATTCGAAAACCCACGTCTCGTCTCCTGTAATAACATGGTTAAAAAACTCTGGTTCAGTTGCTCGATCGTACGCTCCATTTTCACTTCGACGACGTAACTGAACACGCACTCCGCTCTCACTCGATGCTGTCTCTCCAAGCGCTTGGAGGCAACTGCTGCAGCCCGGTTTCCTTTACCTATACCCCCACCACCACTACAGCACCAGATACCGGTTAGCAGACGCTTTGACGGCGCGGGCAGGCTCAGTCCGGTTACTTATCATACCGACCCTGTACCTAGCCCAAGTTGCGCCTGTTCAACGGTGCGTCCAGCGACCAGAGCCGCAATAAAATCCGCATAGCCGACCAAGCATGACTCATCTGGCATCTCAAGTCTCAGTAGCCCGTCGTAAGACACGTTCCAAAGCTCCGAACCAAGGATGGATCCTTGGGCAACACCCGATGTAATTTCCATCCTTCGTTGGCCCTGTGCAGTGTCGTAGAGCATGCTTCGGTCTTTTAGGTAGTCCCTCAAAAGCCGCATTAGATATTCTGGAACTTGAAAAGGGTTTTCCAGCGTATCCAGAATATCCACCCGTCTAGCGGAGTTGAAGGCGTTCTTGACGTCAAGCGTCACCAACAGGACGATCCGTCGCTTGGTGCGACCATGTGCCTCTGTCTTTTGGAGAAATGTTCCTTTGGTATATAAGACTGAACGTGCCATGATATTGAAGTCATGAGCATATGCTACCAACTGTGTGGACTTGAACATAAATGTACCCAAGGCTTCAGCTGACATCGTCCTGATGATGTATTCTGGCACAATATTAACCAACATTGAGGCAAGTTCATCCCCTTGTTTTAAGTCTGATTCCAATATAAACCAATCCGTTAGTTCACCGTTTACCTTTACCTGGGACTCCGTGCTTAGCATCGTGATCTTGACAATGCGGATTAGTTTTGTTAGGGTGCCAAAGCCAAGCATTATTTTATACAGCGCATTTTTGTCGACACTGCCGTATGCTTGCGTGAAGTCTACAAAGAGTTGGTGCACATCGATGTTATATTTCCAGCACTCTTCGAGTACCTGCTTTACTAAGAATATTTGATCGATTTTTGACCATCCACTTCGAAAGCCTCCTTGATACTCGCCTATAATATTTTCATTGTATGGCTTTAATTATCTTTTCATGATTTTGGACAGTACTTTATAAGACGTGCACAGCAGAGCGACGTCTCTATAATTTTCACACCTTAATTTGTCACCCTTTTTCTGTACAGGACAAATTATACTTTTCCGCCAGTCCTCTGGTAACCGCTCCTCTAACCATATTGTGCATATTAGTGGGTGCAGGAGGTTATTTAGATGGGGATCCACGCTCTGAAGCAGTTCTGCTGGTATTCCATGTATTCCAGGAGCCTTATTTTTTCTGGGGTCCTGTACAGCTGCCTGTACTTTATCTCTGGTTGGCCGTCAGACTGGGACCTCTTGTCATGCTTCTGGAATGTTCACCGCTTCAGTCGTTGTTGGGGGCGTTGAATGGTTTCTGGAAATATTGCAGCCATCTATTTTCGATATCGAAAAACGATGGCTGCAATGTGTGAATTGAAGCCGTCTCCAAGTTGTTTGATAGAGGCATACGCCGATTTGACTTCATATAGCGTCATGTTCTCCTTTATCTGTTGGATTTTGATGTTGATGGTCAGTCGTTTCCTTCTTCGACATATTTTTTTAGGTTGAACTTGAAGAGTTTTATATTGTTCTTTGGCTCAAGTTTGTCAGTGGATGTTTTTTTTTGTGTACCTTATATGGGAGTGGTCCGAATCATATACAGTGCCGCCAAATGAGCACATGTCAAGAATGCTGATGGTGGCTCGTTTTTGTATGAGAACATGGTTGATCTGGTTGAATGTGCAACCATCTGGGGATCCCTAAGTTCTGTTGTGGTTGTCTCGATGTGAAAAGCGTGTGGAGCATACTGTGAAGCCTCTACTAGTAGCGAAGTCTATCAGCCGCTGTCCATCGTTGCTGGGCTTTGCATGGAGGCTGTATCCTCCGGTTGTCCTTCTCTGAGCCATTTCTCGGCCAATTTTCGCATTGAAGCCACACAGAACAATTTTGATATCATTTGACGGCAATGCATCGACAGTACGATGCAGAGTTCTTTAAAATTCGTTCTTGATTGACTCTTCCTTGTCTTCTGTAGGCGTGTGACAGTTGATCGGCCTGACACTAAAAACTTTTTGGTCTTGATACGAATCGCACAGAGCCTTTCGTTAATGGGCTTGAAGTCGGTAATAATTTGTTTAAATGTGCTGTCAACATTGAAAGCCACTCCAAACTTCACTGTGACATCTGTTTTCTTGCATTGCAAAGATGTTGATTTTATATTTCATTATTTCATCCAGAAGTTTTCGCAGTGCCTCTTGTCTAATAATTTAGATATAGTACTTCAATTTGGAGAAAGCAAAGATATAGATTCCTACGTGCTATACGAAGCAATACAACATTAAGTACCTAATATGTCAGACTGCATTAAAAATGCCAATCTCCTGGTTGAATATATGATTAAAAACGAGCTACAATACATGTTTATATTACTACCAGAACCACGTTGACAATGCTTGTAAGTATAGCATTCGCAGAAAGAAGCTTTTCTAAGTTCAATATAATTAAGTATTATTTGAGAAATATTATATGAAGCAGGACCGGCTGCCTGCTTTGGCAATGCCGTCAATCGATGCAGATTGAGCTTCAAAAATCGTCCACAGATCCTTAGTACCGGAGTCTAGCAACGCAAAAAGCTGAAGGGCATTGATTTTGTAAATAGTCATATCACCCAAGCCATAAAATTAAAATTTGCTGCCTTCCCATGCTTATTCTATATATCTTATGTAAGAGTGCGTCATAACCTTGGTTTCTATGCACAAATTAATCACATGGGTATATAAATATTGGCAACAAGTACTGGAAAGATAGCGTCACCTCGTTTAGATTAGTTCACGCTACGCCACTGATAAAGGGACTAATCTTCTCAGACTACTTTACTGATAACTTCAGATGTTGCCTACCAACTGCACTGTAGTAAAGAAGATATGGCCAATTCACTTGGGTGTTTTTTTCTAATTTTGACATGTATCCAATTCATAAATAACTTAGCCTAGCAATATTCGTACGAGTTGTGCCTTAGGGCTTTTCCCGGAGTTCAATACTCATTTCATTTACTTAGTTTATTCTTCGTGGCACTAAAGCCTCTCTCGGGCCTCCGCTTCTTGCAAATAACGCCTCAAACTATCTCAGTCTATTGACCACGTCCTCCAATGTCCAAATCCGAGCAGCGATGAACTGTCTTCGCCCCCCGAGTCAAACCAGCGTTTTCTCGGTTTCCCCGCTGGTCTCCGGGCTTCAGTTCTCCCTACGAATACCTTTTTGGGTATCCGTTGTTTGTCCATACGATTCATGTGTCCAGCCCATTGCAGCTTCCGCAGTCTTACAATCCTCGAGACATCCGGTGCGTCAAAAATTCATGTATCCAGCCTATTGCAGCTTCTACAGCCTGACAATCGTTGACACCTCCGGCTCGTCAAAAATTTCATACAGCTCCTGGTTGTATCGAATTCGCCATTGATCCTCATCTAGCTTCGCTCTGATTATTGCCTCAGGACTCGTCGCTCATAGGCGTTCAATATGTTTGCGGATGCTTGGGTTAGGGTCCAAGTTTCACACCTATCACAGATTTGTATACTTGGAGCTTTGTTTTCCTGTGTATGCAGCTGGTTTTCAAGATCGTCGATCGTCGTATTCACCAAGTGTGTGCTTGAGGTATTTTTCCTTGCTTTATTTTATTCTCATTGATTTGTTTGTTTTATTTTATTCTCATTGATTTATAGCCCTACTACTTTTGCTTCGCAATCAAGTTTCAGGAAGAGTTCTTTTGCAGTTGTTAATGACCGTGACAAAACGTCGATGTCGTCCACAAAGGCTACTACTTGGCTCGACTTGTATAGTAATGTACCTGTCGTATCGACCAGAGCCAAATTGAATAGCAATGAGGCCAGCCCGTTTTGCTATTTTAGTCCGATATTTGTGTCACAGGCATCGGTGAGTTGGTTATTGATGCGGGCTTGGAAGGTCATCGACGTCATTGTCATTTTGATAAGACGGACTAATTTGGCTGGGATGCCAAACCAAAGCATTATTTGTCGTATGCTTGCTGAAAGTCCACGAAAATTTGGTGTACGTCTATGCTACACTCTCAGCATTTTTCAAGTACCTGCCTAGTTTACCACATTAATTTTTTCGATAAAACAAAACTTTAAAATTTTGACACCCACAACATTATCAAACATAAGTAAATTATAAAAGAAATTAAGTGTAAAATTAATTAGTCTTAGCAACTGCAGTTTATATATTGATTTTCTTAAAGTTACCTTAAAACTACTCGTTCACTGCATGCATTAAGCGGTTATCTGTCGCTGTCCTGACTACTTCCACTTTGTGTTCCACGACTCTCCTTACTTCTGATTCCATCAGCTCTCCCGCATACGATTTGATTGTCTCCACTCCTGCCTCATGGTACAGCACCTCGTTGGCGTTTCTGTGTTTCCTCCTGACTGTATAGGCCTATGCGACCCCGAAGGATTTATCGCTTCACTAATCGTAGTTTGCCCCATTTTCTTTTTGGAACTCCTTTCCATATCATTACCGCAGATGTTATAACCGTGTGAATCAAGGTTTTATTGGTCAAAGTCTTGACTCGCTCGCTCGCTGTTAACTGTTATAAGAAGATGGTACGCAAGAGTCACTATTTTCCAAACATTGTCAACGCAAGCACTAAAGGTAACCTACCTGTCGAAAACCACCCCCAAGTACTTTGTTTGTCTAGAGCAGTGCACCATCTGCCCATTCAACTTAATGCTGGAGTCACAGATGCCTCTTGCACGATGACCAAAGTTTTTGTGGGGGTCCTTGAACACAATGAGTTGATACTTAGCATTTACCTTAATTCCCCATTTCCGATAATATGCAGTAAGAGATTTCAAGTATTTTTGGAGCCTCTAACAAGTCGTCAGTGAAGAGGTTCACCTGTATTTCGGGATTATATTCATCTCTAACGCCCGCGACGTCAGAGACCTCTATGACATACACGAGTTAATATAGAATGGGTCTAATCTAGCGCCACCAGCCACCACAAAGGCAGTTCGTTTCGTTATGATACTGCCTATAATTATTACAAAATGGGCCAGAAAGCCAAAATTTGTTATTTTGGAGGGAAGCCCATTGATCCATACAGAGTCAAAGGCTTTCTCGACATCAATCAGGCAAGCTACAACAAACTTGTTGTTGCGCCAACTTCTCGTTATACTGCCTTGGAACACGGTCATAGTATCTACCGCGGAGTGGGCTTTTTTGAATCTAGATTATCTTTTCGGTACAATTTTCTCCCCGCAGAGAATTGTATGATGCCTTCAAGTACTACTCTTGCAAGCAGTTACCAATATTTGAAACCAGCGGAATCGGACGAGTATCCGCTACGTCAGTGCTGCCCGAATTCTTGGGTATTGCAAATATTTTCCGCATTTTCATTGCTCATGGAAGTAACAAATGCTGATGCAACTATTCTGAATGATCATGAGGAGTACAAAGAAAACATGGGGAAGCCTTTTAAGCATATAATTGGACCCTACAATTTTTTTAGAATTTTGCTCCGGTGCCAGCAAAGTGAGTCTCTCAGGACTAACAAATAGACCATAGCCAGGAGGTGCGTCAGAAAGATTCGAATCAGATAACTTCGTCAAGCACAATTGCTCATGGTCCTTGTCGAACTTCATTGTGGTGCTGCTCACTAACAAAGTAACGGAAGAGTGCTCACTTGTTTTCTCTCCTTGAAGAACTTTCGCAAAATCTTTTGCGAAAGATCCAGCAATAGATTTGTCATCCATGAGCATGGACCAATCATACGTGAGAACCCCGGGCAGCCTTATTCTGCCATTTAACATATTGATATGAGCAAACATACAAAGACCTGGTTTTCCCACTTTCCAAGGTCTGTTCAAATCACTCGTTAGCAAAAGCTGTTCAACTCGATTTCCGGTAGTTTCCGTGTTGCCCTTCCTATCGCAGCCCTTGCATGTGAGTTTGTATATGCCGCTGTTCTCGTATATTGCTGTCTCATTCAGTTTTGGTTTCAGTTCATTTCCGATGTTGTTGTTAGTTTTGAATACAGTTTGCACTTTGCATTTTCTAAGGAAATTCGATAACTTGCATGTCTTTTTGCCTACGTATGTTAACAAGATCAGTCAGTTGGTGTTCCTGTTTTTGTTTGTACTGTGTAACAAGTCTATTAATGGCACGTTGTTTGTATCCGTTATTACTAGCTATTCTGTAAACGTTGTTTAGTTGGTTGGAGTAGTTAGTAGAAGTTATAGGGATTGAGTAGAGTCTCTGCACAATTGATTTGTACGCTGCTAGTTTATGTTGTGTGGGGTGGCTAGATGCTACGTGTATGGTATGATGATGGTTGGTTTCCTGTATAGTTTGTAGTCTAATCGTGTTTGTTCACGTGTCACGGTTAGGTCCCTATAGTTGAGTTGTCCGTTTATTTTTTTTCTACAGTGAGATTTATATTCGGGTACATGTCATTCATATACGTAAGTAGTTCGTCTTGTTTATTTTCTTGTGAGTCAATAATGATGAAATAGTCATTCACATATCTGGTTATAAACAAAATAATTGACTACAACACCTCCAGCGAGGCAAAACTGTTGCGATGATTCCACAACTTTACCCTAAGACTTCATCAAGCCATAGCAAGCATGTGGTTTTAGAAACAGTGTTTAAGAAACAACATTACAACAGCATTTGCAAAAATCACAATAAAGCAAAACACAATTGCTGCACAAAATGTGAACGTAGTGCACAAGTACTTCGCATTAAAACTGTAATAAGAGCACTGTACATAAAAAGGGACGAAATCAACCAACAATTACTACGTTTGTACTTACAATTAACTAACATTGTACAAACTGAAAACATCTTACAATTCCACAATGACGTGACACAAAATATTGATACTCAGCTCAAAACCAAATATGAGACCATGCCAAAGAAACTTGACAAATTGACGAAAAAACAAAACACAACCATCACACCTACAAACAAAGCCTTCTATCAACGGACTGCAAATCAGATATGCCTTTTACAACACAAGAAATGGAGCTGTTAGATAAAGTATTGAAATACAACATATATAACACAAACCGTAACAAAGACAGAACAACAAGTAATCGACACTGAACTAGCCATTAACAAACTGCCACAGGAACAATAGATATATACAACCCATACTGACTACAAAAAATACGCACTAGCATAAGTTAAACGAATTTTTATGAATACTATTAAATATTAGGACATATTTAGAAAAAACTCACGGGTATCCTAGTAACAGTGACAAAGGCAGTCAAAGGGCATACAATAGTGATCCTTAAAACAACGGAATACGTACAAAAACAATAAACTTTATTAACGCCAACGGATACAAATTGGTAATCAAAGACCCCACTAATAAATTTCAAGCATACTTACATAATGCTATTATACAATCCGCACTAATCATTCCTCCTAACACTAAACACCGCTACATAAACCCAAATCTATCCACACTGCCTCTTACAGTACAACTTAAGCTCCACAGACCCAATATCCCTATTCGACCTATCGTCAATTACCGCCCAGCTCCTGCATACCAATTAGCACGGTGGTCGGTAACTGATATCATGCCCCTTGATGGTAAATACACATTAAAGAACAGCCATGATCTAAAGAACCCTACCACCTCTTCAACATTGACTGACACTTGTCAACTTCTATGACTAGATATCACCAATTTCTATACGTTTATATGCGTAGATGGAACACTGACCATACTAAAAGAAAAACTTTCATTCAATAACAGCCAACGGTTCATAGATCAACTACTCAATCTTATAAAGACTATAACCAAGCAGAACTATTTTAAGTTCAATAGCAACACATACATTGATAATGATCATATCACCTTGTACGGTGCCGATACAATAGATCATGACAATGAGATACTCTAACTATCTCTAAGCGAAGGCCCGAAATGGGCTATAGGGCTACGAAGAAGAAGAAGCAACACATACATTGCCAAGGACGGTCTGGGTATGGGACATCCAATGTCGTCAAAAGTATCAGAAATATTCTTAAATGTAATATTTTACAAACGATATATGGATGACTGTTTCATCGTTATCGACTCACAGAAAAATAAACAAGACGAACTACTTACCTATATGAATGACACGTACCCGAATATAAATCTCACTGTAGGAAAAAAAATAAACGGACAACTCAACTATAGGGACCTAACTGTGACACGTGAACAAACACGATTAGACTACAAACTATACAGGAAACCAACCATCATCATACCATACACGTAGCATCTAGCCACCCCGCACAACATAAACTAGCAGCGTACAAATCAATTGTACAGAGACTCCACTCCATCCCCATGACTTCTACCAAAGAATATAAAGCATAAAGAAGTCTAATTCTATACAAAATTTTCGTCCCCAAAATTTCATACCGTGGGTTCTGGCGCTAGAACCCAGAGCTTTCATTTATCTCTTTGCTAGCAAGAGCTTTTGCCAAGAGCTTAAGCCATTGACATTTCGTACGAGAAAATTTCATCGATGATGGGCATATGGGGGCGACGTTGAGGAGAGAAGTAGATCTTTTGCCTTGTTGGTTTCTGCTTTGCTTGAGACGATTTTTCATCTCAACGAGTAAATTGGCTCTTTGCGAAAATGATTTTTCAAGATAGTTTTATCACCTATTTTAGGGTATATTTGATATATGTTTATATTTATATTTGAAATTTGCATTTGCTTAGCCACGTTAACGACAATGCATGCATTTTAAGTAAAGAAAACATTTTTAATTTTTATATTCTAAAAAACTTGGATTTTTATATTCTAAAAAACTTGGATTTCGAACGAACAGTTTTATATGAAAAAGTGCCAAAAACTGCAAGTGGAATGTGCAAAGTTAAAAAGTGATTTGATGAAGTGTAGGAAAGCAAAAAGTAATTTCCGGAGAGTTTCTAATTACAAGAAGAAATCACCTAACAAAGTAGCAATTAAAGACTTCATCAATGCACAAAACATTGGTGAAGAAAACAAAACATTGTGTAAAATGATTCTCAATGTTAAGAAAACAAAATATGACAAGGAAGAAAAGAATTTGGTACAAAATATTTTTTATATTTCCCAATCAACATACAAATTTTTAAGAAACAGCCTAAATATTAATTTACCTCATCCATCAACAGTATACTCCTGGGCGCCTGTCAAACAATTGCAACCAGGTTTAAGTAATAATGCGTTTCCAGTCATAAAAGACAAATGTCTATTATTAAGTGAAGTGGAAAAATATGTTGTTCTAATTTTTGATGAAATCGCCATAAGGAAAGAATTGAGGTATAATGTTTCACATGATTTAATAGACGGTTTAGAAGACATCGGCTTCTGTAGGAAAAACGCTATTGGGAAACAAGTATGTGTATTTATGGTCAGAGGGCTTATTAGTAACTGGAAGTGCGTAGTCAATTACTTTGTTTCCGAAAATGGTATTAAGGGTGACTGCTTGAAAGAAATTCTGCAAGAAAACATAAAAAGTCTTTCAAGCTGGAGTCTTAAAGTCAAGGCTATAACTTGTGAACAGGGTTCTAACAACAGAAAGTGATATTCAAATTTGGGAGTTTCCACTGAGAAGCCACATTGGCTTGTTAATGGAGAAAAAATCATGTGTCTTTTTGATTTTCCCCATTTGATTAAATCTCTTAGGAACCTTCTTTTAAATAACATCATTTGTACACCTGATAGTCGAGCATCCTGGGACGTGGTAAAAGAATTATGGGAGCTTGAGCAAAAAAAAGCTACGAAAATGTGCACAAAGCTAACTTTTCAGCACATCCAACCGAATTCTTTCGAAAAAATGCGTGTTAATTTGGCGTATCAGGTGTTCAGTAAAACAGTCGCTGCTGCCCTACGTACTGCTTTTGAAACAAAAAATTTTAAAAGAAATTCTGTTGAAATAGCATTATCAACTGCTACATTTATTGAAAAGGTTGACAAAATTATTGATTGCTTGAATAGTGGATCATTGAAAAATCCCAACATTTTTAAGCAAGGCATGACATTGACCAGAGAAGTCTACAAATACATAGGATATTTCAAAGAATATATCTCAAATGTGAAGTGCGAAAATAGGGGAAAAACCGTTTACTTCCTAAATGGCATTAAACAGACGTTAATTGGTGCTTTGATGTTGGCCGATGGGATTATGGATGAAAATCCTGATGTTTTTTTCATACTAACGAAACGCTTGTCACAAGATCCGTTAGAAAATCTTTTTGCTGTAATACGGCAAAAAGGCGGAAATAATAGGAATCCATCAGTTTTCGAGCTAAATATAATATTATCAAAAATAATGTCATTTAATTTAATAAAGTTTAGTGAAAGAAGCAACTGTGGAGACGATAGTGACACAATGCTTTCCATAAATTTAGATGAAGGAGAAGAAAGCATCCTTGAGTGCATAGAGCTCCAATTAAATGATATTTCGATAGGGCACAATGAAGTCACAGAGAACATGTACATGGATTTGATAGCCGAGGATACATTTGAAAATCCTGGAATCCAAATGGAACTTCCATCAATGAGATACTTTATTGGCTATGTGGCCTTCAAAGTTCTGACAAAACTGAATTGTGAATTTTGTGAAAGTATCACACGCAAGGCTGACGAAGTTCTGACGTGTCCTTCCGAGCTCTTCATATTTGCCAAAAACTACAGCGCTTCTTCTTCAGATTTCGGGAGTTTATTTGCTCCATATGATGAGTTTTTTTATGTATGCAAGCGCCACGTTATCTGTTTTATTGAAATTTTTAAAAATAAACCAGAAATAAGAAATATTAAAGAAACAATTATTGCAAATTGTTTGCTGATCACACCAGACTGGTTCAATAAAATGAATTCTTGTAATGAACATAAAATCAAATTATTGGAGTTTATGATTTTAGTTTTATTGAGGAAGAATTGTAGCTGGACTGTAACGAAGAGTGAAAAAAAATCTAACAAAAAACTTCAAATAACTATAGATTAGAAGTCAACGTAAAGAAACAATAAATTATTTGCTGTTATTAGAACCTTCCTCATTAGACTTGATTATACGACACCAAGTTGAAAGTGTATTTATATTCGCTTCCGAATTTTTTCTAAAAAAATCCTAGTTCATTCCATTTTCAGACACTAAATAACATACAACGAATTTCCAATGACTGATGAACCTTTTTGATATGAATATGCATTCTTGTTTCGGATTGTGTTATTACTGGTGCAGCCGGTATCTTTTAGTCCGTCAAAATGATCATGCAAAGGACTATATCTCTAATTCCTTTGCTCGAAAATTTCGGCGAAAATTAATATATATTTTTTCATTTCACAAAGTTATTGACATTTTCTCTAAATGTGTTATTCACTAATCCGAATTGCAATTGCCAAGTTGTAAATTGTTGATGGATGTGGCAGATTTATTGTAATTTTTTAAAAAAACTTATGGGCTGACTGAGCAATATTAAAAAATTTGGGACAAGTATTCGTTCTTCTTTATTGTATTTCCCATTTTTGCATTTAGAATTATTTTGCCCGTTACATTGGACTCATCACTGATGTTTTGGAAATAAATGATGTTTTTAATCGCGACATGTCAGGTTTTTTTGGAAGCATATATTCCGTTTTGTTATGCTACTTGCCTCGACAGTTTTGTTGTCTTTATGTTCGTGATAATCGCTTTTTGTGTTACTTAACTTTCAGTTTTTTTTTATATTTTCATATAAAATAATTCGTTTTTATAATTTTTGGCACATTCACAAAAGTCGGTAACGGAATTTGTAGAAGATTGTCTTTTTCGTCGTAGAGATGCTATTTGTTTAAAATATAAGTTGCAATCTTCATTTTCTATTGATGGAAGCAAGTTGGAAACGGCCCTTACCTTTCAATTCTAGGCTCTCATCTGTGAAATTACAATTTTAAATCCTCAGGTTCTTTTCTGCTTTTACTGATTTCAACATATTGCATTCTTGCCATATGATTTTGAGTGGCAAACTTAAACATCCTTGCTTTGGGTTATTTTTGTAGGCTAAAATGATAACCTATTTTCCGTATTTCTGAATACAAAACATTCGCGATGATTAAATTTTATCTGGCTGAGGTTCGGTCTTCAAGAAAGTATTCAACAGAATTGTGGACTTTCACCTTCCCTACAACAATCCACAAATTTTAAAACCAGATTAACAAATTTCACGCATGCTATAAGGCTTTTAGATGACTTTCTTCTTATATGGAACCAAATATGTACCTTTATTGCTGATCAAGGTAGTATTTCATCAAAAAGTGCTATTAAAAACGTTTGAAATCATAAAAATTATGGGCTTATATCGTAGCTCAAAGGAATAATGATCAATTGGTCGTACAGTAAAAACAGTAAATTGAGGAAAATTTACGGTAGGCCTAAATTGAAATGCATGATGGATTTACTGCATCATATATTTTTCACACTGGCATTCTTCAAAATTCTTCTTCATGCATCATCATGTTAACAGAATTCTAATTTTTCGTTCAACTTTGAAACTAATATTTCTGAGAAGATGAGCAATGAAGAATTTTTAATAAGCCAGTAACATGAACCATATTATTGGAATTGTACTAAAATGCAACAGAAATCCTGCTGTTGATTTTGAAAATGGTCGAAGCAATATACCACATACCATGATCTACAATACTTTATTATTGCTAGTGTTTGAAGTACCATTTTTATTCGGAGAATTGTACCTTAAAACCTGCTCGCAAGGTTTAATATCTGAGGGGCCATTTCCTCAGGTATTAAACCTTGCGAGCAGGTTTTAAGGTTTCGCTTATTATTCGATGGCGAAAAATCACAAAAAAAAATTGGGAATCCAGGTTTTTTAGAATATAAAAATTAAAAATGTTTTCTTTACTTAAAATGCATGCATTGTCGTTAACGTGGCTAAGCAAATGCAAATTTCAAATATAAATATAAACATATATCAAATATACCCTAAAATAGGTGATAAAACTATCTTGAAAAATCATTTTCGCAAAGAGCCAATTTACTCGTTGAGATGAAAAATCGTCTCAAGCAAAGCAGAAACCAACAAGGCAAAAGATCTACTTCTCTCCTCAACGTCGCCCCCACATGCCCATCATCGATGAAATTTTCTCGTACGAAATTTCAATGGGCAATCCGACTTCTTTATGCTTTATATTCTTTGCTTCTACTAACTACTCCAACCAACTAAACAACATTTGCAGAATAGCTAGTAATAACGGATACAAACAACGTGACATTGACAAACTTGTTACACAGTACAAACAAAAACAGGAACACCAACTGACTGATCTTGTTAACAAACTAACAACACTATCGGAAATAAACTGAAACCAAAACTTAATGACACAGCAATATACGAGAACAGCGGCATATACAAACTCACATGCAAGGGCTGCGACATGGTATACATAGAAAAGACAACACGGGAGCTAACGAAAAGATGCAAAGAGCACTTTCGATCTTTCTTACACAACAAGGCAGACTCCAAATATGCGACGCACCTACAAAACCACGCACACGAGCCTGATGCTATGACAAACTCTATGACATTGCTACACAAATAAAGCAAAGGACCGAGACTTGTCGTCTTAGAAAGATTTGAAATAATATAAACATAGAAAACATAGAAGAACTTATTAGAAATTCCAACGCAATTTTATCAGTATTAGACCACACTCTCCGACGAGAACGGAAACGAGATGAAACAGAACAAACCGACATCGAACAACCCAAAAAACAAAAACCTAATATCCCTCTACCTGACCTAATTTCATGCCTGACCCAATTTAGCACTTGACCTAATTTAGTACTACCTGCTTAACCCTTCAACACATCCTTTGGACGCTGAAGATGACTTTAAGGAGTCGAAACGCGTCTGCTCACACAACAAAGTAAGGTCCGACGGCTTTTCAAATTTGTTTTTTTCAAGTATTCCAATTTAAATTTAACGCCCTTATCCATTCCTATCATTCCACTCGTCCTCCTCCTTGTGCTCGCCTTATCTAGGTGCTTTACTTCTTTTCCTTTTCCATAAGTTGCAAAATATTCCATTATTTCGGAAAAATTCTGTAATTTCGAAAAAAAAATCCGTAAAATCCCTTGCAAATTCCAATTTCCAAAGAAAATCCTAGGCTGCTCGATACCTGCTGCCTCGATGACTGCTTGACTCAAAGTAGGTACCTACTACTCTACCTGGACGCGTTAACTGCTTAATATATTAAATAAATAAATGTTACAGTATTAAAGCTATTAGTACAGCTCATTGACCGATTGGAACCTACTCGTATGTAGCGAAGATGGATATCACATACCTGACATATTGCAATAGTATTTGTAAGAACGTAAAGATGGGATAACCATTTTTCCCTTCTTCTGGTATTATCCTAAGTATTTTCTTGGCAGATCTGTTTAAGCTTCTGCCATTTATATCGGGAGGCTCCCCTGAGAAACCACTAAAAATATGTCAGGCCTAAAGTTACAGGACTCTCTTCTGACAGATGGGCAGGCAAGAGGCTTTTGAATTTAATTAGAATACCCTTAAAAACATTTTTGATTGCCTGCATGTGCTAAGAATGGACGGGTCCTTTCTAGAAATCCCACTCCCTCTCTCCTTTCCCGCTGGAAAAGAAACTTCTGTAACCTGATCGTGACTTAAAGCGCCGTAAAACGAGGCCTAGCTAAAAGCAATTCATTTCAGGTTAGGTTCCGAGGATAACAAGGCAGGTATTTAGTGGATAGTCCGCAGTTTAACGCTACTGGGCAGAAATGGTTCAACTTTTATTATCTTTGTTTCAACAATAAAACTACGAGCTCGCGATGAGGTTGGTATTACTTCTATAATTTTATTAGTGCGACGAACTAAAGATGATTGCCTACATCGTGCTCTACAATGTTCATCAAAATACAGGATCTATAACAAGTTGCTTCCATATTGCCCCCATCTATTACGTTACTTCTTATTGATCTCTCTTCGTATTTGCATCAGTCAAAAAGTTAAAATTCATTGCACTATTATTCATTTTGTTCATGTTCTTAATCGTTACATCTTGACAGGGAATGAAATTAAGGATTCATCTTTTAATCTCCAAGCCGTTGATTCCATGTTGACATGGGAAGCGGTCAGGCCTGCAATCTCACATGGAAAAAGCTGCAAATGGGGAAGTTATCCCACTGATATGAATTCACGTCAAAAAACACATATATCTTCATTGAACGGTTGAAAGGCGTCTCAAGACTCGTCTATTCAAGGAGATTAAAATCCGACAATGTTGTGAAGACGATACAGTCTAACGGAATGATGGCTTTTGAACGGAAGTATTTTATCATTATCCTACGAAGAAATTGATATTTATGGAGTTAATTATGCAGTAATGGAAGAATTCGCAAGTGATAGAAACTATTATTTCTCGTTGAAATACAGTTTGCATGTAAATTGCGTCAAAATTGCTGAAAGCATGGATAGGTCGTAAAATCCAGGCAAGATGAGCATTTGATAATTTAATTTTCCTCAGAGACTGTGAATATGAATGATTTATAGTGCGTTTGACTGAATCTTGCATTTGCATCATCCACGCTAAGAAATAGGCTCTTTAGCTTGGCAAGGTAATTTGATTGTGATGTATAAAAATGTATATGACTATTTTCGTTTAGCACTCAAATAAAATTACACTTTATTAGATACAAGTATCTGTAGCCGCTCAAGGTTCTTTTGCTACACATTTTCATTGCTTTATCGGATGCCATCCGATTGTGCAGGGAGACGACTTGAATGAAGCTAGTATAAAAGGAAGACAAGGAAGAGCGGTCCATGGGCGTTGGTAACTATCAATCTCAGATTATAGGGCTTTTACCGTTCTGCGAAGATTGTACCTTTAATGAAGATTGGTTTGTTTAGCGTACTTAAAGTTTATGGGTGAGGAAAATTGTCGGCTAGCATACATTAAGAGAATTTCAGCAGATTCTTTTCTGAATATTATGAAGATTTCCATAAAGATATTGGCTCTAAAACGATTCGTTGACGCATTAAAGTTCTTAATGCATTGTAGGCGCAATCGAGTTGTAAAAGTTGAATAGGAATTTAAATCCATCAATAGGTGAATGGTACTTTAATCAAATAATGTAGAGATATAAGATGGCTAAGTAAAAACGCTTTTTCCAGGCAACTAGATGTTTTATGTGAAAGCGGCTATACAGAACGTGGCAGAACATACAATCGGACATCAAGATATGCGCAAGAGAAATGATTGATTCGATGATGAGTGCAAGATGCGTTACACAAAAAGAATCAGGCGTACAAAGAATATGTAGGTAGGTAAACCAGGATGAAAAGAGAACACTATCTCAGATGAGTAGAGAATAAGATAATTAGAAGTAAGCAACAACACAAGACAAGGATACAAAGTAGTGAAAAGCCTGAAACGTAGTTATAAGCCCAAAAATTCGATCTGTCATGATGACATTGGCGATATCATCGCTGATGAAACTAATATTAAGGGAAAATGGGCATCATATTTCAAGAACCTCCTTAATCCTCCCCACATCTCTAGAGCCTTGAAGCCTATAGATGTTTCTGGAAAGCTTTCACTGGCTTCACATACTCTGGATGAAGTTTGTTTCACAAACAAAGACCAAAAGAATAATGAACCGCCGGGCATTAACGAGATTTTAGTGGAGCTCATCAAATATGGTGGCAGCAGAATGTATAAAGCTATTTACAATGTCATCCAATCCATTTGGCAAAAAAAAAAATGCCGAAACGGTGGAGCCAATCAATTCTGTTACACTCTCAATCCACAAAAAGGTGACAAGCTACTATCGAGCCATATCACTACTTTGCATGGCGTACAAAATATTTTCAAAGATCCTAGAAACTAAAATTGGATCATACGTCAACGATATTATTGGGGAGTATCAAGGTGGCATTAGAGCAGCTAAATCGACAATAGACCAATTATTCACTGTCAAGCAGATACTTGGAAAATGCTGGGAGCTCAAAATAGACTTACACCAAATTTTCTTTGACCTTAAACAAGCATACGACAGTATTGAACGTAACGTACTGTACCAAATAATGCTTTGGTTCAACATACCAGCCAAATTAGTCAATCTTATCAAAATGACAATGACGTCAACGACTTCCCAAGTCTGCATCCATAACCAATTCGCCGATCCCTTTGACACAAATATCGGACTAAAACAGGGAGATGGGTTGGCCCCATTGCTATTCAATTTGAATCTGAAGTACGTCATAAGAAAGCTACCTACCGATACACGAGATAGATTACTATACAAGTCGAGCCAAGCAGTAGCCTAGCGTAGGACATCAACATTTTTTCATGGTCATCAAATACTGCCAAAGAACTCTTCCTGAAACTTGACAGCGAACCAAAAGTAGTAGGGCTACAAATCAATGAGAATAAAACAAAGCTTATGAGGCAGTCGAGGAAAAATACCTCGAATATACAAAATATTACAGATTGTGGATACAGTATTGAAAATGTGGGCGAATTTGTATATTTAGGCGCCAAAATAACGAGAACCAGTAATGAAAGAGACGAAATACACCGAAAAATACAGCTCGCAAATAAAACATTTTACTCACTATAGACGATCTATAAGACAAGCTGCATACACAGGAAAACAAAGCTTCAAATATACGAATCTTTGATGAGACTTATGTTATGCTATGTGAAACATGGACTCTAACCTAAGCATGCCCAAATATATTGAACGCCTTTGAGCGATGGGTCCTGAGGTGAATAATCGGAGCGAAGCTAAACCGGGACCAATGGTGAATTCGATACGACCTTGAGCTGTTTAAAATTTTTGATAAGCCAGGGGTCTCAACGATTGTAAGACTGCGGAAGCTGAAATGGGCTAGCCATGTGAATCGTATGGACGAACAACGGATACCCAAAATGGTATTCGTTGGGAGGACTGAATGGCGGAGGCCAGTGGAGAAACCGAAAAAACACTGGTCTGACTCAGTCGGCGATGCTTGGATTTCAAAATCGAAGGACGCGGTCAATGGACCGCGTCAGTTGGAGGCGCTATTTACAGCAAGCGAACCCCCCGGGAGGGGCTGTTGTGCTATGAAGAAGAAGAAGAAATATTTTATGCGCAAAGATAATATAAATATATTCAGCGATAGATTTTTATTTCTTTATCTAACCTTAAAAATTCTTGTGAATATTTCGCATAAGCACATATTCCCTGAAGTAAAGGTTAAAAGCGTATTATTCTATTTTAATCGTTAAAAATTTTCAACGAATATAAGGCGCACTCCAAAAAACATTCAATCAAAAAACAATATCAAATTCTATTTTAATTTAATCTTACATATTTTTTGATATAATTGGAAAGAGGAGTGAAAAACCCAACTAGAACCATTCAAAAATTAATTATAATGCTAAAACAACAGTGAACGTTTATCCTACATCTAATAATCAATTGAATTCAACCAAAAACATTTTCTTATACTATAAGCGGTGTTTTTTGATATTAAAAGAAAAATGCCATTTTTTAATACAAATGATCGGATTTTCATTTCATTATAAAGAGGAAGGTATGCCGTTAATAGTCTAAAATAACATCAGGCAAATGAACAGCATGACCACGCTTACAGGACCATATCCTTTTCATTAAATTTTCTATAACCAAATCGCAAAGTGGCTGACCTATGTCCTCGATAGCCTCACGAATTCCATCTTTAAGGTCTTGAATCGACGCTGGGCTATTGGCGTAGACCTCCTCTTTCACGTGGCCTCAAAGGAAGAAGTTACAAGGTGTTAAATCACAAGATCTTCGTGGCCAATTGTGATCACCCTTTTCGAGAGATAACACGGTCCGGAAACTTTTCCCGTAAAAGATCAATAATTTCGTTGCTTGTGTGGCACGTAGCGCCGTCTTGTTGAAAGTAAACGTTGTCCAGATCAATCCAATCCCGGCCATAAAAATCATTAATCATCTCTCGATAGCGCAATCCATTCACCGCAACTATTACTCCAGCCTCATTTTCGAAAAATTAAGGTCCAATGATTCCGCCGGACCAAAAACCGTACCAAATAGTCACACGTTGAGGATAGAGAGGCCTTTTAACAATAACTCTTAGGTTTTCTGAGCCCAGATGCGACAATTTTGCTTGTTGACGAAGCCACCGAGATGGAAATGGGCCTTATCACTCAAGATGATTTTTCGATGGAATTCCGGATCATTTTCATGCATTTCAAGGACCCAATCAGCAAAGAGACGACGTTGTTGATGATCGACCGGCTTGAGTTCTTGTGTTAGCCGTACTTTATAAGCCTTGAGACCCAAATCTGTATGCAAAATACGGTGTAATGTCGTTTGGGGAATGCCTAATTCCAAAGAACGACGAGGAATGGACAAAAGTGGGTTTTCTTCAATACTTTCGGCTACAGCAGCAATATTCTCGGCTGTTCTTAAGTGACGTGCACGGGTTTTATTTTTCGCATCACTAAGTTGTCCCAACAGCTCAAATTTTTCCGCGAATTTCTGTATTGCGGTCCGACAAGCTGCTTCACGACGAACCAAAAATGTTCGAGTTTTACGAACAGTCTCTGCCAAATTTTCACCATTTTGTAGTGAATTTTAATAATTTCAATGCATCGTTGAAGCGCGTATCGTTCCATTTTTATTAATGGCGTGGTTTCTACTTGTCAAATGTCAAAAAATGACAGCTTCAAAAGTGACACCTACCGAAATAGCGGGCTATTCAGAATAAAACCTCTTATTGGCAAACCCTTTGCAATACTAATACAATATTCCTAACGTAAACGTTAAGCCGTATCTCTAAGCACATATACCTATCCTAAATCTTGAAACATATCCCTAATTTTAACGCAAACAATGAGCTGAAACTCAAAACGAATGGCGAAAAAACACAAGATCAGAAAATAAACACGAATAATTTAGATATTGTCATTCAGCCACCAATACCTAGATTGCTCTGTCTCAGCTCAACCAGGCTCAACGAATCTTAATGGAATTGTTGGTCTCGTGAACTCAAGTAAAGAGGATGTTTTATCTTCTTATCGGTAGGCCGTCTATATATGTGATATATAATTGAGACGCTGTCAGAATGAAAGAAATAACAATTCATGTCCAAATACACGAACGCTTTTGTAGTACCGAGGCTAGTAGCAAGGCATATCACAATAAACGCATCTGTAGGGTGGAATGGTTATGAAATCTAGTGGGTTTCGCTCATAATTTCAGGACTTGCGATATGACTACGAAGAAGTTTCAACATGAAGATATCGATCTTTAGTCACTTGAGTTGTTTGATAAATTTTTCTATTGGATATAAATTCGTCCAATTCGTCTCAAGCTTTCTGTACCTTTCGAAAACTCTTAATCTTTCCATTGTACTAGCACACTGGTTGTACCAGATCTAACATCCATGTGTCAAAAGTGGTCTAACCAGGGTCTTGGAACAGATAACTTTGACCTTTTGATCCATATATCTGGAATGAAAGGGTCATTGAAGGGCCATGACTACTTTTCATGCATTACTAAGCATGATTTTGACATGTTTAGTATATAACAGATACTAACCGAGATGAACACCGAGGTATCGAATACACGATTTATGTGAAACCGTTCTGGACTACCCTCACCAGCCATAATGTGGAAATACTTCCAATTACGTTTCAGGTCTTGACTGACTCCCTGTAGCGTTGTTCGAAACAAAATTTTTTCGCACTTCTGCGCATTGATTTTCATTTGCAAATTATCCGTGTACAGCTGCACATTATTGATAATTTTGAAGTTTGCTCTGAACTATTGTAGCTTTCCGGTCTGCCGTATAGATAATCAGATCATCAGCAAACGCTAACAATCATTGCGTTTGCGAGACGTTAAAAGCCATTCAATAGATTGTGAGTGAATATCACGTAAAGTAGAGGCACAGTAACTGTTCTCTACCATTCAAGACCTTAAAGTCGCGCATTGTCATCAGATTTCCATCAGTTACAACAAATAATTTTCCGTACAACATATTGCACATCATGGCGACAAGCTGTCTGGGGAACCTGTCCGGAAGCAGTTTAACAATTAGTCCATACAACCACACCGTATCGAAGGTTTTCTCCATATCAATGAGGCACGCTCCAACACGTTCTCTGTTGTTTAGTTTCCAACACATATCTGAGGTTACTTTCGTTATCGCATATATTGTTAAATACCTGGCACGTAAACCAAATTGGTGATTCGGCATCAATTTATATTTCTCTATGTTAATGTTTAATACTTTATTTAGTATTATTTCAAAGACCTTGCTGATGTTAGGCAGCAAAGTGATTGGGCGATAGCTTTCCAGGCACGAATACCTTAGCCTTTTTCCACTCATATGGGAAATATGAATCGCTGAATATGTTGTTGAAAAATATGCAATAACTCCTAATAGACACATCAGGCAACACCGTCAATACCACAGGATTTCTTGTTGTTTATCTTGCTAAATATGAAACACAATTCATCATAGCTTAAAAAATAGTCAATAAGATTCAACCACGGTATGAGGTCAGATGTCAATGTTTCATTGAAATGAAGAATTGTTTCACTGTTCGGGCTTGATTTGAAGTCGAAAACATTTGCATCAACAACCTCTGAAAATATTTGATTGCTTCTCTCAGGGTTTGGTAGAGGATCCGATTCTACAATACTTCACAAATAATTCTGTTTCTATTTTTGTCCGGGGTCGTACAATTAATTTTGATACCAGTCATATCGAGAAGATTTATCTCATCACTTATTCTTCTTCTTTGTAGCACTATAGCCCATTAACCATGTCCGAACCTGCGGTGAACTGCCTTCATTGACCGAGTCAGATCAGCGTTTCCTCGGTTTCCCCACTGGTCTCCAATACTTTTTGGATATCCCTTATTCGTTCATACGATTTACATGGCCAGCCCATTGCAGCTTCCACAGTCTTACAATCGTTGAGACCTTTGGGCCACCAAAAATTTCGTACAGCTCATGATCGTATCGAATTCGTCATTGGTCCCCGTCTAGCTTCACTCCGATTATTCCCCTCAGGGCCCGTCGCTCAAAGGCGTTCAGTATATTTGCGAATGTTTGGGTTAGGCACAATAACCACCATGGCATAACACTGGTCTTATCACAGATTTGTATACTTGGAGCTTTGTTTTCCTGTGTATGCATCTGGTCTTCAAGATCGTCAAAACTAAATGAAATATTTTATTTGCGAGCTGTATTCTTCGGCGTGTTTCAACTCTTTTTTGCTGGTTCTCGTTATTTTGGCGCCCAGATATACAAATTTACCCATATTTGCGATACTGTATTCGTCAAGTGTGGTATATTGTGTATTTGAGGTAGATTTTCTTGACTGCTTCATGAGCTTTGTTTTATTCTTATTGATTTGTAGTCCTACTAGTCTTGCCTCGCTATCGAGTTTCAGGAAGAGTTCTTTAGCAGTTGTTAATAACCGTAACAAAATGTTAATGTCATCCGCTAGGCTACTCTTTGGCTCGATTTGTATAGTAATGTACCTCGTGTATCGGTGGGCATCTTCCTTACGACATACTCCAGAGTGAAATTGAATAGCAATTGGGCCAGCCCATCTCCCTGCTTTTAGTCCGATCTTTATGTCATAGGCATAGGTAAGTTGGTTATGGATGCGGACTTGGGAGGTCGTTAACGTCATTGTCATTTTGGTACAATAAACTAACACAAACGAAAGCATTATTTGGTAAAGTTAGTTACGATCAATACTGTCGTATGATTGCTTAAAATCAACGAAAATTTGGTGTACGTCTATGTTGAACTCCCAGTATTTCTCAAGTACCTGCTTGACTCTCAACAATTGGTCTATTGTCGTTCTACCTGCTCTACAGCTACCTTGATACTCCCCAATAAAACTGTTAATGTATGATCCGTTTCAGTTCCGAAGATCTTTGAAAATATTTTATACTCCGGACAAAGTAATAATATGCCTCGATAGTTTTCGCACTGTAGGTTGTCACTTTTTTTGTAGATAGGTAATATAATTGATTGGATCCACTCATTTGGCACATGTCTTTGTTGCCAAATGTGTTGGATGACTTTTTAAAAAGCTTTATGAACACTGCTGCCACCATATTTGATGAGCTCCACTGGAATCTTTTCTTTGGGGCTTTGATTGTGGAAAAAACTTCATCCAGAGTAGGTAGGGCCAAAGGAATCGCTCCCAGAATATCCGTAGGCTCCGATGTTCTGGAGCTGAGTTGAGGAATAAGGATGTTCTTGAAATATGATGCCCTTCTTTCCTGTTTTCTTCAGCGATGATGTTGCCGATGTCATCACGGTAGAGCATGGCCTTGGGCTGGTAACCTCGTCTTGGGCTGATAATTTCGTTTCATTACTTTGTATGCTTGTCTTGTGTTGTTGCTCGCTACACTTACATCTACACCAAAGACATATAAACAAATGGACGAGCAATGAGAATCTGTGTACTCGTCCATGTGAGAAGCAAATTTGCCACATAAATAAGTTATAAATAACTTACGCTCTCGAAACTACATGATTCCCTCTGCTTCTCCTTCTTTCCAGACAGGTTTTTCTTTTCTCTCTTCAGAAGAATCACTTCCCCCACAGACACCCGCGCACACCAACGAAATTTCATTTCACGTACACACGATCGCGCCTTTGTTATCATTCGGAAACCAGTTTGAGTACAAACAACAAACGACTCTCACGGAAAACTCGAACGTCAAAGCAAAAGAAAATCGAAAAGAGCGCGAAACACGCGGGAAAACTCATGTGTCAAAGCGGATGGAAATTTCGTAAATTTTTAATTAAAACAGTGCATTAAAGTTCCGATAATGTACGCGAGATCTTTAAAATTAATAACTTTTTAAATGTGAACGTATTTCGCCGTGAATAGAGTGCTAAAACAAAAGCATATCACTTCAAACCTCAACTTCACACAACTTTAGCGAAGGTTGCCAATTGCTTCGGCTCTCACGACCGGTTGCGGATCCAGTACTCTCTATATCTATGATCTACACTTCTCAATTGGTCGTCATAGTATTTTCTTTTCTTAATCCTAATTATCTTATTCGCTACTCTTCTGAGATTTCCTTAGTGTTCTCCCTTCGTCCTGGTTTTCTTACCTACGTATTCATTGTACGCCTGATTCTTTATGTATGACGCATTCTTTCACTCATCATCGAACCAATCATTTCTTTTGCGTTGTAATTTATTTCATTGTGGAGGCTATATCCTTCAGTAGTTCCCCAATGAGATATCTCATTGCCATACTTAGCATTGAAATCACGCAGAATTATTTCTATGTCATTTCTAGGCAATGAGTCAACTAGCCTTTCCAGGCAATTGAAGAACGTTTCCTTTATTTCTTTGTCCTTTTCTTCGGCCGGAGCGTGTGCGTTTATGAGCCGGAATTTGAAGAATTATACGGTTTGCACTTAACAATTCCTTAACTACCTTCAAATCAATAACGTGTGATTTGAACCCTCTATCCTAAAAAAGGTCTCTCTGAATTCTCGTTTTCCAATAAACTTCCCACTTTTGAATATTGTGTGCGATCTCATGTCTTGAATATCATTTCCAGTTCTTCTTCCGTGCGCGAGGTCATTGCTGTGAGTCCAATCAATCCCGAGGCCCTTCTAGAGGTTGCAGGACATTGTAGGGTTTTCCAGGGACGGGTAATTAGCCCGTCGCCCAAAGTCCATTCCGAAGGCGTGATTATTACTACGATTCCATTATCAGGTGCAGCTCACTCGCCTTCACCCTACGTCCCCACAAAGGAGGTGTAAGTAGGATGTAGTAGCACAACTGAAGATATATTTACAGTTATTAGCATTTCTCGGCATTTAATGTCCAATTACTTGGGAGCCAGTAAACCCAATGTGCAACAGCGAGAATATTTACAACCAGTTAATCGCTAGGTTTAGGAAGAGGAATCATGGAAGCGGTGGGTTGGGAAAGCAAGGGGTTCCCCCTTATTTCTCAAACGGGCTTGGGACCATCTGCACTGACATTCTCATCACTAGTGGCTTAATGATTCAATACCTTCACACAAGACTTCTTACGGAATAAGCTATTCACTTTCGTGAAAACGCCATCTATGTCGTGTGGGCTGATACCCCTCCGTTTTTTCGCCCATTGATTGCTGACCTCAGTCCTAAAGTATGAACCGATTAAATTCTGGTCATTCTTCAGGTTTAATTTCAACAAAGCCAACGATGGATGGTTGTAGTCCAAAAATTGTAGACGCGTGTGAAAAGAAAGCTTTTCAACATTTATAACCCTAGGATAGTTACTGTTTCATATTCTTGCTTATTGTTTCGATTTTTAATCTTGGGAACTACTCTCTCAATCGTTTCCAATGTCAGCTTTTCTAACTTCGATAAATAGAGATATATTCCTATCAATAAGAACCATTGAGCAAGCATTGCCAACATAAGAATGAGGACATTGATTCTGGTAATCCCGATTAAATTTCTTTTGAAACTTTCCCTTATCCGTCTTTTTGAAATTCAACCAATGATTTTCATGTTGAACTAGAATTAGGAAGACATCACCCCTTTGATGATTGATTTCCACGATGATTGCGTTATGGTTGCTATCGCAAGGAAGGACCTGCAGTTTTCGTTTGGGACTACATGCTCTCGATCTTCCACAATAAGGTGGAATATTGGACAGTAGACGTCGAGAGGTTCATCGAGATGCGCACTGCAGGTGTTCCGCTGTAGGGTGATTCAAAGGGGACAGAAGAACTCAACTATGAGCATCACCACAACTGCTTGCAGTGCTTGTATGCCCCATTGAAAACCTTGGCACGGTGAACCTCCAGTGTACTCACTGAAAAGCGAAGGAAGTGTCACAAGATTTGGCATCAGGGTCAGCGCGTGCGGGGCCATGGCGATGCATGCAACCAGATAGCAGTATGTAATTCGGCCAGGGTATGCCTTCGTAAACTGATTGATAACAGCATAGCTTGCTGCTGGCAAGATCTAGAGGACAATATGAACAAGGGTCCGTGGGTCATTGGCTACAACCTAGCTATGCGGGAGCTTCATGCCCTACGCACGCCTTGCATACGTGTAGCGAAAAAGATAGACGAAATAGTGGGGGCACTTTTCCCTGCCCATCCCGTCAGTGTTGACGCTGTACTATCATTGAAAACAAGGCAGGCCCAGACGGCGTTCCAGATCAGGTGTTGCAGCTTGTCTATCACCATTGTCCTAACTTGCTGTGCTACACATTCAATGCCTGTCTACGGGATCGGATCTTCCCGGTACAATGGGAAGTGGCGAGGCTCATGCTGACTAGCAAGAAGAAGAGAAATTCTGATTCACCATGTATGTTATATATTCTAAATACGGCTGAGAAAGTACTAGAGGAACTCATCAAGGGAAGACTCACCGACACGATTCGTGCTGCTGAGGTCCTCTCACACCGACAGTATGGCAGGTCGCTCTGCCAATGAGGTGGTGAGCGTGGTGCAAAAGGTGGAGGCATGTAGTCGCATCAAGCCACAGATCGTTCTGTTTTTGAAATTTGACGCAAAGAACGCCTTCAACTCCACTAGATTGCATACGTTGATACCCCTTTTCAAGTTCCAGAATATTTCATGCGGCCTCTACGGGGCAACCTGAAGGACCGAAGCCTGCTTTATGACATAACACAGGGCCAACGAAGGATGGCAGTTACATCGGGTGTTGTCCTGGGATCTATCCTTGGTGCTAGCCTTCTAACGTGTCTTACGATGAAGTACTAAGATCGAAGATGCCAGATGAATCGCAACTTAGGGTAGGTATGATAACGTGCCGAATGAGAGACTTACTTTAGTGCTGGAGAAAACTGAAGTGGTCACCTTGACAAAGAAGAGAGTTCCCAGAGTGAGGACGATCGGTATTAGAGACATACAAATAGAACCGACGCCAGTAGTGAAGTATCTGGAGCCGCTGATCGACTCAAAGATGCGTTTCTCTAAGCAAATCAAACCAACGGCTGAGAAGACTGCTTCAGGTGTATCGGTCTTGAGTTAACTTATGGCCAACATAGCGGCCCTCTATCCATCAAGGAAACGAACTTGACGTCAATTCCAGGAAGAGGGTGCTGTGGCGATCATGAACACCATTTTCACCACTGAGTGGCGCCGACACCATCTCGAGGAAATCTAACAACCCACATCTGGCAACGAGCGAACTGACAATCAGCTGGTCTTTCTCTCTCTCTTTTTGGTCGTAACTTGAATAAGAATTAATAGGTTAGAGTTTCTTTGTTGGACTTTATAGTATATTTAATTTCCCAATAAATTGTTTTGTTATCACATTAAGTGAGTCTTAACATTGCGTTGTGTTCGTCTTAGTCCACCGGATGTACAGGTGGCCACAGAGATTTTCCCGATCTGCCATCTATAGTTTTATGTGCCAATTAAGGAATACAGGGGGGCCTCGCTGTGCTGCGCTGGCTTATGAACAATAATTTGAATATTGTTTTTTAAAACCCATCCGCGTGCCCACTGGAAGGTTACAAAAAGCGCACTTTCTCTTGCACCATAACCCGCTAATAAAAATTTTACGAGTTCATGATAAAATTTCTTTTTGCTTTATATTCGGCCTTGTACGGAAGTTTACTATACATCACGTTAAAGCCCACGATGTCCACGCAGAGTTGGATTCATTTAAAACTGAGTGAAATTTCTGAAAAAATTCGTTATATTTTCTTTTTATTTTATATATCAAGGTGAGAATGCATCGCAGGCTCGTGAAATGATTTGTGGTGTCTACGGTCAAGATACTTTATCAAAAGTCACAGCCAAGAAATGGTTCGCTCACTTTTGTTCTAGATGCACCTCGCTCAGGTGGACTAACCACTGAAAAAGTCGATTAAATCCTACGAAAATTTGAAGAAAATCAACACATAAGCAGCCATGACATCGCTAAGGAACTGAATATCCATCACCAAACAGTTTTGAACTATTTGAGAAAGGCTGGATACACAAAGAAGCTCAACGTTTGGATGCCGCATGAATTAACACAAAAAAATTTGATCGACCGAATTTCCATTTGCGAAACGCTAATAAAACACAACGAAATCGAGCCGTTTTTGAAGCAAATCATTACGGACGATGAAAACGGGTAAGATGCAAGAATGTCGTTCGAAAAAGATCATGGTCAAAAAACGGTAAATCATCACAAACGACACCAAAGCCAGAATTGACACCAAATAAGGTTATGTTGTGTGTATGGTGGGATTGGAAGGGAATTGTTTATCATGAGGTGCTAGAACCTGGCCAAACACTCAATTCGGCTCTGTACTGTCACCAATTAACCAGACTGCAACAAGCATTTCAAAAAAACCTGCCAGGATTGATCAATAGAAAGAGCGTTGTCTCTCATCATGGCAATGCCAGACCACACACATCTTTGATGACCCGGCAAAAATTGATGGAGCTTGGCTGGGAAGTTTTGATGCATCCACCGTATAGTCCAGACCTTGCACCATCAGACTACCATATGTTTCGGTCTCTGCAAAACTTCCTTAATGAAAAGAAATTCACTTCAAAAAGGGACTGTGAAAATCACTTGGCCAAGTTTTTCGCCGACAAGTCACAGAAGTTCTATACAGATGGAATAATGGTTCTGCTCGAAAACTGGCAAGAGGTCATAGATAATAACGAACAATATATACTAAAATAATATCCATTTTAAATAAAAGAAATATTCAATCGAAAAATGACAAAAAGGCTCAATACTTTTTAGGCTTGCCAATATTTTACAAAAATTGAAAGTTATTTAGTGAAACTCTACATTTTTAAGCCTTAGGAGGAGTGGGGGCTGAAACACAAGGGGAAGAAGTGAGAACGTTTGAGAAAATGTATATCTCTAATTAATTGCGACAATAAAAAAACTGCATTGACTGGGCTACAAACGCAGTAGCATCCAGAAATTACGTTTAATCAGAATTTTTCTGCAAATCGCAGAACTCAATCTAATGAATGTGGGATTATTTAATATTGGTGTATGCTTGATATCCGTAGAGAAGTACAGAATTTTCGACGTCTACTGAAACAATAATAAAAAACGTAATGACCAATAGGTCTAAAAACTCAAACTACTAATAACATATTACATATAAATGTTAATTATTAATCATAACAGTACTTACTAACCTTTTCTGCATCAGCACATACTCAGTTTTATATTGAAAATCTTATTGCGACGATATACATTAATTGTATGATTCCAATAAATCTATGAAAGTGTCATCTTCGAATAGTTCACCATTTTAAAGATATCCATGACATCTTTTAGTAATGGCTAAAAGGTGACTCAATTTAGATGACACTTACCTGACATGTTTATGCTCGACGCGCGATCTGGCGCATTTTAAAGATATCCATAAGACGTCTTTTAGCTATGACTAAAAGATGACACATGTTTACATTCGGTGTGTTGTGCGCAGTTTGCAGCGACATTAGTGTTTATTGGGTAATCGTGTTCATATCTAGTGAAGTTAATATCCACGAAAAGTTTTCTGTGTACTGTGAGCGTGAAGTGGAGATTAGGAAAATAGTTCAACCAGAAACATTTCAGAAAAAAGCTTCATTTGGTTCGTACACTCGAGATAAAGGTGAGTAGAAATCTGCATGCATTTTTCCCTCATCCACATAAACAATGTCAAAAGAATTTTAAAGTCACAACGCTTGTTGTCGAATACATAACCATATGTACATATGATAAGTTTGATTCACATTACTATGCATTGAATGTCGGATCGTAAAAGTGGAATGTTTTGAGCGCGTTCTAGAAGGATTTTAATTTTAAGGATGAAATCTGGACCGTCCGCGAAAACGAAGTACTATACTGAACTTCGTGAAGGAAATTAAAAGAAAAGGGAAATGAAACTATGCTGTTTGCGAGTAAAAGAACTGTTACTGAAGACAAGCATACATATTTGAGATTATCAATAAGTTGAAGTGTGCGGTAAGATTGTTGATAAAACATCGATGCGTGAAAAAGTCGATGTTTTGAAACATATCATTGGCCATTTGTTTTTAATAAAGACAATAGAGTCAATATAAAACAATCGAAGTAAAATTTTTATCTGAAATATGAGTATGTACATATATATCCATAATCTAGTGAGAACTATAGCTAAAAATGACTTCCGCTTGCTGAACAGCTAAAAAACGAAAACAAGTCGAAGTAGCAGGAGAGTGCTCCTGCCTGAAGGGTATTTTGAACCAATTTGTAACCCAAAAATATTTTCTGAATATCAAAGCTCCACTCATATACGGATTCTATAAATTGAGTTCGAAAAACTAAATTTTGATTATTATGTGTTTAAATTCACTGTCACTTTGTTTCAAGTGTTTTGACCGCCTTGCTTGAATATTCATGACAACATATCAATATTAGCTAAACTTTTTTAATTGGATCATTTCACCCTTTTCACATCAACTTAATGCAAATCTATACGAAGCTTATCTAACGTCGCGCGGATATTGATCACTCTTTCGGATGGCTCCGATAGCTTTTTAAACTACTTTTTTATGGAATTGTTTGCAGCTACATATAAATGAGTTGCATATTTTGAATAATAATTTTTTCTGAAAAATTATTAGAGAAGAAAAATGTTAGAAGAAGGTGGTTTCGACGTGTGCACTAATTCTCCTCAGGCCATCACTCTTAGAAACACACCGGTGATGGCGACCACCATGCTCAGACGTGAGGGAGTTAATTTTAATTTTTCTACTTATGCAAACTCAATATGTTTTTGTATCTGCAAGTTATATTCAAGGTAAATTTCTCTTGTAAGTACTTGTATTAGTTAAACTTTTTTAATTGGATCATTTCACCCTTTTCACATCAACTTAATGTAAATCTATACGTTTTTCTTCTCTAATAATTTTTCAGAAAAAATTATTATTCAAAATATGCAATTCATTTATATGTAGCTGCAAACAATTCCATAAAAAAGTAACATATCAATGTTACATACCATTTCTAAAATGCTTATCAAAATTGCTGTATGTATGCTAATAGTGTCTAGGTCCGTTGCAAGTGTACAGGTATGTTAATGTTGCTGTAATGGCTCGATTGTTGTGAAATTTTGAGGACATGTATAAATAATTCTGAAAAACTTAAATAGCAGCTTTGGCAAATATAAAAATTCCCTTCTGATTTTATAAGCAAAAATGCATAATTTATAAAGGGTACTATTATTCACAAAGTTGATCGAATTTTGACTTCTAAGACATTTGTTGAACGTGTATTTCTAAAAATTTGCCTTCATGATTTTTTTAGATTTTTCAGATCAAAGATGACCAATCGCGAGTGGACATAGATTCTTCGTACATTTCCCCTCCCCCTGCATCCCTCGAAGCAAAATGTGTCAATTTAAAACATGTTTTGAAAAAGTTCTCATCAAGAGCTTTCATTTGATACCCATATCGGCTACCTTTGGTGAATTTTTTCTGGTGTCACTGCCTTATACGGGGAGACCCCCCTTAAACTCCTTATCAAAATTTTTTTTGCAGTGAAATTTTGGAGAAAGCACCACCTTACTCCTATTTACAAAATTTTATATTTCTAGCTTCAATGGTTTGTGAGAAAACTTGCTGTGACCCACGGACGGACGGACAGGTAGGTCGCGATTTTAGTAGGCCTTTGTAAAATTATTTTACAAAACCCTATAAACTACTCCAAATATTAACTCATTTAAGTCAATAATTCCGTAGTGAATATTATAGATCGAAATTTAGTATACTGGCTCTGTATATGAAAACTGTCCGAAAAGTATCGGACCTGCGTTCATATCTCTGCGCTGGTGTTGTTTTTCGGCATCCGACTTACAGCATCCTTAAGAGTGGTTCCCATTTGATTGAATAACACGCTCCAATTGGTGTTTCCACATCCTGAAGTATTCCTGGAACTCGAATTTTGAAATGGCCTTTAGCACACTCGTCATATTTTTTCGAATCGTCTCAATACAGTCAAACCAGAATCCTTTGAGTGGAATTTTCAATCAACCACCGCATAATTAATTTTATAACCTATAAATTACAGTAAAATACAATTTTGTCAGAAAAGAAAAATGTTTTTGACATTCAAGTCGACTTTTTTTCAGCGTAACGAATATTTTAAAGCACTCACCAAAAATAGGACAACTTTACAATATTCGCACAATTAAGTTATCCATCCACTGCAGGTTTTCCGATGCGGTCCTTTTAGTCCAGAGAGTACTATATGTATAAAATCTATATATATATATATATATATATATATATATATATATATATATATATATATACATATATATATATATATATATATATATATATATATACATATATATATATATATATATATATATATATATATATATATATATATACGAGTATATATTTGTATATATATACCGGGCCTTCGCTTCGCGCCTCCAATTTTCTCGGTCCGTTGACATCGTCTTTTAATTCCGAAATCCGAGCAGCGATGAACTGTCTTCGTCGACCGAGTCAGACCAGCGTTTCCTCGGTTTCCCCACTGGTCTCCGGGCTTCAGTTTTTGGGTATCCGTTGTTTGTGCATACGATTCATGTGTCCAGCCCATTGCAGCTTCCGCAGTCTTACAATCCTCGAGACATCCGGTGCGTCAAAAATTTCGTACAGCTCATGGTTGTATCGAAGTCACCATTGGTCCCCGTCTAGCTTCGCTCCGATTATTCGCCTCAGGACCCGTGGCTCAAAGGCATTCAATATATTTGCGGATCCTTGGGTTAGGGTCCATGTTTCACATCCATAGCATAACACAGGTCTTATCACAGATTTGTATGCTTGTAGCTTTGTTTTCCTGTGTATGCAGCTGGTCTTCAAGATCGTCAAAACTGAATAAAATATTTTATTTGCAAGCTGTATTCTTCGGCGTATTTCTTCTCTTTCATTTCCCGGTTTCGTTACTTTGGTGGCCAAATATACAAATTCGCTAACATTTTCGATACTGTATTCGCCAAGTGTGATATTTTGTGTATTTGAGGTATTTTTCCTCGACTGCGTCATGAACTTTGTTTTATTTTTCTTGATTTGTAGCCCTACTAGTTTTGTCTCGCTGTCGAGTTTCAGGAAGGGTTCTGTTCCTCGCCAGTCAGCTCCTGAATCGTTGATTTCTGTTGTCTGCTATTCACCATCTGAAATGAAAGAAAAAAACCCAAAGAATCGATGCTTTAAGTCAACTCAATGAAGTCACTTATCTGACCACAGCTGGAATCACGAATCACTCCCGCACTTGTTTGTATAAAAACAATAACAACTATGACATTTAAAGTGAAAATGTCAAAGTGAATGTCATTAAGAGATAACAATTCAGAATAGTAGATTTAAAGTAGCAGAATATCGTAACATTCATAATGACAATTATAGTAAATAGTTAGATAGAGGCAACTCAATTTGTTAAAGGAAAAGTACCGAAATCCTCTGTTCAAATTGATTTCTTTGTTTGAAAATTTCGGTACTTTCTGCAATTTAAAGACTAAGGTTTAGTAGCATTTTTGAAATTGGATACTGCAGAACTATCGCTCTCAAAATTAAGTCGTTACGATTGCTAAATCGAGTTTTATGAGTTTGAATCGTTTTTGCTAAGTGAATTGTTACGCGTTTATTATTTTTAACGTTCTTTTTTAAAATGAAGTTGTGTTATAAAGTTTAGAAAGTGTTTTCTTGGTTTTTTCAGTTTCTCTGTATTTAGAAGAGAGTTTTTCATTGCAACATTTTTTGATCCGTCGAGCCGGATCATTCGTGGATCCATAGAATTGGACTGAAAACTTATCAAATACGGGAAGTCAAACAGTGAAGAGTGTTGTTAATCAAATATCGGTCGCGCGGTTAATTTAATAAACAGTGTAAGGACAAAGTAAAAACGACAGAAAGTGCCAGTAAGTCTGTTCTCCCATCCAATTACCTTTTGTATGGCATAAATCGATTCTAGGAATCGATATAAATAAAATTTTAAATAGATTGTGTGTTGGAACAACAAATTCGAATGTATTTCTAGAGGAAGTGTTGTGCGCCATCAATTTACTTCCTATACGTTGCACAAATCGTTTTATATGTTAGTAATCGATAAAAATCATTTGGAAATAGATTTTGTGTCTTGGAATACAAATTCGAAAATATATTTCGAGAAGAAGTATTTTGTGCACCACCAATTACTTCTTATACGCTGCACAAATCGTTTTATACATTAGTAGTCGATAAATTCATCTAAAATAGAATATCAAATTCGAATATACATATTTCGAGAAGAAGTATTGTGCACCATCAATCACTTCTTATCCGATACGCAAGTTAATTATAATATTATTCTACACTACTATTGGGGTGCAGTTGTAAGTTTTTGTTTGATATTTGGAAATATAAGCGTGTCGCCAAATTGTGACCCAATATTATATGCAAAAGTGCGTCGTTGCCCATTTCACAAAGGTTAATATAAAAAAATGGATCGCTTAATAGCACAACAAAAATCGTTGAGCGATCGACTAAATAAAATGTATACGAATTTCCGTAAGGACCCGAAAACCCGCAAAACAGTAGCATACGCTAATAAATGGTTACAGCGTGTGCAAGAGGTTCGTCAGTCATTCATGCAAACTCACGAGAAAATCCTTACGTTGATGAATGCGCAGGACGAGTTATCATCGGATTATTTTTCACAGAATTGTTACTTAGCGTTCGAGGAACTCAATTTAAATTTTGAAACGGAATTAGAAGAGTTGCAGATGGAACAGGGAGCACAGGGTACACAAGGAGGCAAAGAGGTACCAAATCAATCCCTTGTAGCAGCGAACGATGCAGATATTCGACTTCCACGGATCAACCTTCCGAAGTTCAGTGGAAATTACAATGAGTGGACGTCGTTCAAAGATTTGTTCACATCTCTGATTCACAGGAAAGGTAGTTTATCTATGGTGGAAAAGTTACACTACTTAAAGTGCAATCTGTCAGGTGAGACTGAACAATTACTTAAACATTATTCCATCACTGAAGCAAATTATGAGTCAGCATGGAAACTGCTTGTGGAACGCTATGACGATAAACATGTGTTGTTAAGCGCGCAATTAAAAAAATTATTAGCGATTGGTAACGCCAATGAATCCGCATCGTCAATAAAACTGTTATTGGATAAAACTCTCGATTGGACTCAAGCAATAGAAAACCTGGAGGTTGGAGACAAATGGGAGGCAATGTTGGTACTCCTAACAGCGCAGTGACTACCATCTGACACACGCCAAATTTGGGAGAAGCAACAAGCATTAGAGTCTGGAACAGCGTCTTTTCAGAAGCTAAAGGATTTTTCGCAATCTCACTTTAGAGCTCTAGAAGCTGCTGGGGTGGACAAGCAAAGAGCCAGCAGAGCTTCACATAGTGTGTTGATGACGAAGGGAGAAAAAGGAATAACGTGCGTTTTGTGCAAGGGTCATCATCATTTGAGACGATGTACTGGGTTCCTACAATCTGAACACTGAGAAAAATTTGATATTGTGAAGAAAAATGGTTTATGTCTCAATTGTCTGAGCAAAGGACATTTGGTTGGAACGTGTCCTAGTACGTCGAGATGCTTCCAGTGCAAAAAGGCACATCACACACTCCATCACAAACTCGCCGAATTAAATAATCGAAAGGTTTATCAATCACTACCTTTGTCTGAACATAGGGAGCAATCATCGAATTCGGTGTCACATAGTAACCAGTATGCATCAACAGGATTCAATCAGCATTCTCACACCCTGGACAAAAGTCCACTTTTTTCGATCATGAATCATTGAGCACATCGTCAACAGCTGTTAAAGCCAGCTCTGCTACCAGTAACACTAAACAATCGGTATTGTTAGCGACAGCTTTAGTAAAGGTTGAAGCGCTGAGCGGTCGTGTGACTCTACGTGCCTTGCTGGATCAGGGTCACAAACATCAATCATCACTGATAGCGCAGCTCAAAGCTTGGGACTTAAAAGAAAGTCCACAAATATTACTATAGCCGGAATTGGAAAAACGAAGGGTATCTCAACTAATGGAAACTTGAAGATTAGACTATATACTAGAACAAACGAATGTTTGACAATCGATGCTCTCATACTCGTACTGAACAAGTTAACTAATTTTGTTCCATCACAGACAATTTCCACACCACTGCGAGAGTACATTGGAAATTTAGATTTGGCTGATCCCCACTTTGATCAGCCAAACAAAATTGATCTTCTATTGGGAGCAGATGTTTATGCTCAAATTATACTCGGAGGAGTTCGAAAATTGAAACTAGGTCCAGTTTTGCAGTGCACCAAATAAGGCTGGATAATATCAGGAAAGTTGGTAGTGATGATGCGCAAACAATTCATACTTTCAAAATAGAAACAAATGGAAACGTGGAAATCAACGAACAGCTAAAACGATTCTGGGAGATAGAAGAAGTTGGAATTGGAAACGATATGACGCAAGAAAAAGAAGCCTGCAAGCAGCATTCAAAGTAAATGTGCAAAGAGAATCGAACGGGCGGTACCAAGTTTGATTACCTTTCAAAGGTTCAGATAGCCAGCATTCACTAGGTTGTGCCAAGGCAAATGCAGTGGCAAGCTTATTGCATCTAGAAAAACGCTTTGCAGGAAATAGAAAACTCCAGGAAGAATATTCGGCAGTAATTCGAGAATATATAGATTTGGGCCATATGAAGGAAACTCCTTATTCTGAGGAAGTGACGTATGACCAAGGAAGAAGGATCAGTAGAGCCAATTTTTTGCCACATCATGCTGTTTTCAAAGAGGGTACGTCAACAAAGTTGCGAGTGGTATTTGACGCCTCACGGAAGACAAGCTCTCATTTGTCCCTTAACGACACATTATTAACTGGACCGACCATCCACAATAGCATGATATCGATTATCATCAATTGGAGATTAAAGCGGTTCACAATGATGGCTGATATCACTAAAATGTACCGGCAGGTGAATATGCATCCTCAAGATGCAAATTACCAGAAAATCGTTTGGAGGCCTCAACCAGATGAACCAATTAAAGATTATTGTCTTAGTACTGTCACTTTCGGAAAAACTTCTGCCCCATTTCTTGCAATCCGCACATTACATCAATTGGCAATGGACGAAATTGAAAAGTATCCTGTAGCAAGTAAGTCGGTATTAAAGGAGTTTTATGTAGATGATTTGTTGTCAGGTGGATACAACCTACAAGAAAGCGTGGATAAAAGAGATGAGTTGATCAAACTTTTGAAATCAGGTGGCTTTAAACTAAGGAAATGGATTGCAAACGACAAGCGAATACTACAAGATCTCCCTGCTGGAGACATTGAAATGAAAGATTGAATAGATTTCGGATTGGATAACGGATATAAGTCACTAGGAGTTATGTGGTTCCCTCTGAAGGATTATTTTACATATCGATTGAAATAAAGGGAACAATCAACAACACATACGGAACGCTCAATCAATTAGCGCGTTTGTACGACCCATTGGGATGGATAGCACCTGTGATGGTAACAGCAAAAATCCTACTGCAAAAACTATGGTTATCTGGACAAGATTGGGATCAGCCAATACCAAGTGCAATAAATACAGAATGGGTCAATCTGTTGGAACAATTACTTAATATTGAGGACATTAAAATCCCAAGATGGGTAACATACAAACAAGATTCAGTAATATCACTCCACGGGCTCTGTGATGCGTCTCAACGGGCGTATGCAGCAGTAATTTAACTAGTGGTACAATCAGGGTCATCGATCAACAGTCATCTGTAAATAGCCAAGACCAAAGTGGCACCAGTGAAACCAATTAGCGTTCCCCATCTAGAATTATGCGGTGCAGTCTTGCTGTCACAACTACTGAAAGAAATCACAAGGTCATTTGAATTCGAGAAAATACCTACCTGGCTGTGGACCGATTCCGAAGTTGTCCTAGCATTGTTGAAAGGGCATCCGACTCGGTGGACAGTCTTCGTGAGCAAAAGAACATCCCATATCTTAGAAAATACTGGCAATATTCCGTGGCGTTATGTCCCGTGCAAGTGCAATCCAGCCGGCATAGCATCAAGGGGAGTCAAACCCAGGGACTTAATCGAAAATCAACTTTGGTGGAATGGACCAAGGTGGCTAATTGAAAGTAACGATCGATGGCCTAAAATTAAACAGACCCAATCAATTGATATCGAGAAGCGGAAACATATAATGGTTAATGTCAGTTGGCAAGCTGAAAATTTTTTGAACGGCCTGGTGGAAAGGCATTCAACATTGACGAAATTAATAAGGATAACGGCATATTGTTTCCGTTTCATCAAATCAAAAGCGAACCAGTCAGGTAGTCGCACGTACTTGACCAGCGAGGAGTTAAGGCAGTCTCTCGAATTCTGGATCAAATATGCTCAGTGAACTGAACACTCACAAGAAATGACACATCTTACGAGGTCAGCGCCTGTGGGGAACAAAAGCAAACTGATTAACTTGAATCCATTTCTGGACGACAAAGGAATCATGCGTGTTGGAGGGCGGTTAAAACACGCCCAGCTACATTTCGATGAAAAGTACCTAATGATTCTACCACGGAATGGGAAATTCACCGATCTAATACTACATCAGATTCATCAGTCGACTTTACATGGGCAAACGCAGTTGATGCTGAATACGCTCAGAAGGAAATTCTGGTTAATAGATGCCCGCAACTGCATCAAACGATTCATACATAGGTGCATCCGTTGTTTCCGTGCCAAACCAATCACATCAAACCAATTAATGGGAGATTTACCACAACCTCGAATGACCGTGTTCCGTCCATTTATTCACACGGGAGTTGATTTTTGCAGACATTTTGATATAAAGGATAGGCGAGAAAGAGAAAGCAGAACCACAAAGGAATACATAGCTATATTTACTCGTACGGCAGTGAAACCCATTCATATTGACGTCGTCAGTGACCTGTGTACGCCCGCTTACCTTGCAGCTTCATGGGTAGACGCGACTACAGCAAACATATGTACTCTGACTGCGGCACTAATTTTGTTGGTGCAGCTGCCGAGCTGAAAAAGATGTCTGAAATCAGTGTGGGAGCGGCTGAAGCTCTAGCGCAGGATGGGATAACGTGGCATTTCAATCCTCCAGCTTCACCCCATTTCGGAGGGCTTTGGGAAGCTGGAGTCAAGTCCATATAATCACATTTACGTCGAGTGGTAGGTAATGTATCGTTTACCTACGAAGAATTGATGACTGTACTCGTTCAAATAGAAGCTTGCCTTAATTACCGGCCATTGTGCCCGCTTCGTGACGACCTGACGGACACCGCAGCACTAACTCCTGCTCATTTTTTAATCCACGACACGATGATAGCTCCTCCGGAGATTACGTTGGAGGAAGTCAACATTAATCACCTCGACAGATGGCAACTGGAACAGAAAATCACTTAAGATTTCTGAAAACGGTGGCAAATGGGTTACTTAAGCCGTTTACAACGCCGACCGAAGTGGATCAAAAGCAAAAATAACGCAAAAATAGGTGAGTTATGCTTAATGAAGGAAGAAAGAACTCCGTCTTGCCGATGGCCGCTAGCCAGGATCATTCAAGTCCACCCAGGACATGATGCGGTAGTACGAGTCCTAACGGTGCTATCGAACGGAAAATTCTACATAAGAGCAATCACGAAAATTGCACTTTTGCCGGTTCAAACCAGTGCAAAGTAGCGCATTGAAGTATTATATCGCCAACTTGATTTGTCCTACTTCATTTGTTACAACGCTATCTACCTGACCTGTATATTTTTCCCAATTACCTAACACGATTGTACCCTAGAATACAAAGTCGCTAATCCAAAAATAAATCCCTTATTTCCTTTGTTTCTACCGGACCCTAACGTCCGACAATATATACACTAATTTTTTAACGAATGTCGAATTTTGAAAAAGGTGTAGACGGACGCCCAGCATAAGGTAGGATAACTTCATCACGCCCATATAACGCAACAAACCGCCGGGACCGATTAGAACCACTAAAGGCCGACATGGATTCGACAAAAAAGCTCTTCTTATGGCGAATGGAGGACAATTCTCTGGTGCAATTACTCTGAGGTGCTATCACCCCTCAGCCGGGGGAGTATGTTCCTCGCCAGTCAGCTCCTGAATCGTTGATTTCTGTTGTCTGCTGTTCACCATCTGAAATGAAAGAAAAAAACACAAAGAATCGGTGCTTAAAGTCAACTCAATGAAGTCACTTATCTGTACACAGCTGGAATCACGAATCCCGGTGACTTTTCGTGGAAATTATTGTATTTTGCTTGATCGGAACTTCACTCCTGCACATTTAAAGTGAAAATGTCAAAGTAAATGTCATTAAGAGATTACAATTCAGAATAGTAGATTTAAAGTAGCAGAATATCGTAGCATTCACAATGACAATTATAGTAAATAGTTAGATAGAGACAACTCAATTTGTTAAAGGAAGAGTACCGAAATCCTTTGTTCAAATTGATTTCTTTGTTTGAAAATTTCGGTACTTTCTGCAATTTAAAGACTAAGGTTTAATCGCATTTTTGAAATTGGATACTGCAGAACTATCGCTCTCGAAATTAAGTCGTTACGATTGCTAAATCGAGTTTAATGAATTTGAATCGTTTTTGCTAAGTGCATTGTTGCGCGTTTATTATTTTTAACGTTCTTTTTAAAAATGAAGTTGTGTTTTAAAGTTTAGAAAGTGTTTTCTTGGTTTTTTGAGTTTCTCTGTATTTAGAATAGATTTTTTCAGCCCATCTCCCTGCTTTAGTCCGATATTTGTGTCAAAGGCATCGGTGAGTTGGTTATTGATGCGGACTTGGGAGGTTGTCGACGTCATTGTCATTTTGGTAAGACGGACTAATTTGGCTGGGATGCCCAAACCAAGCATTATTTGGTACAGTACGTTACGATCAATACTGTCGTATGCTTGCTTGAATTCCACGAAAATTTGGTGTACGTCTATGTTGAACTCCCAGCACTTTTCAAGTACCTGCTTGACTGTGAACAATTGGTCTATTTTTGATCTACCTGCCCTAAAACCACCTTGATACTCCCCAATAATACTGTTGGTGTATGATCCGTTTTCAGTTTCTAAGATCTTTGAAAATATTTTATACTCCGGACAAAGTAGTGACATGCCTCGATAGTTTTCGCACTGTAGCTTGTCACTTTTTTGTAGATAGGGAGTATAATTGATTGGATCCCCTCTTCCGGCATATGTTTTTGTTGCCAAATATGTTGGATGACTTTGTGAATAGCTTGATGAACACTACTACCACCATATTTGATGAGCTCCACTGGAATCTCATCAATGCCCGGCGCTTTATTATTCTTTTGGGCTTTGTTGATGGAACAAACTTCATCCAGAGTTGGTGGGGCCAATGGAAGCTCTCCGCAGCCATCTATAGGCTCCGATGTTCTGGAGCTGTGCGGAAGATTAAGGAGGTTCTTGAAATATGATGCCCATCTTTTCTTAATCTTGATTCCATCAGCGATTATATTGCCGCTTTCATCACGACAGAGCTTGATTTTGGGCTGATAACCACGTTTCAGGCTTTTTCACTACTTTGTATGCTTCTCTTGTGTTATTGCTCGCTAAACTTACATCTATACTTCTCAATTGTTCGTCATAGTATTTTCTCTACTTAATCCTAATTATCTTATTCGCTACTCTTCTGAGATTTTCATAGTGTTCTCTCTTCCTCCTGGATTTCCTACCTACGTATTCTTTGTACGCCTGATTCTTTTTATCTAACACATTCTGGCACTCATGATCGAGCTAATCATTCCTCTTGCGCCGGGCTTGATGTCCGACCGTCTGTTCTGCCACAGTTCTGATAGCCGCTTCACTTCTATCCAGAGCTCGTTGCACGTCTCCATGAAATTTTCGGCCACAGACGCCGTTTCGAGCCTTTCGATGACAAATTTTTGTAGCGGGCCGGTCTTCGCTGAATATGCCTTTGACATACGACATCGATAGGTTAATTTGATCTAGTAATGATCTGAGTTACAATTGGCTCCTCGGTATATACGGACGTCAGGTATGCTTGAGACCCAACGTTGTTGCATCAGAACATGATCGATCTGGTTTTGTGTGTTGCCATCCGGAGATACCCAGGTCATTTTATGAGTGCATCGATGTGGGAAGCAAGTTGAACGTATGACTATATTTCTGCTACATGCAAAGTCAATCAGGCGCTGGCCGATATCATTTGTTTCATCGTGGAGGCTATATCCTCCACGTTCCCCGATGAGATAGCTCATTGCCAACCTTAGCGTTGAAATCATCCAGAATTATTTTTGTGTCGTTTGTTGGTAATGAGTCGGCCAGTCTTTCCAGGTGATTGTAAAACGATTCCTTCGTTTCCTCGTCCTTTTCTTCGGTTGGCGTGAACGTTAATCAGCCAGATTTTGAAGAATTTCGCATTTATACGGATCGCACACAACCGTTCATTGACTGCCTTATAATCAATAACGTGTGATTTGAACTCCCTATCCACAATGAAGGCCACTCCAAATTCTCGTTTTCCAGTAGGCTTCCCATTTTTAAATATTGTGTGGGATCTCATGTCTTGAATGTCGTTTCCAGTCCAATTCGTTTCCTGGACTGCCAGTATTTTTAATTGATATTGACTAGCCTGTTGCAAAAGGTCCTTAACGGCGCCAGGGTTATTGAGTGACCTGACATTCCAGGATCCAATGCCATAGTCCTTTTTTTCGTTTGCGAGGTCGTTGTCGTGAGTCCAATCCATTACGAGGCCTACCTGCAGGTTTTAAAACAACTAAAGTTTTCCAGGGATGGGGAGTTAGCCCGTCGCCCAACCTCCATTCCGGCGGCAGGTTATTATGTCGATTCCGTTATCAGGCGCGGAAGATTCGCCTTCACCCTCTTACGTCCTCACAAAGGAGGTGTAAGTAGGATTTAGTAGCAGAGCTGTAGACGTATTTACAGGTATTAGCATTTCTCGACATTTAATGTTACATTATTGGGGAACCAGTAAACCCAATGTGCACCCCGAAAGGTGTTATTACCATTTAATTAGGGGGTTTGGGATGAGGGATCATGGAAGCTATGGGTTGGGGAAACAAGGGGTACCCTCGTCCTTTCTCAAACGGGCTTGGGGCCGTCTATGGCGGAGTTGTATATATTTATATATATATATATATATATATATATATATATATATATATATATATATGTATATATATTCTATGCATTGATATATACTCATATACATATATATATATATATATATATATATATATATATATATATATATATATATATATATATATATATATATATATATATATATATATATATATATTTCATTTTTCAATTGAATATTTCTTTTATTTAAAATGGATTTTATTCATGTAAATATTGTCCATTATTATCGAAAACCTTTTGCCATTTGTTGGGTAGAGCCATTATTCCATCTGTGTAGAACTTCTGTGATTTATCGGCGAAAACCTTGTCCAAGTTATTTTCGAAGTCCGTTTTTCAAGTGAACTTCTCTTCATTGAGAAAATTTTGCAGAGACCGAAACAAATGGTAGTCTGATGCTGCAACATCTGGACTATATGGTGGATGTATCAAAACTTCCCCGCCAAGCTCAACCAATTTTTCCCAGGTCATCAAAGATGTGTGTGGTCTGGCATTGTCTATACTTTTAATTGATTAATTCTGGCCGGTTTTTTTGGTTTGCTTATTGCAATCTGGTTAATTGCTGATAGTACAGCGCTGAATTGAGTGTTTGGCCTGGTTCAAGCACCACATGATAAACAATTCCCTACCAATCCTAGCATACACACAGCATAACCTTATTTGGTGTCAATCCTGACATTGAAGTCGTTTGTGATGATTCACCTTTTTTAACCATGATCTTTTTCGAACGACATTTTTGTATCTTACCCATTTTTTATCGCCCGTAGTGATTTCCTTAAAAACTGGCATTTCGCAAATGGAAATTCGGTCGATCAAATTTTTTTGTGTTAATTCATGCAGCACCCAAACGTCGAGCATCATTGTGTATCCAGCCTTACCAAATGATTCAAAACTATTTGGTAATAGATATTCAGTTCCTTAGCAATGTCATGGCTGCTTATAGGTCAGTCTTTTTCAATTTTTTGTAAGATTTTATCGACTTTTTCAGTGATTGGCCGACCTGAGCGAGGTGCATCTTTGACATCAAAAATTCCACAACGAAAGCGAGCGAACCGTCTCTTGGCTATGGCTTTTAATAAAGAATCTTAACCGTGGACACCGCAAATTTTTTCACGAGCCTACGATGCATTCTCACCTTGATTGAAGTGATATTGTAAAATATAACGAATTTTTTCAGAAATTTCACTCATTTTTCAATGAATACAACTTTTGACACGAATGACTAATTACAAAACTGTCCGTATGAAAATTGTGGACTGAAATGTCACCTTTCAAACGCATGTCAGTTTTACTCAATCTGATTAGTATTGCCCGATACATGACAACGAACACCATCCAGTACAAAAAAGGCTCAATACATTTTAGAGTATCAATATAACATTAAATTTTTCGACAATTTTGGGTATAAATCCTTCTTTCAAGATCGTAATAATATTGCTGCCACTATTGACGACATTGGATGTGCCATACCCAAACCGTGCTTCGCTATAAACGGGCTATTATTGAACATAACAAACTTCTGTTTGATTGTGGGCTTTATTAGATTAAGCAGTTGATCTGCGGATCGTCGGCTGCTTTTGAATGCTTTTTTTTCCTTTTAGCATGGTCATTGTTTCATCGACGGGTATAGACGTGTAGATGTTACAGCCAGTATTGTTGCCAAGTGCCGTGCTAATTGGTATATAGGACAACCTTAGCTCCACAAACCCAACATCCCTATCCGGCCTGTTGTCAATTACTGTCTAACTCCGAAGTACCAATTATCACGGTATTTGGCAACAATAATGGCTGATTAAAAGTGCATGTTTTTCCATATCCACGTATCGTTTTTGTTGTAATGTAAGAAAATTCACACCATTATTACTTCATCAATTATTACATCTTATTGAAACTTGTAGGACAGGCCAACCATAGATACGAGGGTCCAATTTTAATTAAGTTTCCTCGTATAGTGTTATTCAGGAAAATATAAAATTCATAAGATACTCCTTAACATCCCGACACAGATTAGGCAATCCTAAGACCTGCTATGAACAGATATTACCAAGGCAATTTCTTCGTTTATTTCATATCCGCAGTCCAATTCGCTTCTTTTTTTGTCTTGGCAAACGTCTGCTCACACAACAAAGCAAGGTCCGACGGCTATTCAAAAAAAAAAATATTATCAAGGTCTCTCATAAGACATCCCGCTCACCTATTTTTCATGAAAAAAAAAATTTTTTGAGGTGACAGTGGGGACAACCTCTTTAAATTTCTCTAAAAAGGTTTCATTCCAAAACTTTCATGAAGTCATCACTATTGGCATTTGCACAAACTTTGGTGAGTGTAGCTTCGCTAGTATTTGAAAACAAGAGCTGTGACACATAGACTGACGGACAGAAACAGGTTGTGATTTCAACAGAGTTATTGAAGTGTAAACCCCAAAACAGGATCAATAGTGCCTTGGAGAAACAAATACTGTTATCTATCATTTTCGCATTTAAGGTAACTTTATAGAATCTACATCTAGCACTCATTGCGTGTAGACGTGTTTTTAATCGCTCTTGTCAATGTTAAAAATTAATTAATTTTTCACAAAAGTCAGTTTCAAAAAATTAAATCAAATTTTTATAAGTCAAAAGCAAATTGTGATTTTTATTGGAAAGAGAATTTATCTTCGAAGAAATCGACCCACGGAACCATTTCGAATATTATACTTCGTTAAATCGACAAAAGCAAAAAAGCCAAAGATTTACTCGGGACTGCTGTTTGGAGGAGCCCGATGGCTTCCCCCCTTTGAGGGAGCCCGGGGAGAGTAGCAATACGAAGTTGACGGCCAGCGTCAATAAAACAAGATACACGAGTAACCAGGACTCTGCAGAGGGCGGGCGTAAGGCTCAAGTAGTCGAAGACAAACAAGAAGTGAGTCGACTTCTGAAATTCAGGAATTGAAGCTACGACTCAAAACGTTCGAAGATATGTACAAGAGAGGGAAGAAAACTCAAAATGCAGTACCGGTAAAGCCAATAAATACGGAAACTAAGGCGAAGAAAGCAGCCAAACAAGTCATCCCAGAAGAAATGCTAAGTGCTGGAGACGCTAACGACAGCCAAAACTACTATGCAGTGCTCGACGGACTCCAAACAGAAATGGACGTTGACTAAAGTATTGAAAGTAATGTTAGTCAAGATAACAATGATAATTTTACCCTTTATTTAAAAAATAAAAATAAGGAGAAAAACCCAGCTCGCAGCTCTTCTAGTCCTTCTCAAAAAGTTACCAAAAATACAGAGAAAGTTCCGCCAATTAATGTGTTCGGTCAAAGTGAAAAGGATATGGTTCGGCTATTGGCAGCCAAAAATAAATTAACTAATTTCGAGATTAAAAGAATCAATGACGAAAAATTAAATATCAGAACAAAATCACTGGTTGATTTCAAATCAACTTAAAAATGCACTGAATTCTGGGGAGGTTCCATACTATACCCCGAAAGTGACAAGAACCAGAACTTTTTGTTGAAGGGCTTGGACTGCGGAGAAGATACCGTCGATCTTCTTCAGGTGCTCAAGGAGGCACCACCAGAAATTGAATTTATTTCAGTTAAAACATTCGCGACAAGAAAATGGACGGTAGGAAAAAAAATGTTTACCCCTTTATTTGGTGCAGCCTTCAAATAAGAGCAGTCCAAGTGGTCTTCAACAAATAAGATACTTGAACTTCCGAGTGGTGAGGTGGGAACGCCTCCAGAAAAGAGAATTCAACCAGTGTTATCGGTGTCAACGATTTCGGCATTCGGCCGCCAACTGCACCATGCATTATCGATGCGTCAAATGCAAGTACGTTCATGCTCCCAGTAAGTGCGAATCGGCACGGACGGAACCAAAAGAGAAATTATACTGTGTTAACTGCGGTGTTTTTGGTCACCCGGCATCATGTCGAACATGCTCCCGATATGAAGATGTGAGAGTAAAATTTGTCCCCAAGCAAACACAACTACACCGCAGTGTCTTTGCTCCGAACTTCGCCAAGCCCGAGGATCATTTGCACTCGCCGCTAGAAGACTAGCAAAAAAATGCGGTAAATAATGTAAGTGGCAATAATGAGCTGCTTCTCAAAATTTGCCAACAAAATTCTTTATCAGAGGGAATCGATAAACAAGATACGAGAATTAATCTTGTGTTTCAGCGTTTAGGGCTTTCAAATGCCTCAGCATAAGTTGTCATCCAGCCACATTCCCATGGATAGGATTCGTCTCATCTCGATCAACGTCAACTCCATTGTTACTATACATCGGCGTGATTATCTCCTTGAATTCATTGTTAAGCAAAAGCCTGACATCATGCTTCTCACTGAAACCCACCTCGATTCATGGCACTCCATGACATTCAAAGCTTTTGAATTCGTAAGAAACGACAGGGTTATAGGTGATGGGGGAGGTGGCACCGGGATATTGGTTCAAAGACTCTATTGTTTCCAAAATATTGAAAATGTCAAATTCAAAAGTTTTGAATCTCTTGAAGTGTCCGTCATTAAAACCTCACTGCCAGGTGGGGACAACCTCTTCGTTATCTCTGACTACGCAACTGGTGGAACTGTTCTCAAAATCAAGGAAGAACTCAATTCCTTGTTTGAAATACTCGAATTCAACAGGCTGCATGATTATTATATTCTTGCTGGTGACTTGAACGCAAAGCATACATCACCACCAATAATCCAAGAGGTGTTTTCCTGAAATCGTGGATAACAGAGAACGAAATTGAATACAGGTGCAATCTATATGGGTCGGAGTTCCCAACATACCCTAGGACAAATTCATATTTGGACCTGTGCATTGCTGACGCAAGACTTGCATTCAGCTTTAATAGTCCTGAACGGAAACTGCAGGTGCTTCCTTATGATAGCGACCATAACGCAATTGCAATGTAAATCATCATCAAAGGGATGATTTCTTCCTCATTCCAGTTCAACACGAAAATCATCGGTTGAATTTCAAAAAAACAGACTGGGGAAAGTTTCAAAAGAAGTTTGACCGGGAGTACCAAGGCAATGCCCCCTTCTGATGGTGGTAACTCTTGCTCAATGGTTCCTAATGACAGGAATCTAACTTATGATGACATAGATCTCTATTTGTCGAAGTTAGAGAAGCTGACGTTGGAAACGATTGAGAAAGTAGTTCCCAAGGTTAAACATCGAAACAGTATGGAAGGACATGAAACACCAACCATCGCAAATTTGAAAAGATTGAAAAGCCTTCTTCTCACATGCGTCAACAATATTTATTGACAATTTTTGGACTACAATCATCCCTCGTTGGTTTTGTTGAAATTACACCTGAAGAATGTCCGGAACTTAATCCGTTCATACTCCAGGAGTGAGATCAGTAATCAATGGGTGGAAAAATTGAGGGGTATTAGCCCATATGATCCAGATGGCGTTTTCGTGAAAGTGAATAGCATATTCCATAAGAAGTCTCGAGTGAAGGTTTTACTAGTGATGAGATAAATCTTCTCGATAGGGCTGGTGTCGAAATTGATAGAACGACTCCGGATAGAAATGGAAGCAGGATTATTTTTGAGGAATTGCGTAAATTTGCCCTGATTGGAACTCATTTTGAATTGGAGAGAGGGAATGAAATATTTTCAGGGGTCTTTAATGCAAAAGTGTCCGACTTCAAATCAATTTTGAACGGCCAATCGATTCTTCATTTTAATGAAACATTAACATCTGACCTCATACCGAGCTTGAATCTTGCTAATTATTTTGTCAGCTATGAAGACTTGTGTTTCATATTTCGCAGGATAAACAACAAGAACACGTGCTACTGGTGGTATTCCAAATGTAGTTCTGCTACATTTGCCTGAAGTTGCTATTAGTAATTATTGCGATGTGTTCAACAACATGTTGAGCAATTCATAATTCCCAAATGAGTGGAAAACGCTGAGGTATTTCCGATCTTGAAGAAAGGAAAAGAAGCTTCGAGCCCTAAATGATATCGCCCAATCAGCTTGCTGCCTAACATCAGCAAGGTGTTTGAAGTGATACTCGGCAAAGCAATCAACGCCCATATTGAGAAATATGAGTTGATGCCGAATTGCCGATTTGGTTTTTGTGCCAGGCATTTGGCCACACATGCAATAACGAAAGTAATCTCAAACATCTGTTGGAAACTAAATGATAGAGAATGTGTTAGGTCTTGAATGATCAATATTCATTTGCAAACTATTGAACGGCTTTGATCCTGTATGGGAAATCGTTTGTTGTAACTGTTGGAAATCTGGCAACAATGCGCGACTTCAAGGTCTTGAATGATCAATATTCATTGGCAAACTATTGAACGGCTTTGATTTTAACGTCTCGCCAACGCGATCATTGGTAGCGTTTGCTGATGATCTGATCATCTATACGGCAGACCGAAAAGCTACAATAGTTCAGAGCAATCTCTAAAAAAAGTTCAATGTTGTGCAGCTATACACTAATAATTGGCGAATGAAAATCAATGCGCAGAAGTGCGAACGAATTTTGTTAGAACAACGCTGCAAGGGCCGGTCAAGACCTGAAACGTAATTGGAAGGATTTCCACATCATGGCTTGCGAGGGTAGTTCAGAACGGGTTCCACATAAATCCTGTGTTCGATACCTCGGTGTTCATCTCGATCATACTGTACTGAACATGTCAAGATTATGCTCAGTAAGGCGCAAAAAGTAGTCATGACCCTACGAAGACTCTTTCATTCCAGAAAATCGATCGAAAGGTCAAAGTTATCTGTTACAAGACCCTGGTTCGATGTCAGATCTGGTACAACCAGAGTGCTAGTAGTATAGAGTTTTTGAAAGGAAATGTCTTCATGCATATATATATATCGAATAGAAGAATTTATCAAACTGCTCAAGTGACAAGAGTCGATATCTTCATATTGAAACTTCCTCGGAATCATATCGCAAGATCTGTAACTGTGAGTAAAAACCCTTGGATTTCACAGTGTATTTGGACATGAATCGATATGTTTTTGATTCTGACAGCGTCCCAATTATATACCACATATATCGACGGGCCACCAATAAGAAGATAAAATATCCTCGGAATTTGAGTTCACGAGACCAACAATCCCAATGGATATACTCATTTGCTGGATTCGTTGAAGCTGATCGAGCTGGGATGGGGCAATCGAGGTATTGGTGGCTGAATGACAATGTCTAAATAATTCGTGTTATTTTCAGTTTTTGTGTTTTTCATTACTTAGTTTTTGAGTTTCAGCTCATTATTGCCACATTTAGTATTGTTGTTTATTTGAGTTAAAAATTAGGTATAGGTTAGGTATATGCTATGTTTATTATATTAGGCTTAGAGGTAAGGTTAAACGCGTAAGTTATGAATATTGTGATCGAAGTTTTTAGTATAAGATAACGTTTTTTTGATTGAATTTTTATTAGAATTAGGTTGTAACATACTAGGTGTAGGATCAAAGTTCACTGTTGTGTTTAAATTATAAATACAATAATTTTGATTAGTGTAGGTTGATTTTATTCTCCCGTTTCAAATCAAATCATAAAATATGTAATAATCTTAATTAATTTGAATTTGCTATAGTTTTTTTGATAAAATGTGTTTAACAGATAACGTAGAAATTTAGAGAGCCATTTGGGCCATTAAGTTTTTGTATGTTTATTGTTTGGAATCTGCTTTATATTCTTTTAAAATTTATAACGATTAGTATTGAATAAAGCGCTTTTGACCTTGACTTTAAGGTAACTTCATAACACTGCATGCTAATGAATGTACAAGAAAAATATATTGTATATATTTCAGATGTTTTACGTTGCTGTAGGCGACAATTGGTGCTACGCAGCACCGAAATCGTGGGTAGACAAATCAAAAAATACATGTAGATGGCCACTACACCATGTTTCCAGGGCTATATTGGAACAACTTGAGCCAGATCAATCATGGGAATGGCATCAATTAAAATATATTTTAGGGCCTTACCGTAAGTTTAAAGTCAACTATATAAGAGATTGTTTAGAAACCAAGGATCAATAATCAGTCAATTTCAAATTAATTTCCAGAATCCTACAAAACTGCAAAAGAAGTTGAAATAAAAGCTCAATTTTTATCGTCGGATGATCCTGATTTGCCTCAATTTACGATCAAAGAAGAAAACCCTTCCGATGATGATGCTCATTATGAGGAGACCACAACAGATGATCATATTAATGAAGGCAGTGATGATAATGCAAATAAAGACAATAGTTTTGAAAATGTTTATCAAATTAAATCAAATCAGAAAACTAATCGGAAACAAGGTATTTTTCTTTCTTTTATCCTTGACGTTTAAGAGACTAAAAGTATGCAATGAACAAATTCAATATACCCTTACGCAGTAGTTTTAAAACCAAACAAAATGCAACATCCCTATTCGCCAATCAACAATAGCAAATACAAGAATCGTCTGAACTTGCCATCCCATTCCGGGTTGATGAACTTAGGCGGAGTAAATTCGGATGGTCGATTGCAGAGTCCTCTAACGGCTTCAACTCATTTCCAAAGGAGCAATACTTTTGAACCACTTACGATAATCGCAGGTACATATTATATACATAACTCCTGGTATTCACACGTGTGATTTGTGAATTTATGATCTAATGATTTACTATGTTTTCAACAGAAGAAAATGTTCAAATGCCAATTGAGGCATTAAGTAGGATGACACAACCCGAAAGTTTTCAAAAGCGAACGAGTTTGGTGGAGACAGGAGCAAGCAGCCAACATGGAGTTCAACCTACATTAGCTCGTCATTCAGGTAACACTTGATAAGAAATAGAAATAGAATTCAATTCATATGATATTTGTAGGTGATTCCAATATTGAAGCTATCCTAAGATCAATTGATCGTAAGCTCGAATTAATTTTGAGATGTCTAAATCGCGATGAGATGACGACAAATGTGGAAAGTATGACAGATCAATTGCCAGCATTTCCATTGACAACGATCGACGAATTTGGAAAATTCTGTCAAGATTTGGAAAAAGACAGCGAACTACGGAATCAATTCGTAAGTATTGAGAAAGAGAGTACTTACAGTCAATAAAATATCTACAATGCACAGATTGTTTTCTTTTTCAGAGCAGAAAAATCATAAAAATTGGTGGCACTTCAGGTGAAGTTCACCTCACCAACATATTGGTGGCAACAATCACCAATGGACTCGGAAAACAGTTGACATGGGAAGGACAGCGAGAAACGCACGGTATCAAAAATACAACATATGCAAATATTATACTTTGTAACTATAAACATATATTTAATTTGAAAATCTATGATTCAAATAATTTCTTTTTTCAGGGACTATTTTACAGAGACACGCGTCGGCAACTAGTGATGGGTTAAGCAAATGTTTTAGAGAATGGCTGCGGCGCTCGGGAGACCGATACCGCTATCACCTAAAATTTGGACGCGAAACTTAAAAATATTCGTTATAAAAAAAATGAATGTGATTTTGCTTTTAGCAGTATTTTTATTATTGTATATTAAGTAATGTAAATAATTATGTACGTATCTAAGTATTAAGTTATGCATTTGTTTACAATTTATGAAGCACCATAATTATTTCCTGAATAAAACATTTATATTGCGAAACTCAGTAATTTTTCACACCTATATGATATGTTTACATAACTAAGCACATTTATACACCAAATGTCCAGCAAATGCAAATTTCGACGGTGAAAAATCATTAAAACGCAAATTCGATGTCCTTACATTATTCTGCGATCAAAAGCCAAAATATCCGAAGTCGAACGGAGGTATTTTTCAATTCTACGTCTAGCATTCATTGCGAATAGATGTGAATGGTGTATTCTACGTCTAGCACTCGTTGCGTGTAGACGTGTTTTTAATCGCTCCTGTCTTTAATTTTAAGAATTAATTAATTTTTCACAAAAGTCAGTTGAAAATATTTTTTTTAATTGAAAGCCATCACCGTCGAATTATTCGAGCATTTATCGAATACCTGAAATTCATTTCCTGAAGAAGTATCAAAAGTGGAATTACTTTCAAAGGAAGTACCGATCTGAGAACATTCCCTCTAGTCTCGCTGCAAAAGCAACGAGATGGAGGAGCCCGATGGCTTCAGCCACCAACCAGAACGATCGTGTCCATCGCCAACGATGACGGGCGAAAAAAAGCTCAAAAGAAGATACGATAATCAAGAAGAAAAACCGCAAATTTTATCGGTCTTCGAGATCGAGCAGCTGATTAAAGATAAGGAGAAAGCTGACAATATTGAAAAAGCAAATGAAGAGCTCAAGCTTCGAATCAAATCATTAGAAGCACTCGTCGGAACATTGACATTCAACAAATCTCAAGAAAGCAAGAAAGGAAAAGAAGCAAATTCAAAAACTGAAGATAAGAAAACTAAGAAGCCAAACCAAATAGGTGATCAAGAGGATGTCCTCAGCGCAGGCGGAGCAAACGACAGCAGGAATTATTATGCAGCGCTAGCTCGACTTGAACATACAATGAGTATTGAAGAGGATCCAGGTAAGCTTGATAATGAATTTATAGAATAACTAAAAATTAAAAAAAATGTATTTGGGCAAATGGGCAAAGATATGGTTCGGCTTTTGGCAGCCGAAAAAAAGCTAAATGATTTTGAGATAAAAAGAGTCAGTGCCGATACACTGACAATTAGGACTAAGTCGTTCGTTGATTTCCAGGCAACAAAAAGTGCGTTGAATTCTAGAGATGTTCCGCATTTTACATACCCCCCAAAAGCGAAAGAAACCAAACCTTTTTATTGAAGGATCTAGACTGTGATCAGGACACGGTCGATCTCATTCAGGTGCTCCAAGAAGTTGCACCGATAAAAACTTTGCAACAAGGAGATCGATTGTGGAGCGCAAAAACTTGCCTTATTACTTAGACCAGATTTCCAGCAAAAGCAGTTCAAGTGCCCTGCAAGAGATAAGGTACTTGAACTTCCGTGTGGTGAGGTGGGAACGTCTCCAGAAAAGTAAGGTCAACCAGTGCTACAGGTGTCAAAGATTCCGGCATTCGTCTGCCAATTACGCCATGAAATATAGGTGTGTTAAACGCAAAGATATCCATGCTCCCGGCGAGTGCAAATTGGCTTAGGCGGAGCCAAAAGAAAAATTATATTGTGTGAACTGCGGTGCCTTTGGTCATCCAGCATCATATCGAGGATGCCCCCGGTATCAAGATGCAAAGGTAAAATTCACTCCAAAACAAAGTCAAGCACACCGCAGTGTGATACCTACCAACTTCGTCAGGCCCGGGGTGTCATTTGCACTTGCTGCGAGAGGACCAGCAGACAATGTAAATAAAATAAATAATGTAAGTGGCAATAATGAGCTGCTCCTTAAAATTTATCAGCAATTAAATTCCTTATCGGAGAGAAACGATAAACAAGATTCGAAAATTAACATTGTTTTTCAGCGTTTAGGGCTTTCAAATGCCTCAACATAAGTTGTCATCTACCCACATTCCTACGGATAGGATTCGTCTCATCTCGATCAACGTCAACTCCATAGTGAGTCCACATCGACGTGACTGTCTCCTTGAGTTCCTTGTCAAGCAAAAGTCTGACATCATGCTTTTTACTGAAACCCACCTCAATTCATGGCACTCCATGACATTCAAAGATTTTGAATGGTGATGGGGGAGGTGGCCCCGGGATATTGTTTCGAAAATCCTATTGTTTCCAAAATATTGAAAAAGTCAAATTCAAAAGTTTTGAATCTCTTGAAGTGTCCGTTATCAAAATTTCACTGTCAGGTGGGGATAACCTCTTCGTGATCTCTGCCTATGTAACTGGTGGAACTGTTCCCAAGCTCAAGGAAGAACTCAATTCCTTGTTTGAAATACTCGAGTTCAACAGGCTGCATGGTTATTATCTTCTTGCTGATGACCTGATTGCCAAGCATACACCATGGCTGAACGCCACCAATAATCCAAGAGGTGTTTTCCTGAAATCGTGGATAACAGAGAACCAAATTGAATACAGATGCAATCTATATGGGTCGGAGTTCCCAACATACCCTAGGACAAATTCATATTTGGACCTCTGCATTGCAGACACAAGACTTGAATTCAGCTTTAGTAGCCCTCAACGGAAACTGCAGGTGCTTCCTTATGATAGCGACCATAAGGCAATTGCTATGTAAATCATCATCAAAGGGATGATTTCTTCCTCATTCCAGTTGAACACGAAAATCATCGTTTGAATTTCAAAAAAACAGACTGGGGAAAGTTTCAAAAGAAGTTTGATCGGGAGTACCAGAAGCAATGTCCCCCTTCTGATGGTGGTAACTCTTGCTCAATGGTTTCTAATGACAGGAATCTAACTAACGATGAAATAGATCTCGATTTGTCGAAGTTAGAGAAGCTGACATTGGAAACGATTGAGAAAGTAGTTCCCAAGGCTAAACATCGAAACAATATGGAAGGACATAAAACACCAATCATTGCCAGGTTGAAAATATTGAAAAGCCTTCTCACTTGCGTCAACAATATTTATTGACGATTTTTGGAATACAACCATCCCTCGTTGGCTTTGTTGAAATAATACCTGAAGAATGTCCGGAACATCCATACTTCAGGAGTGAGGTCAGCAATCAATGGGCGGAAAAACTGAGAGGTATTAGCCCACAGGACCCAGACGGCGTGTTTGCGAAACTGAATAGCATATTCCGCAAGAAGTCTCGAGTGAAGGTATCAAATCTTGAAGTCACTAGTGATGAGATAAATCTTCTCGACAGGGCTGGTATTGAAATTGATAGTACGACTCCGGATAGAAATAGAAACAGGACTCCATATGAGGGATTGCATAAGCTTGCTCTGATTGGAACACATTTTGAATTGGTTCATCTACCAAATCTTGAGAGAGGGAATGAAATATTTTCAGAGGCCGTTGAAGCAAAAGTGTCCGACTTCAAATCAAGCCAGACCGGCCAATCAATTCTTCATTTCAATGAAACATTAACATCTGACCTCAAACCGAGGTTGAATCTTATTTTGTGTTGCATATTTCGCAGGATAAACAACAAGAAATCATGTGGTACTGATGGTATTCCAAATGTAGTTCTCCGAAATCCACCTGAGTTTGCTATTAGGCCTGAGGTTGCTATTAGGAATTATTGCGATTTGTTCAACAATATGTTGAGCAATTCATAATTCCCAAATGAGTGGAAAAAGCTAAGGTATTTCCGATCTTGAAGAAAGGAAAAGAATCTTCATGCCCCAAAAGCTATTGCCCAATCAGCTTGCTGCCTAACATCAGCAAGGTGCTTGAAGTGATACTCAACAGAGCATTAAACGCCCACATTGAGGAAAATGAGTTGATGCCGAATTGCCAATTTGGTTTCTGTGCCAGACATTCGACCACACATGCAATAACGAAAGTAACCTCAGACATCTGTTGGAAACTAAATGATAAACAATGTGTTGGAGCATGTCTCATTGATATGGAGAAAGCCTTCGATACGGTGTGGTTAGATGGACTAGTTTTTAAACTCCTTCAGGACAAGTTCCCCAGACGCCTTGTTGCCATGATGTGCAATATGTTTTACGGAAAATCTTTTATTGTAACTGATGGAAATTTGACAACAAGGCGCGAATTCAAGGTCTTGAATGGTCTACAGCAGAGAACAGTTACTGCGCCTCTGCTCTTCTCAATCTTCATTCGCAAGCTATTGAATGGCTTTGATTTTAACGTCTCGCCAACGCGATCGTTGGTAGCGTTTGCTGATGATCTGATCATCTATACGGCAGACCGAAAAGCTACAATAGTTCAGAGAAATCTCCAGAAAATGTTCAATGATGTACAGCTGTACACTGAAAATTGGCGAATGAAAATCAATGCGCAGAATTACGAAACAATTTTGTTTCGAACAACGCTGCAGGGGGCCAGTCAAGACTTGAAACGTAATTGGAAGGATTTCCACATTATGGCTGGTGAGGGTAGTTCAGAACAGGTTCCACATAAATCCTGTGTTCGATACCTCGGTGTTCATCTCGATCAGTATCTGTACATACTGAGCATGTCAAAATCATGCTCTGTAAGGTGCAAAAAGTAGTCATGGCTCTACGAAGACTCTTTCATTCCAAATACATTTATCGAAAGGTCAAAGTTATCTGTTACAAGACCCTGGTTAGACCAGTTTTGACATATGGATGTCAGATCTGATACAACCAAAGTGCTGGTACTATGGAAAAATTAAGAGTTTTCGAAACAAAATGTGTTCGTGCATGTATTGATTTGTACAGAAAGTCTGAGACGGATTGGAAACATTATATATCGAATAGAAGAATTTATCAAACTGTTCAAGTGACAATATCTTTATATTGAAACTTATTCGGAATCATATCGCAAGATCTGGAACTGTGCGTGAAAACCCTTGGATTTCACAGCCGTTCCACCCTACAGACGGGTATATAGCGACTTGCCTCGCTACTGGCTTCGTTCCTCCAGAAGCATTCGTGTATTTGGACATGAATCGATATGTTTCTGATTCTGACGGCGTCCCAATCATATATCACATATATCGACGGGCCACCGATAAGAAGATAAAATATCCTCGGAATTTGAGTTCACGAGACCAACAATTTCAATGGAGGTACTCATTTGCTAGATTCGTTGAAGCTGATCGAATTGAGACGGCGCGATCTAGGTATTGGTGGCTGAATGACAATGTCTAAATAATTCGTGTTTATTTTCAGTTTTGGTGTTTTTTCGTTATTTAGTTTTTTAGTTTCAGCTACATTTAGTGCTGTTGTTTATTTGTGTTAAAAATTAGGGATAGGTTAGGTATATGCTATGTTTATTATATTACGTTCGAGATAAGATTAAACGCTTAGGTTAGGAATATTGTTATAGAATATTTTTTTATAGAATTTTTTTAGATAAAGTTTTTGATTGAATTTGATTAGAATTAAGTTGAAACATATTGCGTGTAGGAGCAAAGTAACTGTTGTGTTTAAATCATAAATAATTTTAGGATAGTGTTGGTTGGTTTTTTCTCCTCTTTCCAATTGAGTTACATAATATCTAATAATCTTAATTAATTGAATTTGCGATAGTTTTTTTTAATAAATGTTTTTAATGGTAACGTATAAATTTAGAGAGCCATGTGAGACATTAAGTTGTTGTATGTTTATTGTTAGGAATTTGCTTTATATTTTTTTTAAATTTATAACGATTAGTATTCAATAAAGCGCTTTTGACTTTGATTTTGACATGCCCGTTCCTGTCAATAATTTTTTACAAAAGTCAGTTGGAAATTCATTTCTTTAACTGAAAATCATCACCGTCGAATTAATCGAACAATTATTGAATGCCTGAAGTTTCACTTCTGAAGAAGTCTCGAGAAGCGGAAATACATTCAAGGGCAGTCCCGTTTGATGATCATTTCCTGGAATTGCGCTGCAAAAGTAACGAGATGGAGGAGCCCGAAGGCTTCGGCCATCAAATAGAACGATCATGTCCATTGCCAACAATGACGGGCGAGAATCAGTTAAAACGAAGATTCGAAAGAGAGAACAATGATGAAAAATACAAATTGAAAATTTTATCAATCGACGAAATCGAACAACTGGTGAAAGTTAATGACTAAGAATCCATTCGCTAGAGGAGCTTATTAGGAAATCGACTTCCAATAAAGAAAAACAAACGACCAAGAAAAAAATTGAAATAAAATCAAAAGCAACGGATGACAAAAAACCAAAGAAATCACAACAGGAACATAATCAAGAAGATGTCCTCAACGCAGGCGGAGCAAACGTCAGTAAAAATTATTCTGCAGCGCTAGCTCGGCTAGAAGATTCAATGAACATTGAAGAGGGCGAAGGTAACAAATTTCTTAAAATTATTTTAACTCAACCTGATGGTAGATTCATCGAATATTTAATAATTATAAATAGGGAGGAAATCCAAATGTTTTGTCTGCTGGTTCATCTGTCAATATTAATCAGAGAAACCAAAAGTTCCACCAATAAATGTATTTGGGCAAACTTTCAAAGATATGGTTCGGTTTTCGGCAGTCGAAAATAAATTAAATGATATCGGAACCAAAAAAGTGAATGCCGACAAACTGACGATTGAAAATAAGTCACTGGTTGACTCCCAGACAGCAAAAAGTGTTTTGAATTCTGGAGATGTTCCGCACTTTATGTACACCAAGAATGAGAAAAACCAGACCTTTTTGTTGCAGGGTCTGGACTGAGGAGAGAACACAGTCGATCTACTTCAGGTCCTAAACAAAGTTGCACTGGAAATAGAATTCATTGTAGCTAAAGACTTTGCAACAAGGAGATCGATTCTTGAACGCAAAAATTTGTCTTTTTATTTAGTCCAAAATTTTAGTAAAAGCAGTCCAAGTGCTCTTCAAAAAATAAGTTACTTCAACTTCCGAAGGGTGAGGTGGGAACGCCTCCAGAAGAGCGACGTCGACCAGTGCCATGGGTGCCAAAGATTTGGTCATTCGGCCACCAATTTTGCCATGGAATACAGATTGTCTTCCGGCGAGTGCAGATTGGCACAGACAGAACCAAAAGAAAAGCTATATTATGTGCACTGTAGTGTCTTTGATCATCCAGCATCATATCGAGGATACTCCCGCTATCAAGATGCACAAGTAAGATTTATTCCAAAGGAAACAAAAGCACACCGCGATGTGATACCTTCCAACTTTGTCAAGCCCGGAGTGTCATTTGCACTTGCTGCGAGAGCACCAGCAAACAACAATTTAAATAATGTGAATCATGTGAATGGCAAAAGTGAGCTGCTTCTTAAAATTTGCCAGCAACTAAATTCTTTATAGGAGAGAATCGATCAACAGGATTCAAAAACTAACTTTGTTTTTCAGCGTTTAGGTTTTTCAAATCCCTCAAAATAAGTTGTCATCTAGTCACATTCTCATGGATAGACTTCGTCTCATCTCGATCAACGTTAACTCCATTGTGAGTCTACGTAGATGTGACTGTCTCTTGGAATTCCTTGTCAAACAAAAGCCTGACACATCCTTCTCACTGAAACCCATTCGTAAAAAACGATAGGGTAAACTGTATATTGGTTAGAAGACCCTATTGTTTCTCAAATATTGATAAATTCGAATTCAAAAGCTTTGAATCTCTTGAAGTGTCCGTTACCAAAATTTTACTTCCAGGTGGAGATAACATCCTCGTTATCTCTGCCTATACAACTGGTCGAAACGTTCTCAAGTTCAAGGAGGAGCTCAATTCCTTGTTTGAAATACTCAAACTGAACAGCCTGCATGATTAGTACATTATTGCTGGTGACCTGAATGCCAAGCATACATAATGGATGAACGCTAACAATAAATGGGTGTTATGTCTATCGTTTTCTAATGTTTAAAATATAAAATGAAAAGATTTGCTTTTGTTTCTTTAAACATTAGATTATTAATTTTTATTTTTTAAAACGTTTTCGACCACTATTTGTGATCTTCTTCAGTACAATGAACTAGTACATTCTGAAAACTTGCTTATATACTAACACCCTTAAGCTCAATCATCCTTGCTTTTAATTACCCTTAGCACTTTTGAATCGCGATTGCCTTCATCCGTATTGATCCTAATCCCTGCAGGTACCTGCCGTATATATATTGACTCGAGGACATCTAGTTTATTGGGGCAACCTACACCTTTTATTATCTCCAGGCAATTGATATCTACTTTATGATTTTCGGTGATTATATGTTTTGCGATTGACGACTTGATTTGAGTACCTGATTGCTTCGCTGCTATGGTCGCTTCTCGAAGATGCTCGTGAAATCTTACTGGTACCAGCCTTTTTGTCTGCCCGGTGTAAACTTTAGGGCAATCGTGACAGCTAACTTTGTAGATACCGCTCCTTTCTTCCATGGTTCTAGGATTCCTTCCCATTCCTAAACGTATTTGAATCGTATGGTGGCGGTTTGCTGTCACTATTTGCATCTGGTGTTTATTGAATTTTTTGATTTCCTTCAGATATTTCATGTTGTTTACACTGCTTCGCTTGCACAATGTTGTTCGCCTGCGTATTTGTAGCTTATTCTACTTTTTCCAGATTATGTTTTCCATTGTGTTGCTATCGAACCCATTTATTTTTGCTTGCTTGTTCATCGTTTACCGGTGTTGTCAGAAGCCGGTGTATCATCGAGTGGTATGCCGCCATTGCGTTTGCGTATGAGTGAAACGGGTCGTTAGTCATTGTACGCCAAGTGTAGCTTTGTTTTCGATAAACGCCGAATTCGATTTTACCATTATTCCTAGATATGATGATTATCAGAAGCAATGTCCTCCTTCTGATGTTGTTAACGTTTGCTTAATGGTTCCTAATGACAGAAATCTAACTAATGCTATAATAGATCTCTATTTGTCGAAATTAGCGAAGCTGATGTTGGAAACGGTTGAAAAAGTCTTCCCTAAGATTAAAAAAATCCCCGTTGGCAGCACCAGCCGAAAAGGTAAATTTCTCGTATGTAGCGTAAGGTTTCGAAAAAGAAATTGGCTTATCTACTACTGGACTTTTTATTGCAATTTTTGTAGCACTGCATGGGTATTTATTAACAGAAAGGATCTGCCGCCGTTCGTATTTTGGAGACCCTTCATAGAGGCACAAATATTTTGCTAATTAAATTGAGTTGGACACGTATGGATCACATATTGAAAATCGGCGGGTAATAAATTGTTATAGACATATTTATACTCGTTTTGCCCTTCTCACTTTTGCTGTTTATACATTTGACAGAGGTTATCAAACAAAGGTGATAACTTTTTGGCTTAAATAGCTCAAATAGTTAATTTCAAAAGATTTCCATAAAAGTTTAATCAGCACTTGCATTGCCATTAATATATACATTTTCGATTCTTTTCTGAACCATCAGGGGCCGTTATTTTGAATTTTCATTGAAAATGGCTGCTAAAATTATTAAGCTGTAAACTTTCGAATTTTTTATTTGTCATCCGACTGCATAATTAAATTAAATTAACTTGGCTTAATAACTTATAATTTCAAGTTTTATCGGAATCTGTTGAGAAACTTGGCTGCTAGCGGGCTACAGAAATAAAAAAAATGTTTATGTCACCCCCCTGTATGGGGAGACCCCCTTCAACTCTTTAAAATATTTTCTTACGCTGCAAATTTCAAGAGGCACCACTTTTGACCTACGTAGAAAATTTCCTCACTATAGCTTATGTGGTTTGCGAGAAAACTTGTGAGGCACGAACAAACGGACGGACGGACAGACAGACAAGTCGCAATTTGATAGTTTTTTAGGGTATTGTTAAAAATATTGTACAATATTTAAAAAATTTTCTGATTTATAAATACGTTCAAGATAAGTCATTTAAAACGTTTCTATGAAAAAAAAATCATTATTTCAGTTGCTACTAAAATAGCGAATTGCGCTTGTTCCTGACCTTTGGGGGCCGCCATTTTGAATGCATGCATTTGATTTTGGACAATTTTAAATCTCTGTGGGCTAGGACATCATCAATCAATGTGCCAAATCACGTTCAAATCGGAGTTTCACTCTAGACAGGGCAAAATAATTCAATTTTTAGTGAAAATGGCATATTGGGTTCTAAATTTTCGATATTTTTTTTTTCATTCAATTTTAATAATTTTCTGCATAATACATGAACATAGTACAGAGATCCATAGCCTCAAGTTTCATCATAATCCGCTGGAAAATGTGACCGCTAGAGGGCCACAAAAACCTGAAAAAATGCATATTTAAAACGCCGCCATTTTGAAATTTGCACATGCATGATCACCAAAATATCAAAAACTGTAGATCTAAGCAATGTCCACCTTGAAACCAAGTTTCATATATATCTGGTTAAAATTGCGACTTTTAGAAGCCTTTGAAGTTTTGAGTTTCAAGTGGCCGCCATTTTGTTTTTTGTGACCTGACCTCCAGTTTTTTTTCACGTAATTCTTTAGATACTTCTAATTTCTATCTAACTGCCAAATTTCATGAAAATCTGTTGAAAGCTTTGACCACTATTACACCAACAAAATTTTGCACGTTTTCCGACCTTTGAGCGGCCGCCATTTTGTTTCTGCCGTACGGACATTGGATTTTTTATTGTGAGATTCATCACATGCATCAGTGAACCTTTGTACAAATTTCATCCAAATCGGAGCTATATTTTGGTCATAACAGAAATCACGATTTTTCGTCTAAAATGGCCGCCATTTTGTTTGTGCCCAGCCGATATAGCTGGTTCACGACCTTAACCGAGATATTAACCCAATACACCTTTTCTGAAGATTTGGTGAACAGCGGGGCAAAATTGCAACCTCTAGCTTGGTCACAAATTACGTTATATCCCATATATATATATATATATATATATATATATATATATATATATATATATATATATATATATATATATATATATGTATATATATATATATATATATATATATATATATATATATATATATATATATAAATATATATTTATATATATATATGATGCTCTCCGCAATAGGTAAATTTCTCTCGAGAAATTTACCTAACATAAATATTGAAAGATTGAAAAGCCTTCTTCTCACATGAGTCAACAATATTTATCGACGATTTTTGGACTATAACCAGCCCTCGTTGGCTTTGTTGAAATTGCACCTGAAGAATGTCCGGAACTTTATCCGTGCATACTCGTACTTCGGAAATGAGGTCAGCAATCAATTGGCGGAAAAACTGAGGGGTATCAGCCCACAGGATCCAGATGTAGTTTTCATGAAAGTGAATAGTTTATTCCGTAAGAAGTGTCGCGTGCAGGTATTGAATCTTGAAGTCGATAGTGATGAGATAAATCTTCTCGATAGGGCCAGTATCGAAGTTGATATTATGACTGCGGATAGAAATGGAAACAGGATTATATGTGATGGATTGCAGAAACTTGCCTTGATTGGGACTTATTTTAAATTGGTTCATCTACCAAACCCTGAAGAGGGAATCAAATACTTACAGAAGCCGTTAAAGCAAATGTTCCCGACTTCAAATCAAGCCTGATCGGTGAATCAATTCTTAATTTCGATGAAACATTAACATCTGTCCTCATACCGAACATGATTCTTGCTAATTATTTTTTCAGCTATGAAGACTTATGTTTCATATTTGGCAAGATAAACAACCAAAAATTATGTGGTATTGATGGTGTTCCGAATAAAGTTATCCATTTGCCTGAGGTTGTTATTAGGAATTATTGCATATTGTTCAACAACATGTTGAGCAATTCATAATTCCCAAATGAGTAGAAAAAGGCTAAGGTATCTCCGATCTTGAAGAAAGAAAAAGAATCGTCGAGCCCTAAAAGCTATCTTCCAATCAACTTGCTCCCCAACATCAGTAAGGTGTTTGAAGTGATACTAAACAAACCATCAAACGCCCACATTGAGAAATATGAGTTGATGCCAAATTGCCAATTTGGTTTTGTGCCAGGCATTCGACTATTCATGCGATAACAAAAGTAACCTCAGATATCTGTTGGAAATTAAACAAAGAAAAATGTGTTGGAGCGTGTCTCATTCATATCGAGAAAGCCTTCGATATGGTGTGGTTAGATGGACTAACTTTTAAACTCCTTCAGGACGGACTCCCCAGACACCTTGTCGCCATGATGTGCAATATAATTTACGGAAAATCGTTTATTGCAACTGATGGAAATCTAACGACGATGTACGACTTCAACGTCTTGAATAGCCTACATTAGGCAGCGTTCACTGCGCCTCTGTTTTTCTCAATATTCATTTGCAAGCTTTTGAATGGCTTTGATTTTAGCGCCACGCCATTGCGATCATTGGTAGCATTTTCTGATGATGTGATCATCTATACGGCAGACCGAAAAGCTACAATAGTTCAGAGCAATCTTCAAAAAATGTTCAATGATGTGCATCTCTACAACGACAATTGGAGAAAGAAAATCAATGCGCAGAAGTGCGAAACAGTTTTGTTTTGAACAACGCTGCAGAGGGCCAGTCAAGACCTGAAACTCAGTTGGAAGGATTTCCACATTAAGGCTGTTGAGGGTAGTTCAGAAAGGGTTCCACATAAATTCTGTGTTCGATACCTTGGTGCTCATCTAGATCAGTATATGTACTATACTGAACATGTCAAAATCCTGCTCAGCAAAGCACAAAAAGTAGTCATGACCCTTCGACGACTCTTTCATTCCAGATACATTGATCAAAAGGACAAAGTTATCTGTTACAAGACCCTGGTTAGACCAGTTTTGGCATATGGATGTCAGACCTGGTACAACCAGAGTGCTAGCACTATGGAAAGATCAAAAGTTTTCGAAAGGAAATGTCTTCGTGCATGTACTGGTTTGTACAGAAAGCCCGAGATGGATTGGAAGCACTATATATCGAATAGAAGATGTAATGAATCTTGTGGCGCCGCTGGCGACTCACTCACACACCTTGCCACCAAGTGGCTTGGCATCTCATGTCGGTTGTGACGGTTGCACATCCCACGTCAATTTTGTCGTGGGATGTCAAAAGGAAAAATTGACAGCCACATGGCGGCAGAGTGTGGTTGTGAGCCGCGCGGTTGCTATTTACGCATATTGCTAAAATCGGGGACTTAAGTTACGCAGCCAATTTTGTTAAGCAGCCACTCCAGAAGCAGGAAGTTTGTATGCGGTTCAAACTATAACCAAATCTAACCAAATGCATCCACTAATGTCGCCATCGTCACAAGCTGGATGTATATGGAAGCAGTGGCCGCCACCCAGGAGGATGTCCCGGTGAAATTAGATGTTGACGAGATTGGAAACGAGAATCCAGATGGAAACTCATCAGCGTCGGTGAATGAAAATCAAGAAAATACAATTCCAACCAATCAGAACAGTAGTGGTGGGGAAAACACTGAAAATGAGGATGCGCGGGAAAAGCGCACAAATTGCAGAAAAATCGGTAAAGATGAACTCCTTGAGAATCCTCTGCTGCCAATATCAATAGCCGAGCCCCGTATTCCAAGTATGGAAACGGAAGAAGTGAAGTAAGTAAGCGACACGATAGATTTTCCACTTTGTGGTCAGTTGGTGCTCCTTCCTCTACTCTAACCTCAAACTTACTTTCAATCTATTAAGATAAAGCCTAAGCGGTATTGTGCATTTATCTTTGTGAGAATGAGGTTGAAAGAAGTCATTCATTACAAGGAAACTGAATTCCAATTTTCTCGCAAAATATTACAACAAAAGCACATTTAGCACAAAATCCCAAATTGAAAGCACAATAAGTTATTTAATAAAAGTAATTGAAATAAATTTCAACAAGAGACGTTTCAAAGTATATGCTATTATATAAGCGAAATAATCTTGGGAGGAATAGGATCACTAATGACATTTCTGTCGCATTTATTAACAGTAAAACTTACAAAGCTGTGTTCCGCTCGGCTAATTTCTCTGAATGAGCGTCGTCAGTAATTTTTATTTATCTGCTTGTGCCTCCGACTGTTACATAATCCTTTAAGTAAAGAAAAACTAAGGAAATTGTTCTTAAACACATTCGTGCGACTTTATACGTAAATAAGACTACAGAAAAGGACATTTTTTGATTAAATGAATAAAATGCTGTAGAACAACTTTTGAATTATAAGATCTATATTTTATTGCTTAACTTATTTATAGGATAAACATTAGCAGGAAAATTTAGAAGCGTAATATATTTTATTTTAGAGCCAGACTAATTTTTACAATATACTTAGAAAAATTAGACTCCAAATTCCTGAATATGACTTATTACAAACTATTGTTTTGATATTGTGAGAATTGAATTGCTAACTAGAACATTAGGATTTGCTTTGTTACCAATGTAACTGTCAGGAGGCATATTCATGTTTTTCGTAGTTAGGGAATTGTTCTTAGATCATTCCAGTTTATGAAATTTATAAAAAAAAAAATCTTTTGAAAACTATGAAAAGCGATCAAAGTTCACACTATTCCCATTAGAAGTTTACAATGTTGCTATGTGCCTTTAAGAGTAAATTTAGGTTAAGCTTTTCGTTTAAGTTAAACTCCTTGTTGAAAGAAATATTTTTTTTGTTGTACTTTGTTTGATTATCGATACGAAATCAATGTACTTTCTACAAAAACAATGAAATAGGAAACGCAAACATTTAAAATTTTGCGTTAAAAAATGAACAAACGAGTAAAGTCAGGAGAAGAAAAATTAATTAAATTTTTTTACCAATTTTTTTTATCTATTTATGAGTTAAGGAAGCGTTGATTCGCATTTATAAAGGTTGTAACTGATTGCGCAAAGCAAGAAAAGTTTTCTCAATATTTTGTCATGGGTATAAGTGAATTATGTATTTCTTACATTCAATTACGTAAAACACAAATAACCCATGAAATACCCAGTAAATATTTTAAATCATGATTTAATTTACTAAATCTTTCCCCTGGCACCTTTCACTCCTTGTGATATCTTTTCCAGTCTGTCATAATGTATTCAGTTTATTAAACTATAAAATAAATCATTCAAACGTTTGAATCATAAATACACATTTGAAATGAATAGTTACACTTTGTTGTAAATTAATAAAATTTAATTAACTAAGAAACTTCAAATACTAACTTCAAGGAACCTTCCCGAAATATACCTTCCATTTAGTATAGTAAATCCTTCCCATTTGCTTCCCGCACCGTTGTAATCATTTGAATGAAAACATACTGATCACAACCCTATTGTACTTTGGAAACAAATCGGCCTGATTAATTAATGTAGAAAGCAAAATAGGTCTGAAAATCTATCCAACATAATTAATTTAATCTTCTCGACTATCTAAACGGCCAAACTGCTCTTTGATAATTTCGAAAAAAAAAAATATAAGCAATTATATAAAAATTAAAAAATAATTAAATTCCAATTGTCACTATGAACATTTCAATATGCTTTAACGATTGTTTCTTTTTTTTTCTGATTAAACATTTTAAATTTTGAGCTTTCATCTTTTTACGCCTTACAAAAATCACTTCACTCACAATAAGCATCTTCAATAAGATTAAACTTAAATGTATTACATAAATAAAATAAATGCAACCAAATCAGTACAAGTTGTATATAAAAATCATACATTTAAAATAAACTACATTAATACTTTAGAATTCTTAATATCATATTTATATTTATGAATAAACATTTATATGACATGAATTGCTAACGAAATACACGACTTTCCTTTCCAGTAGTTCTGCTTTTCAGCGGGAAATGAGGTGCAGGGTAAGTATGCCGTCGCGAGGGTAGGGTTTGAGAAAATCCGCTGAAGTCGGTTTCGCGTTGCGCGCGGTACGCGGTACCTTTGTTGTTTTGCCGTTTTATTAGAGTAGCTTTCGTCGGGATGAGTTAACGTAGTATACTTTTCGGTACCGCGTCGGAAATTCGGGAACGCGAAATAAAAATTAGATTTTGTACTTTTGACTGGTTAATGAAGAAATACGGAGTAACGTAGAATAGGTTTCCTCTCCATATGGTTTTGTTTTTGTAACGCATTTAAAAACGGGCGTGTACAGGTGGCTGAATATTGTAAATGAGCGTAACCCATTCGGAGACCCGCGACCGAAATCCTCTCCGATCTAGCTGGCCGACAAGCAGCCACCGCGTGAATGGGTTACGGTGCACGGATTGGTTGACCGGTTGGTACCATCCGTTGGCACTACTCAGACTTAACGTCTAGAACCGATTGGAGGTCGGTTTCGCGATCGCAAGTAAGTTTTAAAATCATTACAAAGAATTTATCGAACTGCTAAAGTGACGAGAGTCGATATCTTCATATTCAGGCTTCCTCAAAACCATATTGATCTGTAACTGTTAGCAAAAGCTCCTGGATTTCACAGCCGTTCCACCCTATAGACGGATATATTGAGACTTATCTCCCTACTGGCTTCATTCCCTCTGAAACTTTCGAATATTTGGACATGAATCGATATGTTTTTGATTCTGATGGTGTCTCGATTATATGTCAAATATATAGACGGGCCACCGATAAGAAGATAAAATATGCTCCAAATTTGAGTTCATGAGACCAACAATTCTACTCATTTGCAAGATTCGTTGAGGCTGGTCGAGCTGAGGTGGAGCAATCAATGTATTGGTGGCTGAATGACAATTTCTCATGTTTACTTTCTGTTTTGTGTTTTCTCGTTATATTGCTTTGAGTTTCAGCTCATTATGGCTACATTTAATGTTGTTTGTTTATGTTAAAACTTAGGAATACGTTTCAATATTTAGGATAGGTGTATGTTATGTTTAATATATTAGGTTTAGAGACAAGGCTTAACGTTTAGGTTAGGAATATTGTGTTAGCATTGTATTACTATAAGATAAATTTTTTTGATTGAATTTTATTAGAATTGGGTTAAAACATATTAGATAAAAGTTCACTGTTGTGTTAGTATTATAATTAATTTCGGAATAGCGTAGGTTGGTTTTTTGTCTTTTTCCAACTGAATCATAAAATATGCAAAAATTTAAGTTAAATTTAATTTGATATTGTTTTTGATTATATGTTTTTAACTTGATAATGTTTAAATTTAGAGAGCTATTCGGGCCATTAATTTTTAGTATTTTTATTGTTTGGAATTTGCTTTATGCTTTTTAAAAATTTATAAATACGCCTTTGACTTTTTAATAAATTATTTGAGTTTGCCATAAAAAAAATTTTAAGAGAAAAAATTTCTTAATAACAAATTAGCCACCACATTGTTAATTAAATTAAAATGCGTTTACGTAGTGAAGAAAATGAAACTTTAAAGACATGGAAAAATAAATAATAAAGACGAAACATTTTCAAAATAAGGAAGAAACAAAGTGATTGCATCAACAGCAATTGAAAAGTATATTTAATGGAACAAATTGTAAAGAATACGATATACCAGTTCAAGTAAAATTATTATCACATGTTTAATATTTATAAAAAGTAAAATCGAACTGCATCGCTAAATGAAACCGGAATCTTTTCTTTTCAGTAGGTAGTCGTTCTTTTTCAGAAGGAATAGGAGGAGGGAGGTAAATATGCTGGCGAGGGTATAAGGTTTTAATAATTTACGACTGGTTGGTTCAGTGATTCAGTTTGGATCGTGTGGTTTATATCTACTTCACCGAGAGAAAATGAATTAATGTTCAAGCAAAGTTTCTTGCATCAAAAGCTAATTTATTCTCGAAAGCCGCACGTAACTGTCCATAATAGTTCGCGAAAATAACGCCAATCGGTCCATTAGCCCACCAAAACACAATTCCACAAATTCAATACAAGGAAATTGAATTGAATTCAAAAATAGAATGATACTAAAGTACCTTAAAGAGTTATATAACGAACAAATGTCTGAAAAATTCCAAAATCGTAATCCACATATTTCTGCACGACCTAAATCGCTGGTGGTTGGTTCGCGCGTTCGCCCATTCATGCAAAACTTCATGTAGCGGGTCTCATGCAAAATAAGTAGAAATGCATCAGCATCAAATAAGTGAAATTTTATCGCTGATTGCTTGGAAAATTTATTTTCATGTAGGGCGATTTCAAATGATCAAAAATTTCGTACTTCACACACAAACAAGTACACTCCGTTTAGTTTCTACCGTTGCGATGCAAATCCGCTTTCAATTTTGCTACGGTTGCACTTTCAGTTACGATAAGAAGCACAAAACTGGTTGCCTTTATTCGCGTTCAATACCTACCAACCACAGGGGCTTAATGAAAATGAAACGCTGAATAAATGCGTTTACTCCTGGATTGTTTAAATAGTTGAAGCGAATCAGAGATTATGATTCAATCATATGAATTCTCTGCATCATTCACATTGGTCGCATTGTTATTACCCCTTAACATTGTGGGCATTTTCTAACCGTTATGTTCGGTTGAGCTGCGTATTGGCAATTCGTAGCAAAGGATGTCACCTCTTGAAGAAAGTGTAATTTTCCGTTGTTTTTACGACACACCACCACTTCTGATGCAACACCACCGGCCGACTCATACGTGGCGCCTTTAAATGGAATGTCCGCTCCAAAGGCGCACGGCAAACGCAATAACACAGAATACTTCGATCCCGATCGCGGTTTCGAAAAGCAGTAGGAAAGTCACTTTTTTTTCTGTGGTAGGGAGGTGAATGCCATTTATGCACAGAGTGTGGGACTCCCATGCTCGCAAGTGACTGGATTACCCACTAAACACCTCCCCTGTCAACCTGAGAACTACTAGTTGGGCGCACGCGATCCGAGATCCACGATCCGCGAAAAGCTTGCTACCAGCACCGAAATCATTTAGTTACGCATCGAAACCTAGATACGAGTACGAGCAAGAAGGTACTCTCGCCATGGTCGCTGCTGGAGCTGTTACGGTTGCTTCTACTCTGCTGGCGCTGTTCTCGCGACGTGTTTGCGGTGAAAATCAATAACAGACTCCCCTTCTGGTTGTCAATCGTCCACTTGCTAGATATCGCAACGGGACTCGATGAGACACTCATTCTGCACACTTGCCTTCGCTAATGCAATACGTGCATGAGCAGCGGGAAAAGGTGTTGCCATGTCCGCATTTCAATTCCAGATTTGAATTATTAAATTAATGAAAAATAATATACAGAAAAATTTAAATAATAATAGAAAAAGGTAAATATAATAAAGAATATAATTATAAAGAAAAGTTCAAATTTAATATGGAGAAAAAATGATCTAAGATTTATATTAAAAAAAATTATAAATAAAATATGATTGATAACCATAAATTGTAATGATAAAATTTTTCAAATCTGCTATTAAAATTTCGGATAAATGTTATGAAGGTTAAATGTTATGAAGGTTTTCGAGCAGTTTGCTTAGGCGATTGCTCGATTGCTATTATGTACACAATGGCAATGCTGATTGCTTATCACGAGCTCCGATCAACATTTTTCAAAACGCCAACACATTATCCACCCAGAGGTAAATACAACTTTAACTTGTGCATTGATATTTAATTCAATCTACAATGAAACTTCTAAAGACCCTACGCTTTGAAAATTTTGGCACAAATGCCAAGTAAAGAGTGATTCGGATTTAGATTTTAACGTAGATAACAACATAACCTTCAAAGGGCAATGAAAGATTTATATTGTATTAATCGAGCAATTCGAAAAATTCATCCGCAATACGTATGCTGATTGGCTCGCAATATTATGGCACATATTTTCGTCATAACCCGCGTAGCGATACCCGGCAGATATCGGTCATCCCTACACCATTTCAATTGGCTAGCAAGTGTAGGAATGACAGATATCTGCTACTTAACCACTTCTTAACGTCAGCCGGATGTGTAAAAGAAGGTGGCGATAGCGATATGACATGGTGTGTGCGTTGGTGTCTGTGAGAATTTAATATCCGTTCATACGAATAAATAGTAAATATCAACGTTTTCGGGGGTAAATATTTTAGAAGATGGTGTGCCGCAATAGGTTTGCGTGCAGGGACGTTTGGTTGGACGCCAGAGTCAAAAGCGCTATATCCAATTCCATTCGTTATAAATTTTCAAAGAATATAACGCAAATTCCAAACTTTAAAACTACGAAAACTTAATGGCACAAATGGCTCTCTAAATTTGTACGTTATCAATGAAACACATTAAATGAAAAAAAAAACAATAGCGAATTCAAATCAATTCAAATAAGTACATATTTATTGATTCAATCGGAAAATGGTGAAAAACCAACCAACCCTATTCAAAAATTAATTATAATACTAACCGGACACTGAACTTTTATCCTACACCTAATATAATACACCCCAATTCTAAGCAAAATCAATAAGAAAAATGTTATCTTATTGAAATATACGCCTAATTTTTAGCGCAAGTGAACAACAACACTAAATCTTACAAAAATGAGCTAAAATTAAAAACTAAATAACAGAAAACAAACACGAATAATTAAGACACTGTCACTCAGCTACTAATACCTAGATTGGCCGTATTAGCTCGACCAGCCTCAATGAATCCAGAAAATGAGTATCTCCATTGGAATTGTTGGTCGCGTGAACTTAAATTTGGAGGATATTTTATCTTCTTATTCGTCGCCCGTCTATATATGTAACATATGATTCAATCAGTCAGTATCAACAAATATTCATTCCTGTCCAAATATACGAATGCTTCTGGAGGGATGAAGCCAGTAGCGAGGCAAGTCACAATATACCCGTCTGTAGGGTGGAACGGCTGTGAAATTCAGGGGTTTTCACTCACAGTTACAGACCTTGTGATATGATTCCGGAGAAGTTTCAATATGAAGATATCGACTCTCGTCACTTTAGCAGTTTGATAAATTTTTTTATTCGATATATAGTGCTTTCGATCTATCGTAGGGTTTCCGTACAAACCAGTACATGCATGAAGACATTTCCTTTCGAAAACTTTCTATGGTATTAGCACTCTGATTGTACCAGATCTGACATCCATATATCAAAACTGATCTAACCAAGGTCTTGTAACAGATAACTTTGACCTTTTGATCAATGTATCTGGAATGAAAGAGTCTTCGTAGAGCTATGACTACTTTTTGTGCTTTACTGAGCATGGTTTTGACATGTTCAGTATAGTATAGATGCTGATCGAGAGGAACATCCAGGCATCGAACACAGGATTAAGGTGGAACCTGTTCTGAACTACCCTCAACAGCCATAATGTGGAAATCATTCCAATTGAGTTTCAGGGCAGGACTGGCCCTCTGCAGCGTTGTTCAAAACAAAACTGTTTCGCACTTCTGTGCATTGATTTTCATTCTCCAATTGTCGGTGTAGAGCTGCACATCATTGAACATTTTTTGAAGATTGCTCTGAACTATTGTAGCTTTTCGGTCTGCCATATGCCAGATTAGATCATCAGCAAATGCTACCAGTGATCGCGTTGGTGAGACGTGAAAATCAAAGCCGTTCAATATCTTGCGAATGCATATTGAGAAAAGCAGAGGCGCAGAAACTGTTCCCTACTGTAGGCCATTCAAGACCTTGAAGTCGCGCATTGTCCTCAGATTTCCATCAGTTACAACAAATGATTTCCCGTAAATTATATTGCACATCATGGTGACAAGGTGCCTGGGGAACCTGTCCTCAAGGAGTTTAAAATCGAGTCCATCAAACCACACCGTATCGAAGGCTTTCTCCATATCAGTGAGACACGCTCCAACACATTCTTCTTTGTTTAATTTCCAACAGATATCTCAGGTTACTTTCGCTATCGCATATTTGGTGAAATGCCTAGCATGAAAACCAAATTGGCAATTTGGCATCAAGTCATCTTTTTCAATGTGGGCGTTTAATGCTTTATTCAGTATCACTTCAAACACCTTGCTGATATTAGGCAGCAAGCTGATTGGGCGATAGCTTTTGTGGCACGAAGATTATTTTCCGTTGTTCAAGAGCGGAAATACCTTAGCCTTTTGCCAATTGTTTGGTATATATGAATTGCTCAGCATGTTGTTGAACAATATGCAATAATTACTAATAGCAACCTCAGGCAAATGTCAAAGAACTACATTTGGAATATCGTCAGTACCACATGATATCTTGATGTTTATCCTGCGAAATATAAAACACAAGTCTTCATAGCTGACAAAATAATCAATAAGATTCAAGCTCGGTATGACGTCAGATGTTAATATTTCGTTGAAATGAAGAATAGATTCGCCATTCAGGCTTGATTTGAAGTCGGAAACTTTTGCTTCAACGACTTCTGTAAGTATTTGAATTCCTCTGTCAGGGTTTGGTAGATGAACCAGTTCAAAAAAAGTCCAATCAAGGCAAGTTTCTGCAATCCATCACATATAATCCTGTTTCCATTTCTATCCGAAGTCGTACTATGAATTTCGATACTAGCCCTATCGAGAAGATTTATCTCATCACTAGTGACTCCAATATTTGATACCTTCACTCGAGACTTCTTGCGAAATAAACTGTTCACTTTTGTGAAGACGCCATCTGGGTTCTGTGGGCTAATGCCCCTCAGTTTTTACGCCGATTAATTGCTGACCTCACTACTGAAGTACGAGTATGCACGGATAAAGTTCCGGACATTCTTCAGGTGTAATTTCAACAAAGCCAACGAAGGATGGTTGTAGTCCAAAAATCGTCGATAAATATTGTTGACGAGTGTGAGAAAGAGACTTTTCAATCTTTTTAACCTTGCGATGCTTGATATTACATATCCTTCCATACTGGTTCGATGTTTAATCTTGGGAACTACTTTCTCAGCCGTTTCCAACGTGGGCTTCTTCAACTTCAACAAATAGAGAGTTATTTCATAGTCAGTTAGATTCGTGTTATTAGGAAGCAGTGAGCAAGCGTTGCCATCATCAGAAGGATGACATTTTTTCTGGTACTTACAATTAAAGTTCTTTTGAAACTTTCTCCAATCTGTTTTTTTGGTGATTTTCATGTTGAACTGGAATGAGGAAGACATCATTCCTTTGATGATTGATTTCCATTACGATTGGGTTATGGTCGCTATCATAAGGAAGCACCTGCGATTTCTGTTGAGGACTATTAAAGCTGAATTCAAGTCTTGCATCAGCAATGCAGAGGTCCAAATATGAATTTGTCTTAGGGTTTACTGGGAATTCTGACCCATAAAGATGGCACCTGTCTTCACTTTGGTTCTCTGTTATCCACGATTTCAGGAATACACCTCTGGGATTATTGCTGTTGTTCAGCCATGATGTAAGTTTGGCATTCAGGTCACGGGCAAGAATGTAATAATCGTGCAGCCTATTCAATTCGAATTTGAGAACATTTTGACCAGTTGCATAGGCAGAGATAACGAAGAGGTTATCCTCACCTAGCAGTGAAATTTTGATAACGGACCCTTGAAGAAATTCATATTATTTAAATTCGACTTTTTCAATATTTTAGGAGCAATAGGGTCCTCTAGCCAATATTCCGGTGCTACCTTCCCCATCACCGTTCACGCTATCGTTTCTTGTGTTTTCAAAATCTTTAAATGCAATGAAGTGCCATGAATTGAGATGTGTTTCAGTGAGAAGAATGATGTTAGGCTGTTTCATAACGATAAATTCAAGGAGATAATCACGACGATGTATAGTGACAATAGAGTTGATGTTAATCGAGATGAGGAGAAGCCTATCCATATGAATGTGACTGGATGACAACTTATTTTAAGGCATTTGAAAGACCTAAACACTGAAAAACAAAGTTAATTTTTGAATCTTGATTATCAATTGTCTCTGATAAAGAATTGAGTCGCTGGTAAATTTTGTGATGCAGCTCATGATTGCCACTTACATTATTTACATTATTTGCATCGTTTTTTGTTGTCCTCTAGCGGTGAGCTTCTTCAATATGGTGCCGGTGACCAAAAACACCGCAGTTAACGCTGCATGATTTTTCTTTTCGCTCCACCTGAACCAATCTGCGCTCACCGGAAGCATGGAAATCTTTGCATTTAATGCACTGATAGTGCATGGCGCAGTCGGCAGCTGAATGACCGAACCCTTGCCACCGGTAGTACTAGTTGACTTTTCTTTTCTGGAGGCGTTTCTAGCTCACCACTCAGAAATTCAAGTACCTTATTTGTTGAAGGTCACCTGGACTGCCCTTATTTTTAATTTGAATTAGGTAAAGTGGTAGATTCTTCTTTTCTACGGTCGACCTTCTTGTCGCAAAGACTTTGACTGAAATAAATTCAATTTCTGGCGCAGCTTCTTTGAGCACCTGAAGAAGATTGACAGTGTCCTCTTCGCAGTCCCAACACTTCATCGAAACGGTCTCATTTTTTTCACTTTTTGGGGTATAGATGAAGTGTGGAATCTCCCCAGAATTCAGCGCATCTTTGGTTGACTTGAAATCAACCAGTCATTTCGTTGTAATAGTTAATTTTTCAGCATTAAATCTTTTGATCTCGAAATTGGATAGTTGGTTTTTGCCTGCGTATAGCCGATTGGTGGAACTTTTTCTGCCTTTTTGGAAGCTTTTTCAGAGAAACTAGTAAAACTGTGGGCTGGTTTCTTCTCCTTATTTTTTAAATACTGAATAAAATTTAAATCATTATCTTGATTAGAATTACCTTCGATGTTTTCTTCACTTCTTCGGTTTATCCCTCGTGCACTGCAAAATAGTGTTAACACTAATTTAAAATTAACAGGAAAAGTTCATATAAATCGTTTTATATGAATTTTGCATTTAAATTCAAAATCAATGGCCACGTCTGCTATGGATCTTGATCCGGATTGGGGATGCCAGGGACACTGCTTCAACCTAGATCCCCACTTTTATTTGGGGGTCGAAAGTGTTGGGAGTAAGGACGAAATCGGCTCGCGCGTTAATCGAGCATCGGCGTCGCTTTTCAATTTCAATTCCTTTGGTAGGTTACCTCGGCCTCGACTCCGTCGAAGCGAGATATTTCTAATGTACAATTCATGAATGCGAAAATGTTTGTAGTAGGCCCTTGTGCTGGGAAAAAAGAGCCCGCCCGATGATACTACAACGCTAGCCTACAAGCGTAGCTACGCATCCGCAGACAAGGTCGATCCCGGTGTAGTGAATTAAAGGGTTTCAAAAGTCCGTAAAGGACTGCAGCGATGTTCTGCTGCCTCGGCAGAAGAAGATGAAGATATCTGCCGAGAATGCCCTCGTCTGGGGACGCGTGAATGCGCTGGCAGGCTAGCATTGCGGTGTCGTGGGGCGGGTTCATTTCCCCAGCACGAGGACGCACTACGAAAAATTTCGCACTCACGAATTTTTGTGGTCAGTCTAACACGAGAGAAAAAGTACTTGTCCCGAGAACAAGTGGAACCTGAAAAAAGGGGCGGACTTGGGGTAACCTCGTCGTCACCCGACGAAACTCATGGCCCACCAATGAAAGAAGGGCTACCGGGTGGTGATGGAGCCCCTTCGCACCCACCCAACCGGATTTAAATCCATATTTTGTTGCAGTGGCCAGGTATTCCTCTTCTGAGTGGAAAACTCATACAACTTGACTTGTATAAACTTTCCCATCAGAAGGGGAGTACCCCGGTGACCAATTTATGCCATAGAATTATACAATTCGATTGCATAACTCTATGCCATAAAGAGGCACTCTGCTTGGGCCACTCAACCCGCGAAGTCACCTGAAACAAAGAAGAATTATCACGTACCCGGCGGATGGCTCATTTTTTTAGGGGGCAGCCTGCCACCGCACCGGGTCCTATACCCGGTCCAAATTTTGGGAAAGGAAAGACTGAAGGAACATTTTAATTCTTAATCATTTTTATTTTTCATACTTCTTTTAAAGTAGTTTTGAAACATTAGCGTTAGCTTCGGCAATGTTATTCTGATATTTGTTTACTTTTTAAATTTCTTTTATTTAGAATGACTTTGATATTACTTCTCAAACAGTTGTTTTTCACCTATCGCAGGACGTAGAGGATCATAAAAAAATTATTTTTTAAATGATTGATATGCAAAACATGACATGCAAAAAAATGATATGCAAAAAAAATTATATGCAAAAAAATGATACGCAAAAATATATACATAACAAAAATATACACAAAAATATATATATATAACAAAATTAAAAGGGTACTCACCCAAACATCCTCGCCGGGCGCCCGCTGATGATGTGGGTGGTCCTGAAACTCAAATTTTTCTCTTTTAAGTTCGTTACGAGCGCTTATACAAAATTTGTTTAAATTCCGTTATAGCTACTTTTCGAATACAATTCATTCAGATAATATAATATCAACTTCCTACTCAAAGCAACGTAAATCAAATATTGCGACGCTGGCAACTCCTATTAGAATTAAGCCCATCAGATAACCAAGAAGCTTTAACTTTGGAATGTCGTTGCTGTTGTTCCCGGATTTCTTGTACTTCTACGGGGACCTGATTATTTCTGGGAGCTGAAGAATAACTTTTTGACAGATGGTTTAAGGGAGCGAGAAACCTTTGCAAATCCAAGCAAAAACACTTCCACCATACATGTTGATGAAGCACTTGAGTTTCCTTCCTCTTTTGCTAACTCATACGGCGCAAAGTGCTCACAATTTGCACAATAACTATATCCGGTAATCGTACACTACACAATTAGTTCAAATTTCCCCTCTTTGATTTTTTTTTTATCATTTAAGAAATGCCTTGCTAGAATAAACTACATGGATAAATTCTTTCATCAGCACTGTCGCATGTCGCCATTCGGTCCATTTCCACAAATTTCTTTCATATTTATTACAGTTATCTCTAGTGTTGAACACTCTTTTTTCGTTTCTATAGATTGGGCGTGCATGAAGATAGATAAAAATGTTTCTTTTCAAATGGAAATATAAATTCCTTATTTTTTCTAATTAATTTTCCTGCTTACGACAGGGCCCAAAGAGGAAAGGCTAAATTTTGCATCACACATATCTGTTCTATTCATAGCGGTATTTCTTCTTATAAGAACTCTGGTGATTATTCCGTTACCGCTAACTACTCGTGCCGACTGACCATCGGGCACTATTCGCGTCAACGAATGCGAACCACTTATCAAAATGAACAATGGAGTCTCACAAAGTAATTTACACATGCACTGTGCTTTTACTACCAACGATTTTGCACGAAACTGTTTTCTTAAACATCCTAATCCGCACAAATTTTACCGAACCGCGTCATATCGTATCCGGAATATCAACTTTGACGAAAAGGCAATCTAGATAATCAAAAAAATAACACACATATCAGATATTATCTTCCCCGACATGCTCGCTGTGGCGATTCAAAGCAGACCGCTATTTTCTTGTCGCTGGCGCGCGGGAATTCAACTCACGGCATCCGCGCTGTGTGGCGGTTTCGAGCAGACTCCTCGAGCAAGTTCTTAAGGTGCGAAAACAAACGTGCAAACCCAAAAAGACGCGTAACCGGTTTAAACAAAACGAGGAGAGAAAAAACAAAAAGTAGATTTCAAATATCTAAATAAAAGGGAAAAAAATATTTCGTATTTGTAATTGTATTGTATAACTGTAGAATAAATATCTAAATTTATCTTATCTTAAATGTTATATTTATTAATAAATTGTAGAATGATTTTGGTAGTTTGGTTGTTTCTTTTTATTCCTACTATTTCGTATTTTGAAGTCCTGTTTTTAATAAATACGAAATACTAAAGAATGTTATGGAGGGATAAGTTTCTGCGTAAGAAACAGAGTATATGTTTTTTAATAATCAAAGGGAATTTAAGCTCTAAGCCGATGAAGTGCCTAATTATTATTGGAGCCATTTGTTCAGAATCAGATATGCAACGTACAGAAACTATAAAACAGTTGACTGTTCCCTCCATAAAAGAACAAATCTAAGAAGTATTTTGGTATTGGTACTTAGCGCAAAAAGTGATCATCATATGCTTAGCTTTTGATAACAACATTTAATGTATTCATTTTTCGTATTTCATATCTCAACAAATACTTTAGTGGTTTGTTAAACCTGTTGCTTTGTGTTGCATTGTTGTTTGTGTGATTTTACAGTTATAATAATTCATTTTATTTAGATTTCAGGTGTATGCTTTTGCTTTCTTTCTTTCTTTTTTTGTATATAAATATTTAAACTACTACAAAGCTAACATGTAAATATATATATTTATTTTGTATTCTTGCATTCAAATCATTCTATTTACAAGAGTTTTGCGATTAGAACTAGTTAATTCTTAACAAATACTAATAGATTTAGGTATTATTTGCATTTATTTCATTTTTTTCTTTTACTCTTGCTTATTAACTTTTCATTTTGCACTCTACTACAAAAGTTGATTTTGTTTGTATACTCGTAGTAAATAAACTGAAGAAAAAAGGATTCGACATAATCTCCCGCGCGCTATGGGAGCATGAATGATATTTTTTTGTATGGGCAAAAGCATGAAGAATTGAATACAATGATGCTCGCGATATTCAATTGCTTGATGATATTCTTTCTAATGCAGCTTGTTGCATTCAAATATAATACTACATTTTAACAGGTGGTTGACGAGCATTGCGAGATACCAAACAACTGCAAATGTGGGACTATAAAAAAAACTTTGATTCATTTGCAAACAATGTACGGATCGTTTCCGTTCTTTATGAACCTTACCTCCTCGATTACTACACCGGCGAGCACCAATATCTTTGCTCGCTGAGGCAGCAGACCATCGCTGCAGTCTTTCATGGACATTTTGAACATTCTAGAATGAAGCAATATATTTGACGCTTTATTTATTGTCAGACATAATCTGATTATAATTGATATTGAATTCATATCGATTATGTGGGTCCTTTTAAAGTATATCAATTCTTAATGACTAAAAATCAAACTACGTTGAGATCAAGACATATCGCACAGCACAAACATCAAATTTAACCATTATGCTCCTCAGGAACACCTTCTATTGCCATTGGTTCCCGTCTAGCTGCACTACAATTATTTGCCTCTGGACCCGTCTTTCGAAGCTGTTCAATATGTTTGCGGATGCTTAAGTTAGAGTCGATGCTCTACACCCATAAAAAACCACAGGTCTTATCACAAATTTTGTATACTTTTTTTTTCTTATGTATGCAGCTGGCCTTCAAGATCATCAAAACTGAATAAAATATTTTATTTGCGAGCTGTATTCTTTAGCGTATTTTTTCTCTTTCATTACCGATTTTCGTTATTAAATACATGAATTTGCCCACATTTTCAATATTGTATTCACCAAGTCTAATATTTCATATATTTGAGGGGGTTTTTCCTCAACTACGTCAGGATTTTTGTTTTATTCTTATTGATTTGTAGCCCTACGAGTTTTGCTTCGCTGTCGAGTTTCAGGAAAAGTTCTTTGACAGTTGTTAACAACCACGACAAAATGTTGATGTCATCCGCATAGGCTCGACTTGTCTAGTAACGTACCTCTTGTGTCGACAGGTAGCTTCGTTATGATATATTCCAGAGCAAAATTGAAGACCGATGGGGCTAGAAACGTAGTGTTTTAACGGGGATGCTAAAAAATAATAAAAGGTCGGACCGACTCCCGAATGAATAACAGTCAAGAAACAACAACTTGTTTTACCGAAAAGTTAATTTTATTTTTCTGACAACATTTTTACGGTAATACACTAAATGTGTCTTGTCCATACAACGACCAGCTTAGAACTACCACGTTTTTCTGATTACAGAAAACTGCAAGAAGAGTTATGCCGAGTCAGCGTCTGGGTTTTCGCGTTCCTGAAAACTTGCAACGAATTTTCTCACGTTTTGCAACGCGGATTCGTATTGCATTGAAGATTCGTTTTTCATCGACTATTCATTTTTTGTGGGAACAGACGTTGACTTATACATAACTTCTCTCCCGTTTGGATTAGAACCCTCCTGGATTCGTGTTACAAATTTGATTTTAATTATCCGGAATTTACTTTTTAAAATGATAAAAAATATGAAAACGATAAGTATGATATTAATTCCATAATTCCAATTTTTGTGAATTTGGAGCTCTTGAATTTTATGTACGTTTTTTGTACTTTGTAAAATAATTTGATCTAAACAAAAGTTTTTCCGTAAAGTTATTGTATTCTTTATTTATTGGGTATTAAAATCTTTCTTGGAATTTCTCTTTTTTGTTTGAAAATATATGGTCTAAAATTTTTACTGTGCAGTTAGTGAAATGAATTAATAAATTTCCGGATGAATGAGTTTTTCTATTATCACAATTTTGGTTTATACTTATACTTTTTGCATTTTTGATAACAATGGTTTCGCTGTCGATTTCAATAATTTCAAAATTTAGATTTTTTACTAAATTACAATTCTCTTTGAAAATACAATGCCTGCTTCGCTGGAGTGCATTTAAATATTTTGGGTTTTCAAATTTATAGGCCGTGCCGTTTACAAAAAATACAATTTCATTTGGATAGTCTATTTCTCTTCCTTGATCAGTTAGCAAAGGTAAAATCATTTTAAGATGCACTGTTACAAATTGTTTTGGAATTTTCACAGCAAAAATAAGCAGATCCTCTCCTGATTTTGCCAGGCCGACTCTTAATATATTTACGTTTTTCAAAATTGATGTTATATTTTATGATTTCTTCATCTGTTAAAAGTCCAGGATGTAAAATATGTTACCAAATTTGGCAGAAAATACATTATCTTGAATGGTTTCAATTTTACTTTTAAGTATTCGTATTTTAGATAATTGGTCAAAATAAATGTTTTCCATAAATGCGGTGCGTGAAAGACTGTTTATTTTGTCTAAAAATATTTGTCTGTCTCTTTCGGCTATATTTTTAAGTTGCTTGAATCATTCATTAAAGCTATGACTTATATCAACTTGTTGATTGATTGTTTATATAACATTATGAGTGTTCCGTTCTAGAATATCGAGATGTTCGTCAATGTCACGACGGTCTTGGTCATCCATTGTACCAAAAAGCCATTTATGCGTAGTTCCAACCAAATTTATTAGTCCTCGTTTGGTCCTGTTTGTTTGCGGGGTAAGTGTCTTAACCTTGCTATACAGATGATCCAGTTCGCTAAGTAAAAGTTCTCCATGGGGTCCGTTTAATTTGTCTGCGTTGGTTTTGAAATCAATTATCGTGTCAAGAATTTCGTTGGTGTTAATGAGGTGACTAATATTGTTAGCTTCAGATACTATTTGAACTTCATCAAGCTTAATTTGGGTGAATCCTGATTGTTCCTTAATGTAGTAAATATTTGAAAGACCTTGAACTGGATTGATTGCGAAAAGTAAGTATATAATGTAATGTGACGCCTACGCCCGGGAATCGAAGTGATTCCGATCCCGAACCCTTGCAACCGGCCAGATGGATATGTCCTCGAAGTGCCAGCGGACTTCATCTGTCGTGCGGATATTGTTGTGCAGAAAATATTTTTTTTTTCTGTCCAAATATTTAGATCTGTGGATATAAATATTCGAAATATAGAATTAATCCCAAACCCCGGCACATTTCGAGACATAGCCATCTGGAAATGCCCCTCCACCGTGGCCATCGAGAAAACTATGCCACTGGCGACAACTGGAGAGGCACATTGCCGCCATATGGCGTGCCATTCCACACACATATGTTTTGTCCGAGGTGACAACCTGGGATTTTGACAGCCACATGGCGGCGAAGGAGATTTTCGAGAAGCAATTGCATCTCGCTTGCAGTCTAGCCAAACTAGTTTAACACACGAACGATCAGCGCAAGAAGATGTCTTGGAGATATTAAGAAAATATCCAAACATAACGTACGTTGTTATTAGAGGATTCATGGGCACCACTGAGGAAGCACTTAAATATTTGGACATTGGATACTATTTAAGGTTAACAGGTTATGTATGCAAGGACAAATCTGATACAGGTGTTCGTAAACTACATGAAGACGGAACAGTGCCTCTGGCTAGAACAGATCGTGACGGTAGGGATGATGAAACAATTCGTATCCATGATATGTAAAATTTGTAATTTTTCATGTTTGTAGCATAATTCGAAACGTAGAAACTCCATCTGCAACCAACAGTCAAGTACCGAGACTACCATTGACAGGAGGTGTAAGGAAACCACATCGTTATCGTCCCGGTACGGTTGCTCTTCGAGAACTTCGTCGTTACCAGGAGTCCACAGAATTGTTGATCCGGAAATTACCGTTCCACGTTTGGTTCGTGAAATTGCTCGAGATTTCAAAACAGATCTTCGTTTCCAATCAGCTGTTTGGCGGGGATCCATCGGCAAACAATTTGCATCATTTGGATCATCACGCAACTCCACATTTATGATTTGGACAAAAAGGAGGGAAGGTAAAGCGATCTCGAGGTATGTAGGTTTTGTTGTTCTGGGATAAAAACAAAGAACGAGGGAATCAGGATCAGAGCGAGGCCGGCTCCTAGATTTGTGTGGGATCGTGTACCTGGGAGTTGAAATGGTTTGGGGGCAATAATAAGAGTTTGATTCGTCCGTTTAATTCTTCCTCCCGTGAACCAAATGAACATTGCTTTGAAATATTTCACCTAGTTTTTTGGAATTTTACTTTCGGCCATTGCACAACAACTACACGAATATTCTGACATCGGGTTCCTAGAAATTGGAAGTGAATGCATGGTGCGGATGAAATTGACCCTCGAAAATAGGTTACCAGCCAAAAATCTTCACCTTCAAGGAGTGAATTGAAGTGATTGCATAGTTTGAAATGTGTTTAAATTAAGTTTTCAAAGCATTAACAAAATACATAATAAACATTCCTACGAAATGGAACGAGAAGTGCTTTTTTCAGCAGTTCTTATAATACGATTTCTACATTGCAATTCATAATCATTTGCTTTTAACTTAATAAAGCCACCAGAGGACATATCGCTAATAATACATTGCTGTTAACAGCGATTTTTCACCTTGAACGTTATCCTCTATAACTGGGCGTTTTCCACGCACCCAAGAGCGTCGGAATCACATTTTGTTAGTTATCCTGTGGTGTAATATAAATGAGCTTGCAAAAAGGAAACCAATTCATTGGAATATCCCAACTTGACCTCTGCAAAAAAAAAAGACTGTACACAAGTGTATGGTTTAGTGGATTTGATAAACCTTCAGGATATCCTGAAAATATGGAGTTAATCGTCAGCTGATGTTGATGAACTTTGCATAAATTATCTGATGGAATGACATGCGAAAATCCATAGAGAAATTCGATTATGTGATTTGAGTGTTGTTGTTTAAACAATAAAAGGACACACGCATGCCAAGCAAAACGTCGTTTGTCGGATATTAAGTGAATGCAAGCGAGTTTTCGATAAGCTGAGTTCACAATCCTATCGCATTCCTATGCTCGACGGTGAAGCTATGAGGCGAGATAGTAAGTCAGAATAATAACGCAAAACATACGTTGTGTTGGCGTATACGGTGTGTGTATCCAAGCGATCTTTATTTGAACAAAAATCGCGTAACGGCTCCTTCAATTAATTTTGGGAAGGTATCAAAATGTAATTTTAAGAAGTCAGCTTACTGCTCCAGAATTTATGTGATTTACCTAACGACATACAATCCGAATTCCAATTGTAATACGTACGTTTGGGCAGTTAAAAACAACAAAAAATTATATTTCTTATATCCAATGAATCGTCAAATGGATATTTTTGTACTTCTAGAATTTAATAAAAGCTAGCGTTCATAAATTTGTAATGTGATACTTGAAAGTATGGACTTAATTGTGCACTTTCCATTCATGTATTAGTCCGATGGGCTAAATTTTGAATTTTCCGCATTTAAAGTTAAACATGGATGATAATTGAAACTAATACAATTTCTGTAAGATTAAACCATTTAACGAAAACTCGTATCTGTCACAGTAGCGTCGAAATGGAAATTGGATAATGTACCTGCTAGATAGTAATTTGTTTTGCATGAAAAAAAAAAAAAAATAAGATTTTTCTTCTTATGGACTAAGTTGCGGTCAAAATAAAAAAGACACCAATACGAATGTAATCAGAATTTATTATTAATGTGTAGCTTGAACATCAAAATTTATTGGTTTTTTACTTTGAATGCTATTTTTTTGCATATTGCGCTATTATGCCCACCGGAATAGTACACAACACTTTTTTTAGAGCAGTAACACAATATTTCCGATCTTATTTGAGATTCGTAAATCCTTCTTTCGTAGTTAATCCGATTTCCCGTCTACTCCCTAAAATTACAAGTATTCCTGCCCTCGCTCCCGTTTTTACTGGATAATTAGCAAGGGATTAGACTTTTATTAATCATTTTAGTACATATATGGTATCTCGGTTTAATATTGTGTTATTTATTAATTAAATTTAAACAAATCATAAATAATTATTATAAAAAAAAAATTTAAACAATCACTTCTCATCAAATTTCTAGAGATGTCAAGCAAATTATGAGATGATTATTTTGTAAAGTGTAATTGCAAAATGAATGTTTAAGATTAAGTTCAAAAAGTGAAGAGAAGAAATTTAATGTAAATTTAAAATGAAACCAAGTTATAGTAGAAATAATATGAATTGCTAAAACGTTAACCACGACTTTCCTTTTCAGTGGCCCGTTCTTTTCCAGTGGGAACCGAGAGTGTAGGGTAAGTATGCCGTCGCGAGGGTAGGGTTTCGACAAATCCGCTGAAGTCGGTTTCGCGTCGCGCGCGGTACGCGGTACCTTTGATTGTTTCGTCATTTCTTTAGAGTAGTTTTCTTCGGTTTAAGTTCGAGTAGCATATTTTTCGGTACCGCGTCGGTGAATCGGTAACGCGCCTATGGGATTTTGTAGCGTTTTTGATTTGAGATCTGTGGATAGATCACATCCAGAATTAACGTAATGTAGGTTTCTCGTTCTGGATGAGTAAATGTTGACGCGTTTGGAAAACGGGCAAGTTCAGGTGACTGAAATATTGTAATTGAGCGTAATCCATTCGGAGACCCGCGACCGAAATCCTCTCCGAACTAGCTGGCCGACAAGCAGTCACCGCGTGAATGGGTTACGGTGCACGGATTGGTTGACCTGTTGGTACCATCCGTTGGCACTACTCAGACTTAACGTCTTGAACCGATGAGAGGTCGGTTCCGCGTTCGATCTGAAAGTAGAAAATCCATACAATAACCAATGCCATAATCTGGAAAGAAAAAAAAATATTTTCGAATGTAAGAGTGAGTTTGTCTCTCATCAGGAGTATTTCATGAAAACAATTTAGCCTTGGCAATCTCTAAAATTATTCGGGTTCGAAATATTTTGACGTCGTTTTGGGTAAAAGTTGGTTCAATATCTCTAGAAAGGTGTTTTGCAACCATGCAACTAAATACTCCGCAGTCACTTCCGTTTTCTTGTCGTGAAGCGTTAACTACATTTTCTTTCGCAAAATTTATGCTAAGAACCTTCTTCTGTTGTCCAGGTGTTCTTCTTTTAAATAATTTTCCAAATTGTTGAGAGCCTCGTCATTGCCTTTTCCCAAAGAATCATAGTATTTAATAGATTTGTTCCTGTAATCGATTGCCGCGATAGCCTAATAAGAATTATTTACATATACAGGAATCAGCACCAAATCATATGAAATGTATCGACGGTGCGTATCCACCTCCGAACTGCTGTGTAGCCAGATTTAGAAAGGATCGGAACAAAAAAGTATTCATAGGATAGACCCTGGGCAATTCCGCAGAGTTGTGATCACTTCGCCCTGCAATCAAATTAAGATAAAAATTTATAACATTATCGTTAAGCCAATTGTTTTTATGTAAAGTCCTAATATTCTTTTGGGTAGTATTTAAGTTAAGCTTTGAAATAAGTATATCCTCCTCTGCACCATTATTTAATGAAGCCTCAATAATTTCTTCCTCAGACTCATTTTTAGGGTTTTGTAAAATAATTTTACAAAACCCTACTAGTTTCGCGACCAGTCTGTTCGTCTGTCCGTCTGTCCGTCCGTCCGTCCGTCCGTCCGTCCATCCGTCCGTCCGTCCGTCCATCCGTCCGTCCGTCCGTCCGTGTGTCACAGCAGTTTTTCTCGGAAACAACTTAAGCTAGAAACATCTAATTTTGTGTGTAGATGTAAAGTGGTGATCTCTTCAAAGCTCAACTACAACAAAATTTTGTAAGGTATTTAAGGGGGGTCTCCCCATATAGGAGAGTGACCCCCCGAAAAAAAATTTCATTGAAGGTAGCCGATAAGGATATCAAATGAAAGGTCTTGATGAGAACTTTTCAAAACAGGTCTTAGTTTGGCAAAATTTGCTTTGAGAGGCGCACAGGGAGGGGAAATACACAAAAATTTGTGTCCCCCCCCCCCTCGCGATTGGACACCTGTGATCCCAAAAATCTGAAAAAAAATCAGGAATGTAAGCCTTGGTGAGTGCAACAACAACAAATACATGAGAAGTCGAAATTAACTCAACTTTGTTAGTAATAGTATGATTTATCGATTTTATGTTTTCTTGAATAACATCTTAACGGTACCCTTAAAGTCAATGAAATTCAGTACGTGGATGTCTATTTATAAGATTAATCTATCCTGAAAGTTTCATAGCGAAGTTATCGCGGTTTGAATTTTCCTGTATTACTATGGAACAATATGTGCTGCATTTATTACTATGGCTATGGAACAACGTGCGCTTTTTACCGACTCAGACACTACAGTTTTGCTAGGATTTGCATGAAAATTTCAGGAATGATAGGTATCATGTACATCTTTGAGAATTGCATCAGCTAGTGGTATCAGTAATCTTAAAACAAAATAGTGGCTGTTTTAAATGCGAAGATTGAATAATTTTGAGTTTTTTTTCCCAACTTCAACGTTTAAGGTGCATGCTTTGAACACTTGATTCAATTTAATGAATGTCTGAAGATGAGTACCTACAATTAATGCTCATAAGTGAAAGAAAGTCAAGGAGGCAGGAGAGAGCTCCTAGCAAAAGGGTTTTGTAACCATTCTAGATATGAGTATGAAATGAAAGTTTTCATGGTAGCATTACAAAACAGTTGTTAAACTGTCAGTTTTTGCTTCAGTAGGGGCACAGGGGGGAAATACATGAAAAATGTGTTTCCTCCGTCGCGGATGGACATCTGAAATAATTATCAAGGGAGATATTTATGAGCATAACAATACCAAAAACCTCAGAAGTCGAAATTCGTTCAACTTTGTTAATAAAAGTACGATCTTCGTATTTCATATTTTCTCCAATAAAATCGTTTTTGACATGTTTCTTGATTTGATACGATCTGGTGACTGCATTTTGTAAATTGAATACAAAACCCTTCTGACATGAGCGTAGGTCTGTTTACCCAACTTGTTTACATCGAAATCACAAATTGAAGGGTCTGCCAATTTAGGTCTTCCTTTTATTTTGATCGGGTGTACATTTTCCAGCTTTGTCTTTCTGAATTTGGGTAACTGTTTTAGTCTGGCTGCTTAGTAGTTTTTTATGAAGCCTGTTGACCGAGTTTCTTCGTATTCTTCTCTATTTTCATTTTGTTTTTGAAGGTATTTTTCTTTAGCATTCTCTAAATTTTTTCTTATTTGTTCAGGTGATACTTTACGGAATTGTACATCAGCTGGAGTAGCTTTGATTGTTGAATGAAATCGATGATTGTAGTTCCTAACAACTTTTTGAAGGATTCGTCTCGGAGATAGCTTTGATTTGTTGCTAATAAAGGTTCAAAACTTTTCTACGAGTGAACTATGTACTCTTTCAATGCCAGCTAGTCCCGCATGGCTGTGTGCCTTCATCAAGTGCAAGGTTATATCTTCTTCTTGCAAAAACTCTTTGATTCTTATTCCATCAAACTCATTGCCTGCGACAATTTTATTAGGCTTGCCCAATTTCGCGAAGTGATCTTCAAATTGTTCTACTATTGTAATATGTTTTCTGTCTGTCAAATAATACGCAGCAGTAAATTTGGAAAATTTGTCAATTATAGCCAGAAAGCTGTGTTTCATAATTGTGTAGATATCAACATATAAGATTTCATTTATGTCGAAAGGTGTTTCAGTATGCTTGAATTGGGTTTCTATCATACTTTACTTGCTGACATATATCACACTGACTTATTACGATTGTGATCAATTCCATTAATTTAGGGAAATAAATTTTGTTTTTGAGTGCGTTAAAAGTTACTTGTATACCTGACTGCATACTTTCTTTAACATGATAGAACGATATTTGCTTTACAGCTTCTACCTCCGTTTCGATGTCTTTACCGTGATAAGAGCATCGAATGAATTTTAGTTGTTTTTCATTTGAATATAAGGACCTAATTTTCTCTTGCACAATATTATATTTTGTATCTTCTAATTTGGTAAATATACCAATTTTTCCTTTTGATATACACCTCTTCAGAATATCCGCGAGATTTTCAAAGTCATACTCTGCAATGTATCTCTTACGTTTTTCATGTATAATTTCGAATTCTTGAGTCTTATTGTTTGTTAGTATAATGTGGGTTTTATATTTATTGACGATCTCCTCCTTGATTGGTATATAATCAAGTAATTCTTCCTGTGCAGAGTGTATATAGCCAATGCTTTCATATCATCTTCTTCGACATTACAGAGAATACCCAAATCGGAAAATGAATTAGTGTGATTATCTGTTACAGAAACTATCTCTTCATTCACATCATCAGGTTTTCTCGGCCTGTGAGGTATTCAATTTCAAACTGGTACCCTCCGAGCTTAATAAGCCATCGTTGGTGACGCGGAGGTAAATTTTTTCCTCTATACTACGCTTGAAGGTACTTTATAGGTTGGTGGTCAGTCAAAATTTTGAATTTATTACCATACAAATATGGTCTAAAATAGCTTATAGACCACATGATGGCCAAAAATTCTTTGTCCGTGGCAGAATAGTTTTGCTCATGAGAGTTCAAGGTTCTTGATGCAAAACAAACAGGGCGACCATCTTGCGACAAGACGGCTCCTATTGCAAAGTTAGAGGAATCTGTATTTAATTGAAATTGCTTAGAAAAATCAGGAAAACGGAGTATAGGGTGGGACCTTATAAGAATTTTAAGTTTTTCAAATGCATTGATGTAATTTAGATCATGCGTATTGATTTTTTCGTTCTTCTTCAAATATTTGGTAATGGGTTGTGTGACTTTCGCATAATCCTTAATAAATTTGCGAAAAAAGCCAGTAATACCCTAAAAACTTTTGATTTCTTTTTTGGTTTTTGGTAATTTTAAATTTTCAACAACTTGAAATTTAATCAGGGTTTGGCTTCAAACCTTCCTGGGTTATGACAAGGCCCAAAAATTGTGTCTCTCTTTCCAGAAATCTACATTTCTATTCGTATTGTTCCAAAGTTTTAAAAATGTGTGTATTGCCTTAATATGCTCTTCAAGGGAGGTACTAAAAATAAGTACATCATCTAGGTATACCACATTTCGATCCTCTTCTTGGATCAGAATCTGATGGTAATCTTTGGCCGAGTCAATTGTCGAGAAATATTGGGCTCTGCCCAATTTGTCTAAAATGGAATCTATATTGAGCAACGGGAATTTATCATTCAGCCTTACGTCATTCAATTTACGATAATCAATGACGATTCTGAATTTCTTTTCGCCAGATTTATCACATTTTTTGGGTATGACAATAAGCGGACTAGAATATTTGGAATTACTTTTCCAGATAATTCCTTGCTCTTCCATTTCCACGATTTGCCTTCTTACTTCTTGCTCATGTTTAGGGGGTATCTGTAAAGCTTTGAATTGATCTGTCTATCGGTTGTGGTGATAATCTCATGTTGGACACTTGGGGTGCTTGGTAGCTTATCACCTTCTTTAAAAAATAAATGCTCAAATTTTTTAATGAGGCCTGTTATTGCTTGACGTTCTTGGACATTGAGGTGTCCAAGATCAAGACGTTCAAAATATCCTTTTTCAATAATTTCAAGAGCACATACTTCTCTCGTGGAAATGGGATTATTAAAAAAGGTGATTCTCTGGTTGTTGAGTGTTAGAATTTTATTTTGGATATCTATAACCGCTCCTAATTTGTTTAGAAGTTCGATACCAATAATATAATCATATCTTCTATTGGCAAGATTTCTTGCCTTTCAACGAATTTTTGATTCCGGTGGAAGTTTGATTTCGAATGGGATGGGAGTATAAACTTCATACTTCATAGTATCCTTTCCAGTGATGCTCGCAAAATGTGAAGGTTTTATTTAATTTTTTGCAAATTCGGAAATATTTTCGTTCATTATGCTGAAAGAAGAGCCTTTATCTACTAATGCAAAGTATTTTTCAAGAGCAATAGTTATATGAATCAGTGGTAGTTCGTCCGAGGCTAGTTTATAAAAAAAACTGGTCCCGTTCTTCAAAACCACCAACATGGTTCAATTCATCTTCAACATTTCTGTTTTCATCCACTACATTCTCGGGCTCAAAATTACCTAATATCTTATTTTGGCATTAAACACAAGTGTTTGCTTGCACGTTATCGACTTCCATAGGTGATATTGGCTTGTGGTCAGTTTGGGTCTGATAATATGTATGTTGTAGCGTATTTGTCATAGTTTGTCCTTTCTCATGATTTATTTGAAATTTCGTTTTATTGTTATTGACAAAACTTTTGATATTGGGTGAAAATTTAACTTTTTTATATTCTTCCCGAATCCACAAATCTTCATAGCGTCTTTCACGCATCACATGTATGATTTCTAAGATTTTTTTCACTTTAACGATTTTTCTAACAACACCCCTTGCATCACTTCTTTGGCCGTGTTCGTGAGGAGAGAATCTACATTGCTTAAATCAATATGTTGGTTTTCACTAAAGTACAAAATCAGTTTATCGTTTTTAAACTTAATTTTCTGCAATTCTATTGCTAATTCACTTACAGTATTCACCTTCATTCCGGATATGCGACGATAGATTTCTCCTGGTTCAACATCTGGTTTATAACATAGTTTTAAAGCTGTTTTTAACGCCTTCCAATCGTCTGTATTGCGGATATTCAGAACTGCTGCTTTTGCTTCACCCTGAATCTTTTCGAGGAATATCATTCTCGTTGCTTGAATTTTCATTTCTGCATCTTCGATGTTGTTTAGGAAAAATTCCATACTCGTTATAAATGAGTTTATGAAGATATCGCCTGTCCCCGTAAACGTACTCATGCGTCGAAGCTCCTTATATATCCTATCTCTAGGATTCGCTCCACCTCTTAGGAACATCTGTTCGATTCCAGTTGCTAGTCTCCCAACTCGGTCCTGGGAATTTTGACCCGTAACAAGTTGTTGTACTGCACCCGTCAACTGCATCATTTCTTCTTCTTGACGTAAAAGTTGTTGTCGTAGTTCATTGAGTTGTGCTTCCATTTCGTGATTTGTTATGTCCCTATGCTGATTAAAAGCAAAATTTCTTCGCTCCTTCCTATCAGTCATTCACCACAAAATTCACTATTGTTTTTTTTTTTTATAGAACAAGATGAGGAGCAGCCTCACAACCTGTTTTAAGCAACGTTTTAGGCTTAATTGTTGCTCTCGCTCAAAAATTTTACGCTTGATCGCGGTAACAAATTATTGGATTAGTCTTTTTTTATTGAATTATCTTTAATCTGCACACACGTCGTTGCCGATTAATTATGGGGGTGAAATTGCCTATTACAGACTTATTTTCTCACTTTTCCGATTTAGTTCGAAAGAAAACCAACTGCGACAAAACGTAGTATTTTAACGGGGATGCTAAAAAAATAAAAAAAAGTCGGACCAACTCCCGACGAAATAACACTCAAGAAACAACAACTTGTTTTACCGAAAAGTTAATTTTATTTTTCTGACAACATTTTTACGACAATACACTAAATGTGTCTTGTCTATACAATGACCGGCTTAGAACTACCACGTTTTTCTAATTACAGAAAACTGCAAGAAGAGTTATGCCGAGTCAGCGTCTGGGTTTTCACGTTCCTGAAAACTTGCAACGAATTTTCTCACGTTTTGCAACGCGGATTCGTATTGCATTGAAGATTCATTTTTTATCGATCCATCTGCCTTCTAAGTCCGATATTTGTGTTAAAGGCATCGGTGAATTGGTTTTTGATGCAAACTGGGAAAGTTGTCACCGTCATTGTCATCTTGGTAGAACGAACTCATTTGGCTTGGGATACCAAACCAAACTAGTTTGAGTAAGCATTGGCAGCTTCAGAATGTTTTTATACGCTTTGGTCAGCAGCCTGGATATACTGTTTAAATGTTGTTTTGCTGATTGACTCCAAATAAGTACTCCATAATGCAATTTCGCCAGGAAAAACGCATTTAGAACAAGTTTCTTGATGTGCATTGGAAAATCCTTATATCTTCTTAACAATCCTATTGTTGGGGTTAAATGCCTCTTAAGCTATTTATGTGTGGTAACCAGGTCATACGATGGTCTCTGATAAGAACAAGATATTTCATTTCTAGCACTCTTTGCAATTTTTGACATCTATGTCCGCTTTGTTCTTTTGCTTAAAAACAATATATTTTGTCTTTGAAGTGTTCAATACTAGTTTGTTTCCAATTAACCACTGATGGAATTTTCCTAGATCCTCGTTGATAGTGTACTCAATGGCAGTTTTGTCTCGTCCTTAATAAAGTAGAACTGTGTCGTCAGCATATAATGTGTGATGTCCCGTCAGCCCACATGTATTTTGATTATTTGTGTATAGCAGGAACAAAGTTGGGCCAAGTATTGAGCCTTGGGGAACTCCTGTTTTTGTAGGTGCATGATTGCTCAGGACATTGTTGATTAAAGTTCTCTGCGATCTTTCCTCCAAGTGGCTCTTAAACAACTGCTTAGGACTACCCTGAATACAATACGATTCAAGTTTACGAAGCAAAAGGTCATGATCAACTGTATCAAATGCTTTTTTCAAATCCACAAAAATTGCGATGACATAATCACCTCTGTCAAGTCCTGGATTGATGAAACGTGTGAGAGAATGTAGGGCATCCAAAGTACTCTTGTTCTTTTGAAAAACCAAACTGATGTTGTTATGTTGATGTTATTCGGGTCGAGATGATCACCACCCCTGAATATAGGAACTATTTTTGCAAGTTTTTCTTCTTCCGGAAAAGTCCCATTCCTAATATGCACGTTTATAAAATTTGCCATAATCTGGGCTATGTCCTCCTTTATCATACTAATCTCATTCATCGTGATGCTATCAATGCCTGGTGCCGTATTCTTTTTCAATTCATTGATTACATTTAAGACTTCCCTTTTATTTGTTTGATGAATGTGAAAGATGGAATTTATTGAGATATTTGTAGTATTTAAATTGCTTGCTGAACTGGCAACGATTTCTTTAGTGATTCTTCCACCAATTGTTGAAAAAAAGTTACTTAATGAGTTCGCCGCGTCACGTGGACACGATGTATTAGAGGGCCCATCAGGATTCAGTTGAAAATTTTGTGATTTTATGTCCCATAATTGGGGAGTCAGTAATCTCAAGACCATTTTTTCGCGTTAGCACTACAACCCTTTTAGGGCCTTCACTTAGAGATAGTTGGGGTATCTTATTATCTTGATCGAATGTATTACTACTATTTATTTGGTTGTCAAATTCAGGATGAGGAAACGTGGAAGCTGTGGTTTGGGAAACGAGGGGATCCCTCCTCATTTCTCGAACGGGCTTGGATTTATTTTATTACGGGTTCAGTTTCCAAATTAGCCGCAATTTTAAATCAACTAAATATGATCTATGTACGTTCTGCGCATAAACTTGTAATTTACCGGAATGCGACGAGTTATCTTTTTAGTTTTTACCATTATAAGAATTCTGATTCTTTTTCCAAATCTACAAATGTCAATATCATAAATTATTTTGAAATATGCAATGTTCATATTTGCATTTTCTAGAACCTTAGCAACTTCCTTCTTGGGAAATAAATCATTCCAAATAGGCTCGTTAGCATGATTTATGGTAACATAGAACTTTTAAAGGTAATTGCTACCCTTGCTCGATAAATCTCAAAAAGATAATAATTAGCAATAAACCGCGATATTTCTCTACCAATTACAGCTCACCATGAAGACAATTGGATCATCATTATTATTATTTACGTCTTCTGAACGCCGACACAGCTCATTTCTGCATCGTCATTGAAGCAATGCCATCAACCTGCGTTGCCTCCTACTCAAAAATCGTAGAAATTATTCCTGGAAAAACAAGTACGCAGAAAGATCATAAATTATGCATGGATAGATCAGCATCAGAATATGCACAAGTGTGGAAAGAGCTATTTGGAATAGTTATAGCTGTTCAGCGACTTCAGGAACGCATCCACACACATACGAGTTTATTCAATGCTTCCAGGTCGCTTCGATCAAAGCAAGAAGTGAACTTCGACCTCGAGGCGTCTGTCAGGTGCTTTGAGGAAGAAAGTTTGCTGACAGCAGAAGAATACATGAAACTGTGCAAGGAATTATGAATGCGTCGAGAGCCAGCCATTCGTTATCTGACTCCTCTTCCCGGTGGATATGATGATACTCGTATGGACTGAAGAATAATTCTTTTCTTGAGTTGCCCACGAGAATAGCTGAAAGAGAATAAAATTAATCATCTGCCAATTATTTGTTGAGTTCGGTGATTCGGTCGTTATGGAATGGAATCATGATGTAGGTGAAATAATGAATGATACTATGAGATTTAAGTAAGAAATAGTTCTTGTGTTAAAAGTTAACTTGCCCTATTTTTCGTATACTTGCGGGAAAAGGCGGATAAAAACTGCTTAAATTTGACAACTAATTTGTATTTAAGTGCAAAAATGATGCCTTATGGGCTAACTGTAATAACTATAAGATTTATTCTGAAAGAAATAATAGTCCACGCGACAGGAACGTATCTTAGCCAAAGAACTATGGTTAGAGTCTCTTTACTATACGGTGCATTTGATAGCTTCATCCTGGTGCGAATGTTTTAGCACATCTAAAGTAAGAATTTAATCATGTTTGGTACATAAATCGAAACAGTAGCTCAAGTCACTCAGTACCCATCATACTCGTACAGTTAAATTCTTCTTGGTCATCGCTTCCTTCATTGACCCACGCTTTTTCGGGTCTAAACACAGCAAGAAAATAGAATACTTAAATTTGTTTCGGATCTTTTCATGCATCTAATTGCTTGCCGAATCGTGTGAATGACTTCATTAACGGTATTCACGAGAAGATTCTTTACAATTTATATTCAACATTTGGACAGAACAACTGTTCGTGTCTTCAAAACATATAAAATTGGGATGATGACCCTTAACACGATCGTATCCACATTCAATTCGAGATCTAGGCAACTTCAAAGAACACACATGATTGTAATTGAAGGTGATCATTAAACGGTAGTAAAATGCATAGACAAGAAGGCAAGCGGGAGTAGCAACCGGACTACTGTTCGTGCCTCGGGGCAAGTTCGGGTGGTTAGAAGATAATTTTATTAAAGTAACGAAGAAGTCATCTTAATTGCGTTTTGATTGGGTACTCTCTGCAGTCATTTTACTTGATATGAGAACACCAATCGTGAAAACATACTCTTGAAGCTGATGGTTGCGAACCTAGAAGCGATCTTGAAATGAGAAATCTTCTAGTTTGTCGTCCGTAAAATTATCACATTATATGCATCGTATCTTCGATGCTTTAAAGCGAATAGAAACTTATGTAATATAAACATGTGAAAAGTGCTTCACGCAGAGGTAAACTAATATTGTGAGTACTTTAACTGACTATCTTTCCAATTCAATTATCGATCGCATCTTCTATGCACTCTATGATTACTCTAATCTAGATCAACTCATTGATGTAATTAATTGACAGCTTCAATGGTGCAGGCAATCAGCACATACACAGACCTTAAAAAAGTTGTTTTATATGTGGACGTGTTGAAAGGCATGAACTTCTTGAAATGTAAATTCAAATTAAAGTCAGAGACTTGTTAAAAACGCAGAGCATTTCGCATCATTTATTTTTAATAGTTCAAACTTTCGATCATAGAGTTTTCTGCGGATTTAGCTCAACGCGGGAATTAAAACTTTTACAGAATATTCATGATTTCACATTCAATGATATGGTTCTATTGTACTTATCGCCCAACAAATATTCCCTAAATTAAAGACAAGGAAATTCCTTGAAAATTATTGTAGTGTTTTTAACATATTTACAAAAGTCCGTAAAGGATAGCAACAGCCGAATGCTGCCTCAGCGAGCTATAACAACTGAGCTCACTGCAAAGCCTAGTTTGCACCATCTTAGTATTTAGTCGAGTGAAGAGTATTTTAGTAGCTAAAATACTCGCTACTACCCAAACATTGTTCGCACTATAGTCGAGTATAGTTAACAACTGAGTTTAGTTCGTTATGATGAACAACGTGCATCGCGATAAAATAAATAAGCTGATTAAGCTTATCGCAAGCACTATTTTAGAAGAAGTGGATGAGGAAATATGTGTAATAAAAAAAGAAGCAATGGATACGAAAGTGGATAAATAGGAGAGACAAATAAGGAGCTACAAATTGTGTTTTGAAGGAACTGGCATGGGAAGACCCCAAAGAATATTTTGATTGCTTGAGGATGTCAGAAAGCTGCGTTTGTTTCTTATTAATAAAAGTTCAGTCTCATATTCAACGAAAAGACACCCATTTAAGACTTGCTATTCTGGCAATCACTAAATTACAAGTAGTTTTCTACTTTCTTCCCACTGGATGTAGTTTAAGGACACTGATGCACATATTTTAACTTGGGAAATCGACCATATCTGAATTCATCTCAGAAGTTTGTGAGGCAATATGTAATGATTTTGTTATTCAAAACGCTCGAACGAAATTGGAACCGACCTTTCATCGGTTTTAGACGTGTAGTCTTTGGACGTGACAACGGACTGTACCCTACAGGTCAACAAGTCCGGACAAAACTTAATCTACTCCGAGGTGGCTGCTGGCTAGTTAGCTAGTTCGGAGAGGAGTTCGGTCGCAGGTCTTACGCGAGCAAATTAAGTCTGAAATAAAACAACTCAGCCACCGGCTCATATGCCCGTTTCAAACGCGTCAAAAATACAAACATACGGAAAAGAAACCTACTTTACTTTATTCCGTATTTCTTCCATTCCTTCAGACAACAACCAAAACTAGATTTAACTCCGCGTTCCCGACTATCACGCGGTACCGAAAAATCTTCGACTCTAGTTCGACTGCGAAATAACCGACTCTAAAAAAAACTCAAATCAAACTATGATACCGCGTACTGCACGCGAAACCGGCCATCCGCGGATTCACTTATTTTTCACAATTCTTAGGATTTATCTTAACATTTTAATCTGTTTTTAACTTTTTGATACCCACTTCTTTCTATAGTTAAGACAATTAGGGATTTTACCCTATATTTTTAGGGTTTTGTAAAATAATTTTACAAAACCCTACTAGTTTCGCGACCTGTCTGTCCGTCTGTCCGTCCGTCCGTCCGTGTGTCACAGCACTTTTTCTCGCAAACTACTTAAGCTAGAAACATCAAATTTTGTATGCAGGTGTAAAGTGGTACTTTCTTCAAAGTTTAACTACAAAAAATTTTATTAGGTATTTAAGGGCGGGTCTCCCCATATAGGGGAGTGGCCCCCGAAAAAATAAATTTCATTAAACGTAGCCGATATGGGTATCAAATGAAAGGTCTTGATGAGAACTTTTCAAAACAGGTCTTAATTTGATTCTTTTTGCGTCGAGGGACGCGCAGGGAGGGGAAATACACGAACAATTTGTGTCCCCCCCTCGCGATTGGACACCTGTGATCCGAGTACAACAACAACAAATACCTTAGAAGTCGAAATTCGCTCAACTTTGTTAATAATAGTATGATATTCGAATTTCACATTTTCCCCAATAAAATCGCGGCGGTACCTTTAAACTGAACGAAATTCGATATTTACGTAGTTCTACTAAGAGTTCTTTAACTTTGTAAGTTTGATGAAAATCGAATGATATACACGGAAGTTATAGCCGTTTGAAATTTCTCCAATTACAACAACAATAACACATGATTTTGGTATTTTATGGACTTTCCATCGAATCACTCACTGCAGTTTTGACTTCATCTTCTTGAAATTTTCCAATAAGGTCAATAACATTAATATTTTTGAGAATTCATGATTTGAGTGATTTTTGTCGGTTTGCAACAAAATGGCGACCATTGAAAGTAGAAAAACAATGGATTTTCCTCTGAACGTGCACATCTCTTCGACATATTTCTTGACTTTATTCATTGCTGGTGACTGCACTTCTGAGAAGTTGAGTACAAAACCCTTCTGACATAAGCGTAGGTCTGTTTACTCAACTTGTTTCTATATGTTTTTTGCTACTTTTACTCGTCTTGCTTTCCATTGGATACAAATCCTATTTTGTTTGTGTGGTAATTTCAATATTTTTCAGCTTAACTGCTCTTGGTTGATGGTAGTTTGGCAATGGGACAGGTTTAAGGGGAAGCAATAATACAATAATGTGTATGAAATGCATTTTTAGCTACTACATTAACATAGCGTGTTTTTGACTGTACCTGTAATAAAATTTAGTTTTTTGGTTCAATTATTTTGTTGATTTGACTTAGTTGTTCTTTACTTAAAAGACAAAGTAACAGTTGGAGGCATCAGCAGAATAAATAAAACGACGCTTATGCAGAGAAATCAGCAGAGCGGAACACAGCTTCGTAAGTTTTGTCATCATAGCATATACTTTCAATTGTCTCTTGTTGCAATTTATTTCAATTACAATAATTAAATAACTTATTGTGTTTTCAATTAGGGATTTTGTGGAAGTCGCTCTGAAGACTCAGTTATTGTTTCTTTCGATAGGCCTGCTGAAGTTTTGTATCCAAAATGTTTTCCTTTTCGGATGTTCGTTGACAATTAGGTTTTATGGAAAAATCAAACGTCCTGCCGTTTTCAGCAAGCCAACAATCATTTCTGTCAATTGCAACGATGTAATTATACTTGAGGTGAACCTTGGTGGATTGAAACGAGCAGCCATTAGTGTTTAGTAGGAGTATATAACAGATTTCACACAATAATTCATTACCATAAACCATCTTGTGAATACAGTATATTCTTTTTGCTGATTCTCCCATTTAGGATTTTGTAAAATAATTTTACGAAAATTCGGGATCGCCAAATGGAAATTCGATTCTTGTACTTTGACTGGAATAATGAAGAAATGCGGAGTAACGTAAAGTAGGTTTCTTCTCCGTATGATTGTGTTTTCGACGCGTTTGAAACGGGCGTTTAATGGTGGCTGAAAAATGTAATTGAGCGTAATCCATTTTAAAACCCCCGACCAAAATCCTCTCCGATCTAGCTGGCCGACAAGCAGCCACCGCGAAAATGGATTACGGTGCACGGATTGGTTGAACGGGTGGTACCATTCGTTGGCACGACTCAGACTTAACGTCTAGAACCGATCAGAGGTCGGTTCCTCGTTCGTGAGATTAGACAGAAAATCATTACAAATGGCGCCCAACGTGGGGCCCGAACCCACGACCCTGAGATTGAGAGTCTCATGCTCTACCGACTGAGCTAGCCGAGCCCCACGTGTGGAGTTAGTTATCGAGATTAAGAAACGAAAATACTATGACCACCAATTGAGAAGTGTGGATGTAAGTTTAGCGAGCAACAACACAAGAGAAGCATACAAAGTAGTGAAAAGCCTGAAACGTAGCTATCAGCCCTAAACCACGATTTGTCGTGATGACATCGGCAATACCATCGCTGATGAAACCAATGATTAAGGAAAGATGGGCATCATATTTCAAAAACCTCCCTAATTCTCTGCACAGCTACAGAATTGGAGCCTATGAATGTCTGCAGAGAGCTTCCATTGGCCCCACCAACTCTGGATGAAGTTTGTTCCATCATCAAAGCCCAAAAGAATAATAAAGCGCCGGGCATTGATGAGATTCCAGTGGAGCTCATCAAATGATTGCAGTAGTGTTCATCAAGCTATTCACAAAGTCATCCAGTACATATGGCAACACGAACATATGCCAAAAGAGTGGAGCCTATCAATTATATTCCCTATCCACAAAAAAGGTGACAAGCTACAGTGCGAAAATTATAGAGGCATATCACTACTTTGTACGACGTACAAAACATTTTCTAAAATCTTAGAAAATAAAATCGGATCATACGCCAACAGTATTATTGGGGAGTATCAAGGTGGTTTTAGGGCAGGTAGATCAACAACAGACCAATTATTCACAGTCAAGCAGATACTTGAAAAGTGCTGGGAGTTCAACATAGAAGTACACTAAATTTTTGTTGACTTCAAGCAAGCATACGACAGTATTGATCTTAAAGTACTGTGCCAAATAATGCTTTGCTTTGTCCGTCTTACCAAAATGACAATAACGTCGACAACCTCCCAAGTCCGCATCAATAACCAACTCATCGATGCCTTTGACACAAATATCGGACTAAAGTAGGAAGATGGGCTGGCCCCATTGCCATTCAATTTGGCTCTGGAGTAGGTCATACGGAAGCTACCTGTCGATACGCGAGGTACATTACTATACAAGTCGAGCCAAGTAGTGGCCTATGCGGATGACATCCACATTCTGTCACGGTCATTAAGAACTGACAAACAACTTTTCCTGAAACTCAACAGCAAAGCAACACTAGTAGGGCTACAAATCAATGAAAATCAAACAAAGCTCATGACGCAGTCGAGGAAAAATACCTCAAATACACAAAATATCACACTTGGCGAATACAGCATCGTAAGTGTTGGCGAATTTGTGTATTTAGGCGCCAAAACAACGAAAACGGGCAATGAAAGAGACGAAATACGCCGTAGAATACAACTGGCAAATAAAATATTTTATTCAGTGTTGAAGTTCTTGAAGACCAGCTGCATACACAAAAAAACAAAGCTCCAAGTATACAAATCTGTGATAAGACCTGTGTTATGCTATGGGTAGGAAACATGGACCCTAACCCAAGCATCCGCAATTACATATATTGAACGCCTTTGAGCGACGCGTCCTAAGGCGAATAATCGGAGCGAAGCTAGACGGGGACCAATGGCGAATTCGATACAGCCATGAGGTCCGGAGGTCTCAACGATTGTAAGAATACGGAAGCTGCAATGGGCTGGACACATGAATCGTATGGACGAACATCGGATACCCAGTGGGGAAACCGAGGAAACGCTGATCTGACTCGATCGACGAAGGCAGTTCATCGATGCTCGGATTTCGGAATAGGAAGACGCGGTCAATGGACCGAGACAGTTTGAGGCGCTGTTTGCAGGAAGCAAAGGCCCGAGAGGGGCTGTAGTGCTAAGAAGAAGAAGAAGAAGCAAACAACGACTTTCTTTCCACCATACCCTTCTCTTCCAGCAGGAATGGCAGCGTGCGGTAGGTATGCGGTTGCAAGGGTAGGGCTCTAGAAAGCCGGTTTCGCGTCGCGCTAGGTACGCGGTACCATAATTTGCTTTGTGTTTTTTTAGACTAGGTTTTTCAGGTTCGGGTTAGAGTAAGATATTTTTCGGTACCGCGTCGGTGATATTCGGGAACGCGGAATTATATGCATTTTTTTGTGTTGTCTGAATGTATGAAAGGAATACTGAATAAAGTAAAGTAGGATTATTTTCCGTATATTAATGTTTTCGACGCGTTATTAAAATGGGCATGTGAACCGCATGTGACGCGTTATTTAAATGGGCATGTGAACCGGTGGCTGAATTTTTGTATTCCGGGCTTAGTCTGCTCGCGCAAGACCCGCGACCGAACTCCTCTCCGATCTAGCTAGCTAGCCAGCAGCCACCTTGGAGTAGACTATGGGTGTCCGGACTTGTTGACCAGTAGGGTACAATCCGTTGTCACGTCCCAAGACTTCACGTCTAGAACCGATGAGAGGTCGGTTCCAATTTCGTTCGAGCGAAGTGAAGTGAGGAAATCATTGCACGTTATTAAAATGTAGAGTATCATTGCTATTCGACGAATCTGTTGCACATGGTGACTCTGGCTTAACAGTGGCATGCTGGTCATTCTATTTTCCTCAAATTCCTTTTGCAGGTACTGTCGCCGAATTTCATTCAAATAAATTTGAATGTTCTCTTGCGCTTCTAATGCCAATAGTAAAGGCAAAGATTTAAGTTGGAGACCGATGTGTTTACCGACGACTTGAAACTCATTTTCATCGGCAGTAGAGTTAGTAGCTTCGGTAATTTCTTGCAGTTGAGTCACTATGCTCGAAAGCTGGGAAAGTTTTCTCTTTTTTACTGATGGTATAGATCTTGCTGGTCGAAAATTGTCGACTGCAGTACTGTTTCCTCTGCAGTTGTACTTAAGTCGCAATGTGTCGCGTCATTTTATGGACTATTGGAATCCTGAAAACAAACAATATATTCTTAGTATCAAGGCATATCAACATCAATGCATAACACATTAAATTTTATTTGGATGAACTTTATTCGTTTTTTTCTAGGTTTCTGACATTATGAACTGGAAAGCAGTTGAGAATGGTTTTGCGAAAGGAATGGAACTTTCCTGGATGCTGTGGAGCTATTGACGGCAAATATGTCATAATGAAAGCACCTTCGGGATCAGGAAGTTTGTATTACAATTACAAAGGGACAAACAACATTGTCTTAATGGCTGTTTTAGATCATAATTATTGCTTTAGTTATATAGATGTAGGGTGTAAGAGAAGAGCTTTTGATGGAGGTGCATTTCGAAATTGTACTTTGTATCAAGCATTAGAAAACGGTGTACTGCCGAACGGTCCTGTCTTCGTAGGCAACAATGCATTTCCCTTGAAAGAGTATTTATTGAAACCTTTTCCAGGGAATCGCTTAACATTAAAGCAGAAAATTTTTAACTATCGTTTATCACGGGCTAGAAGAATAGTTAAAAATGCTTTCGGTATATTAGCTGCTAGATTCAGAGTTTTTGAGAAACCGATGCTCTATAGTCTTGAGAAAGTGATAAAGCTAGTAAAGGCGTATTGTGTTTTACACAATTGGCTCCAACAATCGAAATTACAGAACAAACAATATGAATAAACAGTAGACATAAAAAAGTATGAAGCAGAAACTATCATTTCTGGTAATTGGAGAGACAAGCCAGAGTCTCTTGGATTACAACCGCTACCAGTATCTTTAAGCAACCGTTCATTCCAAAGGTCTGCAGGTCTTCGGGAGAGGTATGCAAATTTTTTTGTCAGAAGCGGATCAATCCCTTGGCAGCCAAGAATGGTGCATTAAAAATTGTCGGCCCATCTATACAACAGTATAATAGAAAGGCCGACGAACAGTGTCTTATTTTGCTAAAAATTTATTATATCAACAAAAAATTTCGTTTTATTATGAAGAGCGTTATAACGAAATTTTACTGTAAATGTGTTTCATTCTCATAGTTCGTAATTAATCAATTAATTGCTGTAGGTTGGTGCATGCTTACCAAACTGCTTTCGCTTTGCGTGAGTGTTGATTTAAGTTGTGAAGCGATACATCTAATAAATTGAACCACTTGACAGATGGAATGTAAACTGATTCAGCCCCTGCGCCTTAATTTTTCGATTTCTTAATTTTATTTCAGCTCTTGCAAGTAAGTCGATCTATAAAAAATTATATTGCATTAGATAGTACACTTTCTGATAACGATAGTAATAATCAATATATAAAAAGTCAAGGTCAAAGTCAAAAGCGCTTTATTCAATACTAATCGGTATAAATTTTCAAAGAATATAAAGCAAATTCCAAACAATAAACATACAAAAACTTAATGGCCCAAATGGCTCTCTAAATTTATACGTTATCATTAAAACATATTTCTTCAAAAAAAGTCTGGCATATTCAATTAATTAAGACTATTACATATTCTGGAAATCAATTGGAAAAAGGAGAAAAAACCATCCAACACTATCCTAATAATTATTTATAATCTTAAAACAACAGTGAACCTTGATCCTACACCTAATATGTTTTAACTTAATTCTAATAAAATTCAATCAAAAACTTTATCTTATGCTAAAATAATTCTATAACAATGTTCCTAACCTAAGCGTTAAACATTATTGCTAACCTAATATAATAAACATAACATATACCTAACATATACCTAATTTTTAACTCAAATAAACAACAATACTAAATGTAGCAATAATGAGCTGAAACTCAAAAACTAAATAACGAAAAAACACCAAAACTGAAAATAAACACGAATAATTTAGACATTGTCATTCAGCCACCAATACCTAGATTGACCCATCTCAGCTCGTTCAGCTTCAACGAATCTAGCAAATGAGTATCTCCATTGAAATTATTGATCTCGTGAACTCAAATTTGGAGGATATTTTATCTTCTTATCGGTGGCCCGTCTCTATATGTGATATATGACTGGGACACCGTCAGAAAACATATCGATTCATGTCCAAATACACGAATGCTTCTGGAGGAACGAAGCAAGTAGCGAGGCAAGTCGAAATATACCCATCTGTAGGGTGGGACGGCTGTGAAATCCAAGGGTTTTCACTCACAGTCACAGATTTTGCGATATGATTCCCAAGAAGTTTCAATATGAAGATATCGACTCTCGTCACTTCAGCAGTTTGATAAATTCTTCTATTCGATATATAATATTTCCAATCCATCTCAGGCTTTCTGTACAAACCAGTACATGCAAGAAGACATTTCCTTTCGAAAACTCTTAATTTTTCTATAGTACTAGCACTCTGGTTGTACCAGATCTGACATCCATATGTCAAAACTAATCTAACCAGTGCCTTGTAACAGATAATTTTGACCTTTTGACCAATGTATTTGGAATGAAAGAGTCGTCAAATCGCTAAGACTACTTTTAGTGCCTTACTGAGCATGATTTTGACATGTTCAATCTAGTGCAGACACCACCGAGATGAGCACCGAGGTATCGAACACAGGATTTATGTGAAACCCGTTCTGAGCTACTGTCGCCAGCCATGATGTGGAAATCCTTCCAATTACGTTTCAGGCCTTGACTAACCCCCTGCAGCGTTGTCCGAAACAAAATTATTTCGCACTTCTGCGCATTGATTTTCATTCGCCAATTGTCAGTGTATAGCTGTACATCATTGAAAATTTTTTGGAGATTTTTCTGAGCTATTGTAGCTTTTTGGTCTGTCGTATAGATGGTCAGATCGTCAGCAAACGCTACCAATGATCGCGTTGGTGGGACGTTAAAATCAAAGCCGTCCAATAGCTTGCGAATGAAGATTGAGATTCCCTGCTGTAGACCATTCAAGACCTTGAAGTCGCGCATTGTTGTCAGATTTCCATCAGTTACAACAAACGATTTCCCTTATAACATATTGTACATCATGGCGACAAGGTATCTGGGGAACTTGTCCTGATAGAGTTTAAAAACTAGTCCATCTGACCACACTGTATCGAAGGCTTTCTCCATATCAATGAGACATGCTCCAACACATTCTCTATCATTTTGTTTCCAACAGATGTCTGAGGTTACTTTCTTTATTGCATGTGTGCCCGAATGCCTGGCACGAAAACCAAATTGGCAATTCGGCATCAACTCACATTCCTTTATGTGGGCGTTGAATGCTCTGTTGAGTATCACTTCAAACACCTTGCTGATGTTAGGCAGCAAGCTGATTGGGCAATAGCTTTAAGGGCATGATTCTTTTCCTCTCTTCAAGATCGAAAATATCTAAGCCTTTTGCCACCGATTTGGGAAATATGAATTGCTCAACATGTTGTTGAACAAATTGCAATAATTCCTAATAGCAACCTCAGGCAAATGTCGGAGAATTATATTTGGAATACTATCAGTACCACATGATTTCTTGTTGTTTATTCTGCCAAATATGAAACACAAGTCTTCATAGCTGACAAAATAAGCAATAAGATTCAAGCTCGGTATGAGGTCAGATGTTAATGTTTCATTGCAATGAAGAATTGATTGGCCGTTCAGGCTTGATTTGAAGTCGGAAACTTTTGCTTCAACAACCTCTGAAAATATTTCATTCCCTCTCAGGGCTTGGTAGATGAACCAATTCAAAATGTGTTCCAATCAGGGCAAGTTTATGCAATCCCTCACATGGAATCCTGTTTCCATTTCTATCCGGAGTCGTACTATCAATTTCGATAGATAGATTTATCTCATCACTAGTGACTTCAAGATTCGATACCTTCATTCAAGACTTCTTGCGGAATATGCTATTCACTTTCACGAAAACGCCATCTGGGTCCTGTGGGCTAATACCCCTCAATTTTTCCGCTGATTGATTGCTAACCTCCTCCTGAACGGATTAAGTTCCGGACATTCTTCAGGTGTAATTTCAACAAAGCCAACGAGGGATGGTTGTAGTCCAAAAATCGTTGATGAATATTGTTGACGCATGTGAGAAGAAGGCTTTTCAATCTTTTCAACCTTGCAATGTTTGGTGTTTTTCAATCGTTTCTAAAGTCAGCTTCTCTAACTTCGGCAAATAGAGATCCATTTCATCGTTAGTTAGATTTCTGTCATAAGGAACCTTTGAGCAAGGGTTGTCATCATCAGAAGGAAGACATTGCTTCTTGTACTCCCGATTAAACTTCTTTTGAAACTTTCCCCAGTCTGTTTTTTTGAAATTCAACCGAAGATTTTCATGTTGAACTGAAATGAGGAAGAAATCATCCCTTTGATGATTGATTTCCATTACGATTGCGTTATGGTCGCTATCATAAGGAAGCACCGTTGAGGACTATTAAAGCTGAATTCAAGTCTTGCGTCAGCAATGCAGAGTTCCAAATGTGAATTTTTCCTAGGGTATGTTGCGAACTTCGACCCATATAGATTGCACCTGTATTCAATTTGGTTCTCTTTTACCCACGATTTCAGGAATACACCTCTAGTATTATTAGTGGCATTCAGCCATGATGTATCGGTTTGGGTGGAAATTATCGCTTACGTGCCGTAAAGAAAAACGACGCTTTTAGTGCGGGAATTGCATACAGAGTGAAAATTTTCGGCATCCAATAATTATCCACCTAACGTTTTTTATTCCTCATCGAATCTTGGAGGGATGTTCTTTGTAAGTGGAATGAAGTACTCCCGTCGGCATTAATGTATTTGACCTCAAGATCCCCCTCTTATCTTTATTCTGTGTTGTGTTCAATTCTCAAACATCTGACAGTAAATCGCAAAAAAATCTCAGATTTCATTTGGAAGAGTTACTCATGTTCTCATTCACAAAGAAAAACAACAAAGAAATTGGCTTTGAATGGGAATATATGGAATAAAATGCTTCAAAATATAATTCCATCGCCATTTCATTAAATTTCTCTTCAACCGTTCGAGCTATGTCTATGATTGCACATTAGGTATTTTTTTCTCATGTTTTTTTACTAGAATCAAGTAGTTTTTCTTCTTTGTTTATTAAATAATAAAAAAATGGTCTTATCACAATATTTCAACTAAATTATAAAACCAATTATATATACAAGGGCACACATAAATTCATTTATGTTCAATAAAAGAAAAGATATGGATTGCTAAACAGAACTAACTTCTTTCCTGCGCTCGTTCTTTTTCAGAAGGATATGGAGGCGAAAGGTGAGTATGCCACCGAGGGGGTAGGATTTCGGTAGTCCGTGAATGGTTGGTTTCGTGTTGCGGTTGGTATGCAGTGCCATATTTTGAGTTTTGCGTTTTTGGTTAGAGTAGATTGTTTCGGTTTTGGATTTGAGTAGATTATTTCGGGCAGCGCGTTAGTGAATACTGGGAAACGTGCATTTTTGGCTAATGCTTTTCGTGGTTCTTTACCTCGAATCGAAAGGAAAAGCAACGGAAGTAAAGTAAGTTAAAGTCGAGTTGGTGGAAGTTGTTCGACGTGTTTTAAATTCGGCATTTAAATCAGTGGCTAGTTTTTGTATTTCGGCCTTAGTCTGCTCGCGGAAGAGCTGCGACTAAAATTCCTCTCCGAACTAGCTAGCCAGCCAGCAGCCACCTCGGAGTAGACTCAGAGTGTCCGGGCTTGTCGACTTGACGGGCACGGTCCGTTGTCACGTTTCATGACCATGTCTATCACCAATAAGAGGTTAGTTTAGATTTCCTCCGGGAAATCTTTAACAAACAAACGAGAAGACAAGATTAGGGATTAAGGTAGCGGTGAAATTGAGAGAAATACAAACGGCCATAAAAACCGTACGGCCGACTTGTTCGGGTGACATATTGGTGGAGTTTGGATCAGAAGCACTAAGAAAGGTGTATTCTGCGGCGCAGTCAAAAATGTCCTTGGAGAAAAGGCAACCATAGCCTTTCTTGAACCTAGAGCTGGTCTCAAAGTAAGAGATATTGAATGTATTATGTATTTCCCCGGGTGGAATATGCCTTCAAGCGAGATTTTTCTAGCTTGAGCCGAGCAAAAGTTTGGCTAACCATAAAAGAGGTTAGTGCATCGTCATTGTCGACATTCCAGAAAAATATGCCGAACAGATGATAGAAATGGGGAAAATCATAAGTAGTTGGGTTATTTGTAGGATAAGGCAAAGAGCAATCCCTCTCTTGTGTTTTGAATACTCTGAAGGGCTGTGAAGAGATCGACAAGAGTTCTTTGTGCTATAATTGTGGCAAAACAGGGCAAAAAAACAGGAGCGCACAGAAGAAACATGCTGATTCTTCTGCCAAGATACTGACCAAGGCTGGTGCAAGCAAATGTCGGGTTTCTAAGGAAGCCCAGCCAAAGCTAAAGCTCATCCGCAATGAGTCATATTCTGCAGATTGCTTTATATCAGAGCACAGTCACTCAAAACCTACCTAAGCAGTTTGCGAGAGACAGTAATACAAATATCAAAACCACAACTTAAGCTCCCCAACATGGTATCCTGATGAATGTGGTACTGCCGCCATCTGGTTTTGAAACTGCGCCCAATTCCAATTGCAGAGTCAGGGATGAAGAGATGGTTTCATTTGAGTTTGGGGCTCGGGAACTACACTTTTTGGTTTGTATCCAACGCCAAACGAACCCTTACCGTCTCTCCAATCTAGACTCAATGGGCAGGGCGCTGACGTTCACGAGCTCATTGAAGGTGATTTCAATGCGAGGGCAATTGAATGGGGCATGCCCCAATCTGATCCAAGAAAAAAACAAGTCCTCAATATGGCAACTAGTGTAATAATATGCAGGATCGCTATGTAATTAATTGGTGTTAAAACACTTTTGATCTAAGGAAACAAGCACAAGCGTTGGACGCCTTCTTGCATGTTTCCTACAATGGAGGTTTTTATAAATTTTCCAATATAAAATTTGTAGAATGCAGACACAAGCGTGGAACGCCTTGATCTCATGCAAGCGTTTGCACGCCCTTAGCAAAGGGATATTCCCACGCAGTTAAACAACCAGCGTATCGAGAATGAAAGACTTTGATTGAATGCACTTCCACTTAAATACTATTTTAACCTAACTGTACATATGGAAATTAATATGACCTAATTGTTTACAAACTATACTTAATATTATATTGCTTATAAAAGGCATTGCCAGACGTGAAATGTACTAAAATGAAGAATGTACTAGAGTCAGCCATATTCAAATATTTGCTTATTTTATAGAATCGTTGAATTGATAATGTATCTACTATGGATATCACTACACTGGAACTGAGCTTGTTGTACGAAATAAAAACGACATCTCTACTTTTCATGGAACGGGCGTGGCAAGACTCCAGTGTAATGATGGTACTCTGAAATTGCTGAAAAGTAAAAAGAGTGTCACAAGCCTTGAGAAGAGGCCCAGTGAGCATGGTCCAAAGAAGATGCATGCACTAAATTGATTGGTTCTAAGTTGGCTAGAAACTGCTTCTGCAAACTCATCAATAGCAGTAAAGTCAACCGCTGGCAAAAAATAATAGACGGGATGAACAGGGATCCGTGGGGCTTAGCTACAAGTTAATTATGCTCATACAATGTGGAAAAGATAGAAAAGATGGATAAGACTGTACAGGCAATCTTCCCTATTCATCCAGTCTGGCATTCACCTCCCTACCACAAAAAAAATTCATCCAGTCCATATTAAAACTGGCCACGATGAAATGCCGGTGGAATGTTCACTTTTGACAAAGATGAAAGTGAAACAAGCAGCGTTGTCTTTGAAAAAACGAGAGGCTCCAAGAGCAGACGGAATTCCAGCTGGGATGCTGCAGATGGTCTATCAATTTTGCCTGGGCGTGTAACTCATAATCAATGCTTGCTTGCGTGAAGGGATATTCCGAGAATGCTGGAAGATGGCGAGGCTTGTGCCGATCAGCAAACCTAAGGGGTATCTCGAGTCACCTCAAGTATGTCGACCGCTATTTATGCTAGACACCGCTCAGAAAGTATTCAAAAAACTTTTTAAGGGAAGACTTGCTGACACAATCTACGCCACAGAGGATCTATCTTCAAGGCAGTATGGCTTCAGAGTAACATAGGTCGCTTTACTATTAATGCGATTGGAAAAGTTGTATTCACGGTCCAACGTATCGAGGCGTACAGCAATTCCACTGAAAGGGTCATCCTACTAGTTAATTTCAGAACTGCTTATATCTCCACAAGATGGGTGGATATCATGTAAGCGTTGGAAAGTCGTTTCTAATTGCCACAATGCCTCATTCAAATCTTGAGGGACTACTTGAGGAACCACCGTTTGCTCTTCGAAACGAAGCCAGGAAGTTGAAGTATGGCTACTACGTCAAATATTGCTCAGGGTTCTATCCTCATTCCAAATTTATGGAATATCTCATATGAAAGGTTACCGAGACTTGAGATGCTGGAAGAATCACGCTTTGTTGGGAAAGCCAGACGATGTAGCAGATTTAGTCATGGGACGCACTGATAAGCATGTGCAATTCAGACTAGACACGCTGATGCGGCAAATGAGAGACTGGATGACTGCTCACAGCTTCAGTCTGGCGCTGGAGAAAGCCAAAATGGTCATGCTAACTAAGAAAAGAATCCACAGAGTAAGGACTGCCAGTATCACGGGAACACTAGTAGAATCGAAACCAGCAGTGAAATACCTGGGTATGCTGATCGGTTCAAAGATGAGTTTCTCTGTACAAATGAAGTAACAGCCAAAAAGGTATAGTGGCACTTACTTAACTGATGGCCAACATAGGGCGACCTTTTTCATCAAGGAGACGAGTTTTAATGATTGCTGCAAAATTTATCCTATTCGATGGGTCAGAACTATGGGGGACGCTCTTAAAAAATAAGTTGTCCCAAAAGCGGTTAGCACAGGTGCAAAGACAACAAATGCTGTGAGTCACACGCGCATACCAAAAAGTCTCTGAGTCTGCAGTATTGGTGATTGCAGAAGATAGAAAAGGCAGCTATGATGCCCATTGTGTTACTTGTTAGGGAACGAATGAGTATCTATCGACGAAGAAGCGCGGGCGATGGAGAAGTGGGAGCTAGCGTGGAGATACAGCGTTGTCTCAGCACTTGGCAACAGCCCAGGGAGAGCAATACTAGGGAAAGCTGAACTTCTAACTTGACCCGTGACCTGAGGACGTGGCTCAATCAAGTGCATAGTGAGACTGATTTCTACTTAGCCCAGCTTTTGAGAGGGCGTGGATGTCTCCAGTCTTACCTGCATAAGATCGATGAGTCACGGTCTCCGAACTACATGCTTTGCAGAGGAGTGGTGGACAATGCTTGCTACATATTTACAGTTTGCAAAAGATAGAAAAGGCTGCATAGTGATCTCAGCCGCGAAATTGATCATCCCTCTCCGGAAACTGTAGTTGAAACAATGCTTACATCAGTTGACGAATGCGTAACACATTACGCTCGGGCAGCGCTGATTGTGAAAACAGACGTACTATGCCAGCGAGAGGCATCAAGGGAAGAACCCTTCCTCTTCTTCCAATAGAAAAGCGATTCCTGCAACTCGAAGGCGCCTCTAGACGGAAGAAACCGAAGTCTAGCCCTAAGTAATGTGTCAAACAGTTCTAGGCTGGAGTCTCAGGTGGCAGAAGAGGGGTTTGGTAAGTAGTCCAGATATATTGGGAGCCACAAAACTACAAAAAAAATCAAAACAGGCAGTTTAAGGAAAAGCTTAGGTATCGAATCGTCCGCGAAATAACCGTTTGAAAAGTGTTTATTTATGAATTTCGGCTTAGTAAAGGATCAGGTTGAAGAAAGCATGTACGTGCTGAAGCACTTACAGACATAAGGGAATTAAGGGGCTAAATCGCATCAACTCCACGTGCGGCATACTCTAACCAAGAATTTCACTTTTGACAGCATTCACATTTTTTTTACTTTAGCGCTATAGCCTCTTTCGGGCCTTTGCTTAGATATAGTCAGAGTATCTCATTATCCTGATCGAATGCATCGGCACTTGGGAAGGTGATATGCTGAGTACCATGCTTCGGCCATATTTAAAATCAGTACGTATCCAAACTGACGCAGCTTGTAGTCCGCCCGAAGAATCATTCGAAACAAAACTCGTTGTCACCAATGAGTCTTAAACCAAGGACCTCCAGCTTATGGGGTCAATGCTCTAACCACTAAACCACGCGGGCTAAATTGATGTTACATAAAAACTGAAATGTTTCCACATCAAAAGTAATGGTATCATGTAGTCAATTATTTGGTTTATTTGATATCCGCAGGCCAATTCTATTATTTTTTGAGAAGCCGTCGTAATAAATCAGCCCTACTCCACTGACAACGACGGTTCGGGAGCAACCCTTTAACCACTCGCCGACCGCGTTTTGACGGTTGAATAGAAAATGTCAGAGAGTGAACGTAAGAAAGTCCGGTTTAATAAGAAACAAAATCTTCCTTAGAAGTAATAAAATTGAATGAACGTGTAAAATATCATCGGAGGGAATGTCATTGTCAAGGTTTGACCAGTTCGGGGATAATTTGAACAACAAATTGTAAGTGTTTTTTTTTGTGATTTTCACATGTCTAGAATTTAGGGTTATTCAAATCGTGCGATGAAAATTAAATGGCGTACATTCTCCAATTTTTCGATCAGTGCGGATCAACTCACGTCAGTTTAAATTTATTTTCTTGTGACATCAGTGGAAAATATTTCCGCAACAACAATAATTTACGCGTTCATAAATACACTCATCGGTACGATAACAAAAATCCCCGTTGGTAGCACCAGCCGGAAAGGTAAACTTCTCGTATGTAGCGTAAGATTTCGAAAAAGAATTTGGCTTGCCTACTACTGGACTTCATACTGTAATTTCTGTAGCACCACATGGGTATTCATTAAAAAAAGAATCTGCCACCGTTTGTATTTGGAGACCCTTCATAGAGGCGAACATATTTTGCTAATCAAATTGAGTTGCACACGTATGGATCACATATTGAAAATCGGCGGGTAATAAATTATTATAAACATATTGAGAATGGGTTCACCCTTCTCACATTTGATGTTTGCATTTCACAGTGGTTACCACACAAAGGTGATAACTTTTTGGCTTAAATAGCTCAAATAGTTAATTTCAAAAAATTTCCATAAAAGTTTAATCAGCACTTGCATTGCCATTAATATATACATTTTCGATTCTTTTCTGAACCACAAGGGGCCATCATTTTGAATCTTTATTGAAAACGGCTGCTAAAAATATTAAGCTGTAAATTTTCGAATTTTTCATTTGTCATCCGATTTACATAATTAAATTAAATTAACTTGCCTTAATAACTTATCATTTCAAGTTTTATCGGAATCTGTTGAGAAACTTGGCTGCTAGAGGGCTACAGAAATAAAAAAAATGTTTATGTCACCCCCCTGTATGGGGACACCCCCTTCAACTCTTTAAAATATTTTCTTACGCTGCAAATTTCAAGAGGCACCACTTTTGATCTACGTAGAAAATTTCCTCATTATAGCTTATGTGGTTTGCGAGAAAACTTGTGACGCACGAACAAACGGACGGACGGACAGACAGACAAGTCGCAATTTGATAATTTTTTAGGGTATTGTTAAAAATATTTTACAATATTTAAAAAATTTTCTGATTTATAAATACGTTCAAGATAAGTCATTTAAAACGTTTCCATGAAAAAAATTCATTATTTCAGTTGCTACTAAAATAGCGAATTGCGCTTGTTCCTGACCTTTGGGGGCCGCCATTTTGAATGCATGCATTTGATTTTGGACTATTTTAAATCTTTGCGGGCTAGAACCTCATCAATCAATGTGCCAAATCTCGTTCAAATCGGAGTTTCAATCTAGACAGGGCAAAAATAATTCAATTTTTAGTGCAAATGGCAGCCTAAAAATATTGGGTTTTAAATTTTCGACTTCTTAATTTTTCATTCAATTTTAATAATTTTCTGCATAATACAAGAACATAGTACAGAGATCCATAACCTCAAATTTCATCAAAACCCGCTGGAAAATGTGACCGCTGGAGGGCCACAAAAACCTGAAAAAATGCATATTTAAACCGCCGCCATTTTGAAATTCGCACATATAAAGCCACGAAAATATCAAAATCTGTAGATCTAAGTAAGGTCCATCCCGAAATCAAGTTTCATATATGTCAGATCAAAATCGCGACTTTTAGAAGCCTTTGAAGTTTTGAGTTTCAACTGGCCGCCATTTGGTTTTTGTGACCTGACCTCCAGTTTTTTTACGGAATTCTTTAGATACTTATAATTTCTATCCAACTGCCGAATTTCATGAAAATCTGTTGAAAGCTTTGACCACTATTACAACAACAAAATTTTGCACGTTTTTCGACCTTTGAGCGGCTGCCATTTTGTTTCTGCCTTACCGACTTTGGATTTTTTATTGTGAGATTCATCACATATATCAGTGAACCTTTGTACAAAATTTCATCCAAATCGGAGCTATACTTTGGTCAGAACAGAAGTCACGATTTTTCGTCTAAAATGGCCGCCATTTTGTTTTTGCCCGGCCGATATAGCTGGTTCACGAACTTAACCAATATTTACCCAATACACCTTTATTGAAAATTTGGTGAAAATCGGAGCAAAATTGCAACCTATAGTGTGGTCACAAATTTCGTTATATCCCATATATTTTATATAATAATTACATGAAATAAAGAATGATACGCCATATAATATTTAATATTTCATTATATATTAAGCTAAAAACAAATCGAACGAAAATAATTTAATATGAGCATAATCGGATCTCATAAAGATCAGTTTGAATTCTTAAGGCATATTTTGGAAGAAAATTCATTCTAAATTTAATGTGCAAATATGAAATTATGAACTATAAGTTTTTGAATATTTAATATTTTTAAACTTTAAGTAGTTTGAAGTTGATAGCAATAAAATGAATTGCTAAATCGAACAAACGTCTTCCCTTTTTCAGCTAACCCTTCTTTTCGAGCAAGAATGTCAGCGAACGGTGAGTATGCCGTTATGAGGGTAGGGTTCGTGTAATCCACGGATGGCTGGTTTCGCGTCGAGTTCGGTACGCCGCAGGGCCAATTCTAGACATTTTTCTAGTGTAAGCGAACAGCATGGTGGATCTGAGATAAGTTTTTATTAGTTTCAACTTAGAAAAACTTCTTTCACCTCTTGCTTCTGAAACGGCGAGAATCAGAAGGATTCTTAGAGAAACAAAAACATTAGGGAATGTGTCAGTATACTCATTTTTTGTTATATACGACAAGGCCTCACTTGGAGAACTTCCGGGTGGCAACATTGGCACAAAAATGTCAAGCTCTTCGAACATTTCAACTCCGTTTATCTCACATTCTTTTCCATCACTCAGACCATTGTGAAGTTGTATACAGGGGTCTTTCAAGGTCTTCTTGTCCCATGTCTGAAGATTCTTAATATCATACAGAAAACTAAAACTCTTGCTGTGGTTCTCCATGAGTTCAAACCTTTCATTAAGTGAGTTTATTGCTGTATCAAGCACCAGAAAGAAAAATTTCACTTTGAATGATGCCAATCCAGCCTGAATCGGTTCATCCTTACTCTCATACGAGAATTGCTTCTTGGTTTTCCTTGAACGAACTTCGGTTTCTTTTTCAAGGTCAGCAGAAACACCAATTTTTTTCGGCCAGTTCTGAAGCGTCTATGATAATGCTATTAAGACCTTCATCAGATCTCATTTTTTCCAAAAACGTCTGAAAACTTTTCACGAGGTCCATTGAAGTTTGCAAAGTAGATGAGGTTTTTCGCAAGGTCTTAATCACAATGTTTATTTTAAAAAGGATATCATGCCATGTTACCAGGCAACACAAAAATTTCAAAGTTTGAAGTTTTTTCATTACTCCTACTTCAGTGTTCCTCCTAAAAGCATCCAGCTTGTGATCTTGAGAGGGCTCATACAAAGCATCGTCAATTTCCTCGATGTGCTATCGAAGAGGTACTAAGGCTTCAATCCTTCTCTTCCACCGAGTATTACTAAGGGGTTTCACTGTTAGAGTGGGTATGTGTTTCATCAAAATACTCCACCTGTGAGTTGAACTGGAGAAAAAGTTTGATCGTACTAAAACAATCAACTGCAATAGGGCAAGAGAGAGCAGCATTGTCAACCACTAGATTCATGGAATGGTTACCACATGGCACGAAAAATGCCCTGAAATTCAAATCAAGTACTCTTTTTGGACTCCAGCATGCTTTCCTCTCATGTTGGAGCCATTATCATATCCCTGGCCCCTCATGTTTTTTAACGGGATGTTCCGTGTATCTAACTCACTGAGTAAGACTTCTGTGAGACCTTCACCTGTCATATCTTTGATCGGCAGAAAGCCTAAAAAATGTTCTTTTATTGACTTTTCCTCATTTTTAACACATGTGACGAATCTCACTACCTATGTCATTTGTTCTGTATGGCTAATATCGGGTGTACAGTCCAGTATTATAGCATAATATGTTGCTTGTTTTAGGTCACTTATGATTCGGTCTTGGATCTTTGTGGACAAGAGATAAATAAACTCATTTTGTATTTGTTTACTCAAATAGTCAACATGTGTCTCTTCGGAAGTAACTCTTCTTACATGTTCAGCCATAACAACATCAAATTTGGAAATATACTGTACAAGTTTCAAAAAGTTACCATTGTTACGCTCGAAAAGAGACTCTTTTGTTCCTCAAAAAGCCAGCCCCTGAGATCCTAAAAATTGGACAACACAAAGTAAACGTTTCAACACTTGGTTCCAATGTTCTGTTTTAGCTCGAATGGTTCTCTCATGCTCTTTGTCGATAGCTCTATCCATACGTAATCGCATGGACAGTTCACGCCAAGATTTACAATTGTGTATGTGGGTAGAAGATTTCTCACGACTGGTCAAATCTGGCTAAGTTTTGATAGTCAGAATATCCTTGGTCTCTGGCGGCAAGAGATGAATGCACATTTCCAAAGATATTGCAGGCAAAGCAAAATATTGCGTTTTTTTTAATTGAATGCATCAACCAATTCCTATGAACTTGTTCCTTATTGCTAAGTTTTCTTGTGAAATGAAGTGAAGAGAATTTTCTACCCTTAGCATCAATGTCAATAACTTGCACAGGACCACGCTCAGTAAAAAGTTTTCGTATCTCCTCCGTCATTTTTAGCGGCCACTCTCCACGTTCCATCGATAGTAGCGGTGACGTGCCTCCGGACAGCTTCTGATCCTACGATACAAATCCAATTCTAAAATTTTTTACCGTCGCATATGTAAAAAACTAATGTTTAATGAGTTATTTCGTTTTTTGAATAGTTAATTGATATAAATCCATTCAATAATCAATTGTTACATGAGCTTGCTCCTTGTAAAATAATTAATTTCTAGTACCTAACCTAAACTGCCAGCAGCTATTGGGTTTTGCATCATTTTATCAAACATTGCAACACCAGCGTTTATATTTTATTATTTACATGGCCAGCAAGGTTGAAGGACGAAAACAATGGAAGGGTGCCGGAACCCAAAACAATTAATTAAACCTTTCAACTTCGCCCATATGAATTTTTGTTTCATTGGAAATTTATATTTTATCACCAATGAAAGATAAACGGTAAACTTTGTCATACAATTGACTGTATAAGAATACAGTAGACTGCCGATTATCCACGAGTAGATTAACCACGATCGCAAAAAGAAAAATAAATAAATTACGCATGTTAAATCTACGTTAAAGCGGCAACCAAGATGTTTAACGTGAGAAGGCCCATCATCCCGCGTGCAGACTATAGAGTTGTCATTGTTTACTTCACCGACCACCGATGAGTCATGCATACCCCGATCCCGAGTCGCGCCTGTACTATTAGGCCAATATAGACTCTTCAATATTATTTGTTTTGTAAATAAACCTGACTAAACAAATGTTTTACTGCTTATCAACTATGCACTTATTTTATGTAAATTAAATTTTAAAATTATGCCTAAATTAAGTATTAACTCACAGTTTTATTTCTTTGATGGCTAGTTATAGCCTCCAATATTGGCAAATCATTTTCTTTTACATTGGCTGTTATAACAGTATCGTCCTTGTCCAACTTCGTAGAAGTTGGACCCGTAATAAACTTCTTTAGTGCTTTTGATTGTATTTTATCTTCTTTTGCGTGCTGCAGTTTTCTTTTGGGGTTGAATGACCCAGAGGGCTTTTTAATACTACTGCCGGCACTAGTACTAGACGTAACTTGCGTTTAATAATCAAAGAAGCCCTCGATTGCGAATGGGTTAAGCGGCGTTTCGTTTTCAATGGTTAGGATCGAACGATAGAATGTCTCAGTACCGCATGGCATGAGGCAACTGAACTGAGGCAGTAGACGACAGAGCAAGACAAGATGCGACGGAGGAGGAGGGGCCTCTGCGTGTACTTTGCTTACCCCTTAAACCGGCTAGGGTACGCGGTACCATAATTTTATTTGAGGTTTTTGTTAGAGTAGGTTGTTTCGAAGTTCGGGTTAGAGTAATATATTTTTCGGTACCGCGTCGGGAAATAGAAAATTCCGGAACGCGAAATTCGATGCAGTTTCTCAAACACTAATGAATATTTTGACATGTAAATTTGACACAGATGTCACTGACAGTACTACCAACCTAAAAAAACAATAATTCTCCAAACCCTTCGACGCGCGCAGTTTAAATTCAAATGTCACCATATTTTTTCGTCACAGTACGAGATGTTGTTTGAAACAAAAATCATTATACCGCTGGTCCTTGCTTTGGTCTCCTTTGAGTCAAAATAATGGTACCATATTATCCGTAAACGGTATGAACTTCAACCTTGAAGCCTTTCTCAAACCCGTCCAAATTATTGAACTTTGCCCACAATTTCACCATTCTTAATATACCGATTTTCATGCATAGAAAGAGTTAGATTTGTAGGCTAATCTGATATTCGCTTTGATTTAGGCCCTTAAGTTTAACGTTGGTGGAACTTCAATTGGCTGAACCAGTTTTTCCCTGGAAGCTTCGCCACATTAAGTCTTGTTTCGTAAGTAAGAACAAATGTTTGCTCTTTTTAATAAAGTCATAATTCTCAAAATACGTATTTTTGTCAATTTAATTGCAATTAAAAAAAAATTCTTTTGAGTCCACTATTTAGGTGCATGAATGGGAAAATCGGTCATTCATTGGTGTGTTTTAGACTAATTCAAATAATGCAACGAAATTGATTTAATATTTTAATCTCAATTCTCTAAAGATAAAATTCTCCCATTTCGAACTTTCTCTGTTAAATCGTTTTCCAATAATTCTCTGTAAAAAGACTTGATGGCAGCTAACGGTATGAGAGAAACAATCTTTTAACAGCAAGAATAGGTTTAAAATAAACCTAGATAATCGCGAAGACAATTGACGGCTCGTAAATTAGATTCGTTAGATCGTTTCAATACAACAATCTAAGATAATTATCTTCCGTGGGCGATTGTCGAGAATCTTCGTTCTTGTGAGGAGGCGACGACAGAATGATTTCTTTATATTTTATCTTCTTCGCTAGTTAATGCATCACGATTTCGTTCGTTTTGATTGATCACTGTAGCACGTGCAATTGCAAATATTCTTGGGCTAGTGTTATCACAATTTATAACAAGATTGTTGTTAGAATAAAATGTTTGCTTCATCAAATATTTCTAGCCAAGGATAATACCTTTACAGTTGAAACGGTATCATAATTAACTGAATGTACCGAATGTGGGAGATTTTATGCAGCGATATTTGATTGGCATACTCAATTGTGGGAACTGATGGACAATTTCTAGATACGGAATGTGTTCATTTACGTTTCAGAAACGATTGGGATGAAAACATACGTCGTTATGACGCAGAGAAACACTTACGTTTACTTCTTCGAGGTAATGTGGGAACAATCTCAGAACAAGTTGAGTAGACCGAACAATGCTTTTATCGTGAGGTGTTTGTACTTAACCTATGAAATGCACACTATCTTATGCCATAAATGAAAGTCAAGAAATACTTCGACAAGATAGTTTAAACAAGTTGAGTAGACAGACCTACGCTCTTGTCAGAAGGGTTTTGCACTCAACTTCCAAAATGCAGACACCAGCAACGAATAAAATCAAGCAACAAGTCAAAACGATTTTATTGAAGAAAATATGAAATTCGAAGATCATACTATTATAAACAAAGTTGAACGGATTTTGACTTGTGAGGGAAGAAGCACATTTTTCATATCCCCCACTGAAGCAAAAACTGTCAGTTTAAGAACTGTTTTGAACAGCTCTCATGAAGAACTTTCATTTGATACTCATATCGGCTACCTTTAATGAAATTTTTTTCAGGGGCTACTCCCCTGTACTGTAATCATCGATTCATGGCCAATTTTTGGATCCTAAACTGGTTATAAGGCCCTTTTGCTAGGAGCTCTTTCCTGCCTCCTCACCTAGATTCACCTATGAGTATTAATTGTAGGTATTCATCTTCAGTCACTCATTAAATTGAATCAAGTGTTAAAAGCATGTACCATTTTTTTTTGTGGTAGGGAGGTGAATGCCATTTATGCACAGAGTGTGGAACTCCCATGCGCGACTGGACTACCCACTAAACACCTCCCTTGTCAATCTGAAAACCCAGCCTGGAACCGCTTGACACATTACTTCGAGCCAGGTCTCGTTTTGTTACGCCGTGAGGCGCCTTCAAGCTGGGGAGTCCCTTTCCTAGCGGAAGGGAAGAGGAAGTTCCAGAAAAGCGATCCCCCAGCCCCAGCTGCTGTGAGTCCCTTTTATATTTTCGGACTGCCCGAGCATAATGTGCTACCTGGTTCCATTGGTCAACCGATTCGAGCATCACCGCAACTATATTATCCGGGGTGAGCACTCCCATCTCCTTGTAGAGTTCCCTTCGCAGCCCAACCCAATTTGTACACGCAAAAAATGTGTGACAGGCATTGTTCTCCTCTCCTGGGCCAAACTGACAATCGGGGGATCGTGACTTACCGATCTTGTGCAGGTAAGACTGTAAACACCCATGCCCGCTCAAAAGCTGGGTCAGATAGAAGTCAGTCTCGCCATGCCTTCGATTTAGCCCACGGTCTCACATCCGGGATGAGGCACGCTGTCCACCTTCCCTTCGTGCAATTCACCCAAGACTGCTGCCAATCGTTGAGCGAGCGTTGTCTCACCTCGCGGACAACCATCTCCCTCGCATCCTCGTTTCGGCGCAGGTAAATAGCACGGCGCTCTCTAGAAAGGAGGGCGACAGGTATCACGCCTGCAAACACTCTCACCGCCAAGTCAGAGACTGTTGGATACGAAGATGCTATTCTCAGTGCTCCTCTTCTCTGTACCTGTGCCAAACGTTTTCGGTATACCTTCTCCCTGAGAGCGTCGCCCCATACCTCTGCTCCGTACAGTAGCACTGACCCTACAGCACTCATCAAGAGGCGTCTTCTTGACGGGCTGGATCCCACTTCGTTGGTCATAAGTCGACTCAGAGCCAATACACCTGAAGCAGCCTTCTAAGCTGTTGCCCCGATTTGCTCAGAGAAACTCATCTTCGAGTCGATCAGTAGCCCCAGGTACTTCAACGATGGCTTCGATTCGATTTGTACGTCTCCAATACTGATCATCCTTACTCTAGGGATTCTCTTTTTTGTCAAGATGATCACTTCCCTCCTTTCCCTGCGCATTAGCATACCTTGCCTAAGTTGCGCTTGTTCAACGGTGCGTCCAGCGACCAGAGTCGCAACATCATCCGCATAGCCGACCAAGCGCGACTCATCTGGCATCTCAAGTCTCAGTAGCCCGTCGTAAGACACGTTCCACAGGTCTGGACCAAGGATAGATCCCTGGGCACACCCGATGTAATTTCCATCCTTCGTTGGCCCTGTGTGGTGTCGTAGAGCAGGCTTTGGTCCTTAGGGAGTCCCACCAACCCATCTAGCGGAGTTGAAGGCACTCCTGACGTCCCATAGGTAAGCGTTGAATGTGCTGAGCAGCAAGCCAGGAAAATGGTGATAGACGAGCCGCAACATCTCAGCTGGAACACCATCTGGACCTGGAGCCTTCCTCACTTTCAAGGAGATGACTGCCTCTTCCAGTTCCAGCTGTGTGAAGAGCGGGCACTCTACTGCTGTTTCACCATGGACAGCGTCAACACGGACGGGACGGGTGGGGAAGAGTCCCCACACTATCACGTCCATCTTTTCCGCGTCATGTATGCATGGCTTCTGTAGGGCACCATGTTTCCGCATGACCAGCTTGTAGCCAAGGCCCCACGGATCCTTGTTCACATTGTCCCTTAGGTCTTGCCAGCAGCAAGCCTTGCTACTGTTGATCAGCTTGCGAAGGCATTTCCTGGCCGACTTATATGCTGCCACCCAGTTGCATGCCTCGTCACCGTTCCGCGCCCTTTGAGCCTCACGTCGAAGCTTGTGACACTCCCTTCGCGCTATTCAGCGATTTCAGTTGACCACTAGTACACTGGGGGCTTGCCGTGCCGGAGTTTCCAACGGGGCATAGAAGCGCAGCAGTCCTGGCCGCCATTTCCAGGATTCGTTTTCCCCGCGGATCCGTCTGAGGCATGCCCCATTCGATTGCTTTAGCATTGAAGTCGCCCCCAACGAGCACTTTGCCCTCTGCGTTCGAAACAGTGCCCTCCAAAGCCTGAAGCTTGGCTTGGAAAGATGATATCGATTCGTTGAGAGTTAGGTACACACTAAAGAGGGTAATCCCTGAGCACTGAACCCACACGAAACCATCCCCCCGTCCACAACTCTCCGCTTGAAAGTCACTGTTCCAAACCCAGATAGCGGCAGTACCAGTTTCATCAGAGTACCATAATGCAGGACTTTTATTATGGTGTTGCTCACTCAGCAGCAAGAAGTCGGCTTTCATGTCTCTCGCAAACTGCTCAAGCAGATTTTGGGCGGTTGAACTGCGGTGTAGGTTTAGCTGCAGGATGCGGGTCATCGGAGTTCTGATTTTGCCTTGGCTAGGACTTCCTGGAACACCCGGCATTTTCCTGATCCCAACACGTGTCCAAAATCAGGTTTTGGACCAGCATCCTTGCAAAGAATACAGTGTGCCTCCTTCGTACACTCTTTTCTTTTATGTCCTATTTCACCGCATTTGTAACATAGGGAACTCCTATCGGTTCCTTTGCATACTTGTGTGGTGTGACCATAACCAAGGCGTTTGAAACATTGGAGAGGCGTTGCTTTTCGCCGTATCCTACAGACAACCCTCCCTATTCGTACTTTGCCCTTGTTCAGGAATTGTTCGGCGTCCTTTTCGGTCAAGTCGACTATGGACATGCGTTGTCCCCTGTTGTTTTCTGGTGTCAGTCTCGCTTTGATCCTTCCCACGCTAGGGAACTCCCTTTTGATGGCCTCTTCTACCTCGGCCAGATCCGTGACGCAGCCAATGTCTCATATTTCGATCGTTGCCATCGGTTCGAGCGGGGCTATAGTTGCGCTTTTGCCGAGGACTTACTTTACTGCGTTGCAGAATACTTCTTTATTGCCGGCCTCTGCTCCGAATTCGACTAGTATGTGGCCCGACCGCGTTGGTCGTACTACTTTAATGGTAGTATTGGTGTCTTCGTACCTTAATCGTTGAAGTTGAAGGAAAACTAACTCCAAATTATCCAATCTTTGCATTTAAACAGCGCTTATTATTTTACGATTACTGATATCACTAGCTGAACCAATTCTCAAAGATATTCATGATAACTATCATTCCTGAAACTTTCATGCAAATCCTAGCAAAGCTGCAGTATCTGAGTTCGTAAAAAGCGCATATTATTCCTTAGACATGTGTTTCGATAGTAATACAGCGCATATTGTTCCATAGTAATTCAAGAAAATTCAAATCGCTATAACTTCGGTAAGTACCATTTGATGTATACGTATATAGTCAGTTTTTTTCTAATGTTATTAAAATTATAATAAAACTAATTTTTCATTATACATTAGATCTTTTATTTATTTTGTATAACAGCTGTTTTCGACTACTATTTGCAGTCTTCTTCAGTACAATTATTGGGTTACAAGATTTTTACTTAAGTACATATAATTTTTTTAAAAAAAAAGGCAATTATATCTTTGATGTAATTAGGCTAAATAACACTGAATGGCAATTACCTTCATCTGTATTCATTCTTTGTTGCTCAGGTACTTGGATTATCTTTATTGCTTCCATCGCGTCTAATTCTCTAGGACAATTACTGCTCCCAATTACACTTACATCGGCAATATCCATCATGTGTTGTTCTTCGATGATGTGTTTAGCTACGGCGGACCTCATGTGCGATCCCAGGTTTTTGGCTGCGATTCGTGCTTCCCTGATATGTTCGTGGAACCTGACCGGGATCAATCTTTTCGTTTGTCCGATATAAATTATAGGACAAATACTACACGCTACTTTGTAGATGCCACTCGTCTCTTCCATTGTTTTTAGGTCCTTGCCCGATCCCAATATGTTTCGTGCTGCGCATCTGCGACTAGAGGACACCATTTCAATTCCGTGATGTTTGAACACTTGCTTCATGTCTTTTGAATACCTGGAATATGTCACTGATATGCGCTTTGGAGTTTCTTTTGTCGGTTTCAATGTTGTTAAATTGTCCCTTTTTTGTTTTCGGATCTTCTTCTTGATTATTGCTTCGATGCATTTTCCGTCGTATCCATTTATGCTGGCTGTATTTATGATATATTCTTTTTCTTTCTTGAATCGCTCTATTGTTAATGCCACTGTCAGTAATCGGTGAATCATTGAATGGTATGCTGCCATTTTTTGGGGGTAGCTATGGCTAGAGTCGCTAGTAATTGTACGTTGGGTACTCGAGGGCTTCCGGTAGATGTCAATTTCAATCCTGCCTTGGTTCCTAATAAGTTTCAAATCTAGAAATGGGATTTCACCATTTACTTCTATCTCCATGCTGAACTTTATCTTCGGGTGGATATTGTTGATTTTCTGGAAGGTATTTTCCAATTCTTCCTTTGCAATGATGATAAAAATATCGTCCACATATCGTACCCACAATTTTGGCATCATTTTTAAAAAGTTATATGTACTTAAGTAAAAATCTTGTAACCCAATAATTGTACTGAAGAAGACTGCAAATAGTAGTCGAAAACAGCTGTTATACAAAATAAATAAAAGATCTAATGTATAATGAAAAATTAGTTTTATTATAATTACAATTTGATCTTTATGAAAATTTCATTTTTATAAATAGTCATCTGTGTACTCAATTTTATTGAATTTAAGGGTAACATTAAGATTTTATTTAAGAAAAGATAAAATCGATAAATCATACTTCTATCAACCAAGTTGAAGGAATTTCGAGTTTCCATGTATTTGTTGTTTTTATACTCATAAAGGCCTACATTTATGATTTTTTTCGGATCTTTCGGATGAAAGGCGTCCAATCGCGAGGGAGTACGCGAAAAGTTCGTACATTTCCCCTTCCCCTGCCACCCTTGGTACAGATAAGGCAATTTTAAGACTTGTTTTGAAAAGATCTCATTGAGACCTTTCCAATGATACCCTACTCGACTACTAATGGTGAAAAATTGTTTTAAGGGGTCACCTCCCTATATGGAGAGACCCCCCTTAAACCCTTTGAAAAAATTTTCACCCCAAAACTTTCAAGGAGTCACCACTTCTGATCTTTTCTCAAAATTTCATTGCTGTAACTTCTATAGTTTCAGAGAAAAGCGCTGTGACATACAGACGGACGGACAGACGGGTAGACGGACGCAGGTCGTGATTACAATAGGGTTTTGTATTTTAGAACAAAACCCTAAAAATCTAAGGTTAATTTTGTTATACGCGGCTGTGAGTTTGTTGCAGTATTACTGATATAATTGACTGAACATATTATCTATAATTTTAAGAAAATCCAATCAAAATTTAGTCTCTGATCCGCTAGAAAGCCGATACTGTAAAAAACTCGTGATTGGGCCAATCGAAAATCATTTGAATGGCTATAACCTCTTTAAATACTCTCAAATTATCATAAAACTCTCTAAAACACAGACGTCCTTGCGAGCCGTCTGAAACCCATCGGAGGCGTTCTCAGGTAGCGAGTAGAGAAGCACCTAAACAAGCACTCTGGTAGGTAGGTGAGAAATAAAATACTATCTGTGGGCCGAAAATCAAGACATATAATCTGTGTACTTGACCATGTGAGAAGCAAGTTTTAACACATAAATATCTTACGCTGTCGAAACTATATGACACCCTCGGCTTCTCCTTCCCCTTTGCTTCCCGAGTGCTTTTTCTTTCCTCTCTTCAGAAGAATCACTTCCCTCACTGACACCCGCACACACCTACAAAATTTCGTTTCACGTGCACACAATCGCGCCTTCGTCATCTTTCGTTGAAAAGTTTGAGTACAAACCATAATAGTTCTCCCACAGAAAACTCGTATGTCAAAGCTGATGAAAAATTCGTATTTTAAAAAAAAAGAGAAGAAAAGTGCCGATTTCGTACACGCAATCTTTAACACCAAAAGTTTATAAACGTGAACCTACTTCAGAGTGATTTCAACTGCAAAAACAAAAACATATCACTTCAAACCTCAACTTCACACAACTTCAGCGAAGTTCTGTAATGACTTTAATTTCCACACATCTTGAACGTTCGAGGTTTCCCGAAGGAAATCTGAGCTGACCTCTCATCGGTTCTAAACGTGAAGTCTTGGAACGTGACAATGGACTGTACCTATCAGGTCAACAAGTCCGGACACTCTTCGTCTACTCCGAGGTGGCTGCTGGCTAGCTAGCTAGTTCAGAGAGGAGTTTCGATCGCGGGTCTTACGCGAGCAGACTCAGTCCGAAACACAAACATTCGCCTCTCTTCGTCCCGGATGAAATGAATGAAAACAACCGCTAAAAATACGCGCTCCAGAATATCATCGACGCGGTGCCAAAAATATAGTACTTGACAAAAAAACCGAAAAAATTCTACGCTGATAAAAACACGCTAACATGAACTATGGCACCGACCATTCGTAGATTACATGAATCCTACCCTCTTGGCAGCATAGTCACCGTTCGCCGAGATTCTCCTGCTGGAAAAGAATGGTTTCACTGGCAGGAAAGGCTTCGTTAGCTTAGCAATTCATTTTTCCTACCATAGATTGATTTCATTTTAAATTTACATTTAATTTCTTCTCTTCACTTTTTGAACTTAATTTTTTTTTTCATGGTAGTGAGGTGAAGGCATTTATGCCCGCCAAGTCTGGCAGTGTGGGACTCCCATGGAGGATACCCTTGGACTACCCACTAAACACCTCCCCAGTCAATCTGAGAACCTAGCCTGGAACCGTTTGACACATTACTTCGGGCCAGGTCTCGTTTTGTTACGCCGTGGGATGCCTTCAAGCTGCGGAGTCCCTTTCCTAGCGGGAGAGGAGAGGGGAAGAGGAATTGCCAGAAGAGCGATCCCCCAGCCCCAGTGCCTCGGGCTGCTGTGAGTCCCTTTTATATTTTAGGACTGCCCGAGCATAATGTGCCACCTGGTTCCATTTGTCAACCGATTCGAGCATCACCGCAACTATATTATCCGGGGTGAGCTCTCCCGTCTCCCTGTAGAGTTCTCTTCTCAGCCTGGCCCATTTGCTACACGCAAAAAATGTGTAACAGGCATTGTCCTCCTCTCCTGGGCAAAACCGACAATCGGGAGACCGTGACTTGCCGATCTTGTGCAGGTAAGACTGAAAACACCCGTGCCCGCTCAAAAGCTGGGTCAGATAGAAGTCAGTCTCACCATGCCTTCGATTTAGCCACTGTCTCACATCCGGGATGAGGCGCGCAGTCCACCTTCCCTTCGTGCAATTCCTCCAAGACTGCTGCCAATCGTTGAGCGAGCGTTGTCTCTCCTCGCGGACAACCATCTCCCTCGCATCCTCGTTTCGGCGCAGGTAAATAGCGCGGCACTCTCTAGCAAGGAGGGCGACAGGTATCACGCCCGCAATCACTCTTACCACCGAGCCGGAGACTGTTGGATACGAAGATGCAATTCTCAGTGCTCCTCTTCTCTGTACCTGTGCCAATCGTTTTCGGTATACCTCTTTGCTGAGAGCGTCGCCCCATACCTCTGCTCCGTACATTAACACTGACCCTACAGCACTCATCAAGAGGCGTCTTCTTGATGGGCTGGGTCCCCCTACGTTGGCCATAAGTCGACTCAGGGCCGATATTCCCGAAGCAGCCTTCTCAGCCGTTGCCCTGATTTGCTCAGAGAAACTCATCTTCGAGTCGATCAGTAGCCCCAGGTACTTCACCGCTTGCTTCGATTCGACCTGTATATCTCCAATACTGATCATCCTTACTCTAGGGATTCTCTTTTTTGCCAAGATGACCACTTCGGTTTTCTCCAGTGCTAAACTGAGCCCGCGAGCAGTCATCCAGTCCCTCACTCGGCGCATTAGCATACCTAGCCTAAGTTGCGCTTGTTCAACGGTGCGTCCGGCGACCAGAGCCGCAACATCATCCGCATAGCCGACCAAGCGCGGCTCATCTGGCATCTCAAGTCTCAGTAGCCCGTCGTAAGACACGTTCCACAGGTCCGGACCAAGGATAGATCCCTGGGCAACACCCGATGTAATTTCCATCCTTCGTTGGCCCTGTGTCGTGTCGTAGAGCAGGCTTCGGTCCTTTAGGTAGTTCCTCAAAAGCCGCATTAGATATTCTGGAACTTGAAAAGAGTTTTCTAGCGTGTCCAGAATATCCACCCATCTAGCGGAGTTGAAGGCATTCCTGACGTCGAGTGTCACCAACAGGACGATCCGTCGCTTGGTGCGACTATATGCCTCTGCCTTTTGGACCGCGTTCACCACCTCTGCAATCGCATCAATGGTAGAACGTCCTGCTCTAAAGCCGTACTGCCGAGGAGATAGGTCCCCAGCAGCACGAATCGCGTCAGTGAGTCTTCCCTTGATGAGTTTCTCTAGCAATTTCCCAGCCGTGTCTAGCATGCATAACGGGCGGTATGCAGACGGCGATTCGGGATTTCCCTTCCCCTTGCTGACCAGCACGAGCCTCGCCACCTTCCATCGTACCGGGAAAACCCCGTCCCGTAGGCAAGCGTTGAATGTGCTGAGCAGCAAGTCAGGACAATGGTGATAGACGAGCTGCAAAACCTCAGCTGGAACACCATCTGGACCTGGAGCCTTCCTCGCTTTCAGGGAGAGGACTGCCTCCTCCAGTTCCAGCTGTGTGAAGAGTGGGCACTCGACTGCTGTTTCGCCATGGACAGCGTCAACACGGACGGGATGGGTGGGGAAGAGTCCCCGCACTATCGCGTCCATCTTTTCCGCGTCATGTAAACAAGGCTTCTGTAGGGCACCAAGTTTCCCCATGACCAGCTTGTAGCCAAGGCCCCACGGATCCCTATTTACATCGTCTACGAGGTCTTGCCAGCATCGGACCTTGCTCTTGTTAATAAGCCGGTGGCTTGCTGGTGGAATTCGGGCCAGAGGCCACAAACAAAGATGCATTCCGTGACGCGGTTCAAAAGGTTCTTGGAGATGCGGCAACGGTTGCCTCGCTTGAACCAATGGCCACCCTGGAAATCAGGGACCTCGACTGCGTCACGGACAAAGCTGAAGTAGAGGATGCCATTAGGAGGGAGTTCCCCAGCTTAAGTGAAGTCAAGGCAAGATTGACACGTGAAAACACAAGGGGGCAACGCATGGCTATTGTCGAACTAGCTGATAAAGACGCCCAGCAAATCCTGGCGAAGGGCAAAATTAAGATAGGTTGGGTGATCTGCAGGATACGGAGAAGAGCGATCCCTATCCGCTGCTTCAGATGCTTCAAATACGGACACACCGCGTATGGCTGTAGGGGACCCGACAGGAGATCTCTGTTCTACATTCAACGCTTGCCTACGGGACGGGGTTTTCCCGGTACGATGGAAGGTGGCGAGGCTTGTGCTGATCAGCAAGGGGAAGGGAAATCCCGAATCGCCGTCTGCATACCGCCCGTTATGCATGCTAGACACGGCTGGGAAAGTGCTAGAGAAACTCATCAAGGGAAGACTCACTGACGCGATTCGTGCTGCTGGGGACCTATCTCCTCGGCAGTACGGCCTTAGAGCAGCACGTTCTACCATTGATGCGATTGCAGAGGTGGTGAACGCGGTCCAAAAGGCGAACTGCTTTGATGGCAGTTTTGGTGTCGTCTGGCTTGACCGCTCCTTTAATTTCACGGCGGACATCTGCGTAGGTTCGGCCCTTAGTTGGTTTAATAAGCAGTGCCTCTCGCAAGGGTTTGCGCCGCGGTTTGCTTTTTGTTTTCTGCGGTATATCGGGGGTTCATTGTTCTTTTCGTGGTTGAGCTCTTTGTCTGTTTTTTCTAGGAGTAGCTTTTTGGCCACTTTGTTCGCTGCCTTGTTTCGCACCACATGAAACTCCTCGCCTGGAGTGTCAACTTCGTTTATGGTCTCGTCCTTCCTCCTTTTCTCACGGTCGCCTTCAATTGGGCTACCGGCCATTCTTTTGCTGCTGCTAGGACCCACTGATGCCTCGAGGGAGAGTGTGTCTTTTTGGTGCTTTTCGGTTGCAAGCCACCCCCGCCTGTAGTGCGTTATGCGGCCAAAAAGCTCCTCCAGTTCAAGAATGCCATTCTTGACACTCTTGCCTATGTTTTTCTGCACTTCGCAGGCAGCCCTCAGTTGTTTGACGATATTCCCCGCTTTCCGAGTAAGCCGCTCCTCTTCGGCGCGGTCAAGGGCGATTGTGTTACTTGGCGCCGCCTCTTGGGAGAGGCCCCCGTTTCCTAGCCCTTTTGCTTCTATCGCTTGGGTCGCGTTTGAAGTGCCGTCGGCCAACGGCAAAACTTCTCCCTCCCCCAAAAAAAATTATATTTTCAATATTCACACATAGCTAAAAAAAAAAAAAAAAAAAAACCCCAGATCAACTTAAGCTGTATAACGAGGAATATGAATCATTGGAGTCTTTGGTTCTGGAATACTTGACGCTGTTTCGTTCCAAGTTGTACGAGTACAGGGGATCCATGGAAACAAGCGCAGTCGAATCCGTGAAGCTGGAGAGGATCCGTATTCCCACATTCAACGGGCAGTATGCGTCATGGTTCGGATTCCGAGATCTGTACAAGACTATGGTACACGATAATTCACAGTTGAATTCAGTACAAAAATTACAGTATCTCCGGAATGCCGTGAAAGATGACGCAGAGAAACTCATCAGCCATTTGATCATCACTGCGGCCAATTATAGTGCGGCATGGAAGCTATTGTCTGAGCGTTATGACAATCATCGAGCCATTGCCCAGGAAGTCCTACAACGATTCTGGGATATCCAGAAATGTGATTCTAACGACATTAACGGCTTCAAACGAGTGTTGGATGTCACCCATCAATTGGAGGCATCTCTGCAGGCAATTGAAGGGTAGTCTTTTGATGTCGTGATAATCTTTTTTCACAACCAGAAATTAGACGAAGAAACTCACAAGGATTGACAAAAGGAGATTAGTGGGATCTCAACCATGCCATCACTTTCAACTATTTTGGAGTTTATACAAAAGACAAAAGGGCGGTTAGCGTGCACACGTCCCATGTTGAGTTCAAGCAGAGTTGTCCAAAATGCAAGGCAAGTCATCGGCTTCTAAGTTGTGACTCGTTCAAGCAACTTGAGCTTCAAGCTAGACGCAATTTCGTTTCATCGAAACAACTATGCTTCAACTGCCTAAGTGACAAGCACAAAGTGACTGGGTGTACGTCAAAACATAAGTGTAAGACTTGTGGGAAGCGTCATCATACGTTGCTCCACAATGATGAGGCTTAAAAAAATAGTAAACACTACGGTCGAGGTGAAGGCACAATGTGCGCAAGCAAACCATGCTCTTAAGCAGACGAACCTTTTGCTGTCAACGGCTCTAGTTCGGGTTCAAACACGTACAGGCGAATTAGCAACGCTTCGTGCTTTGCTCGATACTGGCGCACAACGATCATTTATTACCACTTCAGCAGTTAAACATCTTGGTATCCAGCCAAAGAAGGTGAACGCATCAATTCTTGGGGTTGGAGGAAATCAGAAACTCGCAGCTAACGGTCTAGCTTCAATCACTGGTTTGGTGAAGAACAAAAATGGAATGGGAGAGAGCATCAAATTTAAGCCGCTAGTGTTAGACAGAATAACAGCCTTAATACCTTCTCTTCAAGTGGCTTTTACACTTCCAGATGGAATTAAGCAATCAGACTTAGCGGATCCATCATTTAATGTACCAGGTGAAATTGATATACTAATTGGCGTAGATGTATATGGTCGCATTTTACTACCAGAATTTCGGACTTGGAACCCATGCGCTCAGAATACAAAACTTGGTTGGGTTCTTTTTGGACCTACTGCAGCTCCATCCAAACCCCAACCAATCAATGCTCTGATTTCTTTTGAAGAATTTGACAGCCATTTAAAACAATTTTGGGAAATCGACTGCTGACGAAGTGCTTGCCGCAAAACATTATACCGAACATTGCCTTCGTACGGATACTGGTCGATACATAGTGAGTCTACCATTTAAAGCTAGGGAAGAACTATCGTCCTGTGAAACCACCAAAATTGCTCAAATACAGTTTCGCAGATTGGAACAAGCACTCATCCGAAATCCTGACTTATACGCTCAGTCAAAGAGTTTATGGAGGAATACCTCAGGCTTGGTCATATGCAGTTAGTACCTTCAAAAGACATCAATACGAAGCCAAGTTATTATTTGCCACACCATGCAGTCATGAAAACCAGCAGTTCAACCACTAAGCTTCGAGTGGTATTCAACGCGTCTCAAAAGGGAAAGGGCGGAAAAGCTTTGAATGACATCCTGTTAACTGGGCCATCCATTCAGCAACACATCCTGCATGTGCTTATGCGTTGGAGGCAGCATGGATACGTAATAGCGGCGGACATTGAGAAAATGTACCGCCAAATTTGGATCAATGAAGAGGATGTGGATTGCCAACGGATACTCTGGCGCTTCAACCCAGAGGAACCCATCTGACATTATCATCTGAAAACCGTCACATATGGAACATCGAGTGCACCATTTTTAGCCATTAGAACACTTCAACAATTGGGAACAGATGAGGCATCAAAGTACCCTGAAGCCGCTGCTGTAATACTCAGAGATTTTTACGTTGACGATGTGTTAACAGGCGCAGACGAGCTGGATACACTAGTTAACTTGCAAGCCGATTTGCGACATATCATGCAAAGTGGAGGATTTCATTTACGAAAATGAACATCCAACCATCCTGATCTGCTCAAAAACATTCCGCCAGAAGACAAAGAAACACAAATGACTTTTTACATTTACCTGAAAGGAGCCGTTAAAACATTAGGACTACAATAGCATCCTGGAGCAGACCATTTTTCGTTCACAATTAACCACAACGTTCCCAAAGAAATTACAAGCGAAGCATTCTGTCCAAAGTTTTTAAGCTATTCGATCCTCTAGGATGGATACAGCCATGTATAATCATTAGGAAAATCACTGCACAGAAACTATGGCTAATGAAGTGCGACTGGGATGATACTTTACGAGAAGAAGATGTAGAAGATTGGCTCACTGTTTATAAGCAACTACCTGCGTTGAACAAATTAAAAGTTCCCAGATGGATTGGCTGCTCCAACCAAGATCAGTTCGAATCGCATGGATTTTGTGATGCCTCTTCTCAAGCCTACGCCGCCGTTATTTACATCAAAGTAAAAACTCCAAGTTCTGTGAGTATCAATCTGGTTACATCAAAGGCAAAAGTGGCACCCGTGAAAACACGCACTACTAGTAGATCTGATGGATCAAGTGGTACAAGCACACGGTTGGAAGCATGTTCCAAAATTTTGCAGGACAAAGTCTTCCATTGTGCTGGATTGGATTCGAAGTCCAGCATCTAAGTGGAAAGTCTTCATTGCGAATCGAGTAGGAAACATTCAAAGGAAGAGTAGTTCACAACAATGGCACCATGTTGCAACTAAAGATAATCCAGCCGATCTTGCGTCTCGTGGTGTCTTCCCAAAGGATCTGTTAGAATCAACTCAATGGTGGAATGGTCCAAGCTGGCTTAAAACGTTCACTCGAAGATCTTGTGGCCTCACAAAGGACGATGTGGGAAATGGATCCATCCATCAGGTTACACTAGCGATCGATAAATCGTTTTTGGATCCGGAAATTCTACGTCGCTTCTCATGCATCAGGAAACTGAAAAGGGTTGTTGCCTTATGTCAACGCTTTAGTCACAACACACGAAACACATCGTTTAAACGAACAGGAGATCTCACTAAAGGCGAACTTAAAGATGCAGAAATATTATGCATTCGATTAGCACAAGCCCATGCATTCCACGAAGAAATAAAACATCTTCAGTGATCGAATACAGTACCAGATAGTAGCAAATTAAGATCTCTAGCTCCATGGATTGACACAGATGGTGTCCTACGGGTAGGTGGCCGCATCTACCATGCACTTATCGGTGAAGAAAGAAAGCATCCAGCCATTATCCCAAAGGGAGCATTGGCGCAGCTTCTCATCAAGGAAGCACATCTACAAACACTCCATGGAGGGGTTTTACTAACGCTGAGTACATTACGCTTGAAGTACTGGATCATCTCTGGCCACACGATAACACGAAACATTCTAAAAGACTGCATAACATGCTTCAAGATGACAGCTAAACCGAACGAACAACTTATGGGATTATTGCCACCAGCTCGAGTTCGTTTCGAAAAACCATTTCTGAAGACAGGTGTGGATTATGCAGGTCCGATCTACATACGTTGGAGCTCAGGACGAGGTTCGAAGACAACTAAAGCGTATGTGGTCATATTTGTCTGCATAGCTACAAAAGCTTTCCAACTCGAACTAGCGTCTGACTTGTCGACACCTACTTGCCTAGCAGCAATTCGTCGCTTTATCGCTAGGAGAGGTAAATGTCGCACAATCTTCAGCGATTGTGGCACTAATTTTCGCGGGGCACAAAAGCAGCTCAAAGAAGAATACGACAAGCTAACACCAAAGCTGGTGCTGAGCTAGCCCAAGAAAATATTGAGTGGAAATTCATCCCTCCTGGTAGCCCGCACTTTGGGGGCCTCTGGGAAGCCAGTGTCAAGTCGATGAAGCGACACCTGTATAAGACAATCGGCCAGCAGATTTTGGCGATTGAGGAACTCAACACCCTTCTGGCTCAGATAGAAGCATGTTTGAATTCCAGACCTTTGACCGACATGAGTTCGGACCCATCAGATGTGAGCGCTTTAACACCAGGTCACTTTCTTACCGGAAGCAACTTGTTTGAAATCAAAAGCGATCCAAGTGAGTGCGACGCTACTCTGCTCAAAAGATGGAAACTGGTGCAATATATGAAGTACTCGTTTTGGCACAGATGGTCACGCGATTATTTGAATCGTCTTCAACAGAGACCAAAGTGGCTCACTCCACGGCCCAACATCAAGGAAGGTGATATTGTATTAGTAAAAACTGCCAACATACCATCAATGCAGTGGCCACTTGCAAAAGTAATCGCCACTCATCCTGGAGTGGATGGTTTAGTGAGGGTTGTTACCCTGAAGCTGAATGGAAAACACACCAAACGAGCGATAACAAAAGTCTGCAGCCTTCCTTTCAACCATGAAATCAACGAGACAGCGAATGACACAGCTACCATTTCAAACTCATAATCCTCGCCAGCAGCTGATGCACCTTCTTCGTTATGTAAAAGAAGCTTAGCACACGAGAACCAAAGTGAACCCAAACATAAAAAACCAAGCCCAAAGTCAGTCAGCCGTCCCACTGTTGTACTTTCCACTTTGCTTGCACTAGGATGCTGCATACCTCCAAGCTCATCTACCGTAACTATCTCACCTTTAAAGGGAGGATTATACATCGAACATGTTGGAACAGCTAACCTTCTTCGAGGAGCACTACAACTAAATTTCAAAGTGCCTTTAACTGATCTCAAACTTGACGAGCAAAACATTGGGAAAGTCGACGAAAGTGTACAAACAATGTGTAAGTCCGCTCAAAAAGTAAATGACCAAATTCACTGCTGGGATCTGTATCAGCATCTTTCTGAGTTATGCCGAGAATCCGTAAGCCGCATAAACACACTTCGTTTCTTACACTCTCGAAAAACCCGAGGGCTGCTAGGACAAATGCTGACTTCCTTATTTGGTGTGAATGACGAAGTCATTATGGACATTACTAATCTTAACGAGAATCAAGAAAAATTAAAACAGCTAATTCTAAAACAAGGGAAAATTGTGCTTAAAGCGACAACTGTATTGAATTCAACTGCTCCTGGAATCAATAAGAAGCTTTCCAAATTTTCCGAACAATTACAACACGGATTGAATGAAATTAATAGATCGAGAGAATGGTTCACTAAGATTGACCACAATCAACTCAATATCCGCTTTCTAGCACTCTACCAACACGCTAGCAACTATATTTTCGACGTATTCCATAAGTACGACAGCATTCTACGAACAATTTACACAAAGTCCGGAATATGGGAATGCGTAAAATTAGCAGACCTAGAATCAGCTATCTACAACTTACAACCACTTCTTACAACGCATTTGGAAATAGTACATGCCGCCACAACAAAAGTTGCAACCACTTATGTAAGAGACTGTCTACAACTCACTGGTCAACTTCCAATAATAGACAATCGTAAATATGACATAGTCAAAGCTTCAGCAATTCCCATCCAAGAAAATCACGATGTCTTCACCATTTTTGATATTAAATCTACCATGCTCGGAATCAACTACGACGATAAACTTTACTTCGACACTACAGAGAACGACGTATTCAACGCAATGAAAATTAATACGAACCACTACTTGCTTTCAGCAGCGACACTCATCAACCTGAAGATACGACCAAATTGTATAATCCGTGAAATCTACAATTCATGCACAGGGAAACGGTGTCCAACTAAGACCTTCAAGCTGTTTAAACCCGTTTGGAAACAATTAACAAATCCTAATTCTTGGATCTTTTCTACCCCTAATCCAACACCAGCACAAAGCGTATGCCACGGTACCAGAACCAACATCATGCTAAATGGAACCGGAATACTACGAGTGACACCAGAATGTACTATCTCAACAGCCGAGTACATCCTCACTCCACAACTTTACCAAGATGTCGAGTTTCAAGCTTACGTCACACCATTTGTTCCCGCTCGTAATATCACTGAAACCTCAGAAATTACATATCTCCTTAACATTTCCACTATAGTCCCAACTACAAACGAATTTTCGGCGCTCGTAACCGAACAACAAGACGTCCTCACATCCATCGAGGATTCCTATTGGAAGGTGATCCAACATCATCGGACGACAGCAGGAGTCACAATCTTAACGACAAGTCTTCTACTAGGCACTGCTCTAATTACCTACTATACCCGGAAGTGATTATGCAAAACCATCCAAGTGGAGAACACGCCATCACGAAGCAACTGGTTTGACGAACATCAAATTACGAACTAGATCACTCTAGGGGTGCCGGTAATGTTCATGTCATTGAACCATTACATTGCATAATTATAAACTCATGCCAGTGAACTTGCCTCAAATGTAATTTGCTTACTCTAAATAACATTCCATTGATTAAATTCTTTTAAAATTTTCTGCAATTTCGCAAAATTGATTAGCTCAACGAAAAATACAATGTAATTCAACTTTATATCATTAAGAATAGCTTCGATCATGAAATATGCTCTCCAATACTCAATATTGTAATATAGCCATGTCCATGAATTACCTTTCAATCAATTATTAGGTGTCATCAAAATATAAATTTGTAAATTTGTATAAATAGCTTTAAGTACATTAAAATTATCATTCGACTTCAAAGTTTGTTTCCATTATCATCGGTTGTAATTTTCAGGAAGATCTACGGTTTGATCAAATAAATAACAGCAATATTAAAATGATTTATAATATATATAATAAAAATATAAATAAAGATCAAATCCTTTGATAATTATAACGTAAAAAGAGGAGCGAGGACAGGAATACTTGTTATTTTAGGAAGGAGGGCGGGGGAAGGGAGTTCTCACGCTAACATGAACTATGGCACCGACCATTCATAGATTATATGAACCCTACCCTCTTGGCGGCATACTCACCGTTCGCCGAGATTCTCCTGCTGGAAAAGAATGGTTTTGCTGGCAGGAAAGGCTTCGTTAGCCTAGCAATTCATTTTTTCCTACCATAGATTGATTTCATTTTAAATTTACATTTAATTTCTTCTCTTCACTTTTTGAACTTAATTTTAAATATTCATTTTACAATTACACTTTATGACTTTTCGATTTAATTTTTTTTTTCTAAATAATTACAAAAAAATCACCGCATAATTTGCTTGACATCTCTAAAAATTTGATGTGACTTGATTATTTTTTTCTTATTTATATAATAATTATTTTTCATTTGTTTGAATTTAATTAATAAATAACAGCAATATTAAAATGATATATAATATATATAATAAAAATATAAATAAAGATCAAAGTCTTTGATAATTATAACGTAAAAAGGAGCGAGGACAGGAATACTTGTTATTTTAGGAAGGAGGGCGGGGGAAGGGAGTTCTCATCGGATTAACTACGAAAGAAAGATTTACTAATTTCAAATAAGAACGGCAATATTTTGTTACTTTTCTATAAAAAGCGTTGTGTACTATCCCTGGAGTCATAATAGCCCAATATGCAAAAATAGGATTTGAAATAAAAAACCGATAAATTTTGGTGTTTAAGCTACACTGTAATGGTTTTTTAAACTAAATTCGCGCGAACGAATTCGGAACCGACCTCTCATCGGTTCTAGACGTGAAGTCTGAGTCGTGCCAACGAATGGTACCAATCAGTCAACCAGTTCGTGCACCCGTAATCCATTTCGCGGTGGGAGCAGTCTTAGTCCAGGTTGCAAAAGACGGCGAGGAGAGGCCTATAGCCTTTATGTCTCACAAGCTGAACCCGGCCCAGCGGAACTACACGGTCTCGGAGCAGGAATGCTTGGCGGCTGTGCTGGCGTTGAAACGCTTTCGAGCATATGTAGAGGGACATCCCTTTGAAATCGTCACTGACAATGCGTCTCTGAAATGGCTGATGAGCCAGACTGATCTCCACGGGCGTTTGGCCAGATGGGCCTTGAAATTACAGGCGTTTGACTTCACAATAAGACACCGCAAGGGAGGTCAGCACGTGGTACTGGACACATTATCTAGGATGTTCGCCCCTGAAGGAGCCGAGTTGGCCCAGGAGGATCGACTTGGACCATCCCGCCTTCGAGTCAATAGGATACACGCAGCTGAGGATTACGATTCTGAACCAGTTACCACAGCTGAACTTCGGGTGACGGAGAGATTTATATATAAGCGGATGGGACATGCCTCCGGAGTCCCCATCCAAGAAGAGGAACAGTGGGAGTTATGGGTGCCCGAAGAACTGACCTTCGATCTGATAAAAAAGGGCTCATGACCACCCATTGAGTGCACACGGTGGTTATGGTCATACGCTTCGGCAACTGAAGACGTACTTCTTTTGACCTAAGATGGCGCAGCAAGTAAAAGAGTACGTAGCTGCCTGTGGGCTGTGCAAATGCACTAAAGCAGCCAATTCTGTTCTTCGGCCCCCGATGGGAAAATTCGAGCTACCGAAGTGGGTGTTCCAGCGCCTGTATATAGATCTCATTGGTCCGTACCCTCGCTCGACTTCAGGATATACGGGAGCTGTCGTGGTCCTGGACCAATTGTCCAAATTCCCAATTATTGAACCAATTCGAAACCTGCACACAACTGCCCGATAGTCAGCTTCCTGGAAAATCGAGTTTTCCATATATTTGGAGTACCGGAAAAGGTGGTTTCCGACACCGGAGTTCAGTTCACCTCGGCTAGATTTCGGGATCTAATGGACAAGTATGGCATTACGCATCAGCGGACCGCCATTTATTCCCCGCCAGCCAATGCGTCCGAGCAGCTGAACCGCACCCTCATAGCCGCCGTTGGTGCCTACGCCCGACCGGATCAGAAGGATTGGGACCGTAGGATTTCCGCCATCACCTGTGCCCTGCGTTTGTCATACCACTCCACCACAGGTATCTCCCCGTACTTTGCCATGTTCGGCCCGTATATGATCTGCCACGGAAACTCCTACCGGCTATTGCCGCAGTTAAAAGGTTTGGAAGACCCAATAGTGGTTCTGGAGCCGCACGAGAAACTCCAAATTTTACGAGAACAAATTCGGGAGAAGATTGAAGACAATAGACGGGTGGGGGAGGAGCGTTATAACCTGCGATCTTATCCTTCTGGCTTCAAGGCAGGCGACGAAATATACCGACGGAATTTCAGACAAGATGAAGCAAGCCGGCACTACAGTGCCAAACTAGACAAGAAGTTCGTGAAGTGTCGAGTCGTACAAGTTTTAAGTCCCACGCGATATCTCATTGCGGACATGTTCGGCAAGAAGCTGGGAGTCTACCATGCCAAAGACCTACGACGGTGAAAAGTGCCAGCAAAGAATTTCTTCCCTCTCGCTATTGTTCCCCGCTGTTATCTCCTGCGTAGCATCGGTCGCCTTCTCCAGGGCTCAAAATATCAGTGACCTCTTCGGGTCAGAATGTGCCGCGGGAAGATTTGCCATCCACAAGTCTCACGACCTCTTCGGTCGTCATACAAGTAAAGTAGGTTTCTTTTCCGTATGTCTGAGTTTTCGACGCGTTTGAAACGGACATTTAATGGTGGCTGAAATAATGTTTAACTTCATATGTGGATTGTACTGTAGAAATCCGTCTCAAAACCGTACAAAACCTCAAACTTTTCTTGACACTTCCACAATTTCAAGAGTTTTATTATGTGATTTTTTCTAACTTTTTAAATTTAAACAACTCATAAATAAAAGAACCTAACAATATTCGTAAGGGTTGTATCTTACGGCTTTTTCTGGAGTTCAATAATCATTTATTTTACTTAGATTACAATATTTGTTTTTCGGTAAAACAAAACTTTGAAATGTTGACACCAACAACATAAACCAACATTAATGGATTACAAAAAAAAATGAGTTTCTTAAAATTAAGTACATTACTTCCTTAAAACTACTCGTTCGCTGCATCCATTGAGTGGTTATCCATCGCTCTCCTGATAACTTCAGCTTTGTGTTCCTTGGCTCTCCTGATTCCCGATTGCACTAGCTTTCTCGCAAACGATATGTTTTGCTCCATCGCTGCCTCCTGGTACAGCACCTTGTTGGGGTAAAACCGTCCGTCCTCCCAGCTGTATAGGTTTTTTCAATCCACTAATCCTATCTTGCCCCATTTTGTTCTCGCAGCTACTTTTCATACCATCATCGCATAACTGATGATTCGACGAACCAAAGTTTTATACGCCAAAACATTGACTCACTTGCTCGCTGTCGAATGTTTCCTGAAAAGAGGTAAAAGAAGATGACACGTATAAGACACTTTTTTCAAAATATTGTCGACGTGAGCACTGAAAGTAGCTTTCCTGTCAAAAACTACCCCAGGTACTGCCCATTGAACTTAATCCTGGAGTCACAGATGCCTCTTGCACGACAAATAAATTTTTGGTGGGAGTCCATGAACACAATTTATTCACTTTTCTTTATATTTAACCTTGATTCCCCATTTCAAGTAATATACACTAAGAGATTTCAAATATTTTTGGCGCCTCATCTAAGCATAGTGCAAATTGTGCTCAGAGTACCACACTAACAAGTCGTCAGCAAAGAAATTCACCTGGATTCCGGGATATCAGAGGTGAATACGTTGAAAAGAAATGGGCCTAATATAGACCCCTGTGGGATCCCTGAGTCAATATAAAATGGGTCTGACCTTGCTCTACTAGCCACCATAAAGGCAGTTCGTTCCCTCATGACATGGCCTATAATTTTTACATTATCGACTGGAAAGCCAAAATTTATCATTTTGTAGAGAAGCCCATTGATCCATACAGAGTCAAAGGCTTTCTCCACATCAATCGGGCAAGCTACAACAAACTTATTGTTGCGCTTAATGGAGATTTTTGAGATGACCATATCCAGGGTTGAATTTATACGAGTACATGCGACTCCCTCATCAATTTCAGGAATAGAAAGATCGATCTATTGATCGAAATTCCCTTCAATTTACTGCTGCTCAATGGATTCGCTTGTATAGAATGAAAAGTTGAGGATCTATAACCTCAAGTTTCACACCATTTTTCACTATTAAGGTCAGCTCAACCAAAAGATGGTCAGACTCGACGTCAAGAACTCCACACTCGAAATTCCCCCAACTACGGGAGAGATTTACCAGATTGACAGACACGATGAAGAAGTCAATAATAGACGAGCTTCGATGGAAGACAGGTTCTTTCGGGGCAATCAATATGGATGAGATCCATATTTTATTGAACCCAGTTAGAGATAGATGTTCCATAGCCATTAGATGCAATATTTCCCCATGAGGGATGCTTCATATTAAAATTACCCCGCATGGAATCGAAATCGAACTTTTTTTTTTAAATACCTCCATTTCCTACCACTCTCTCCATCACTCCTTCATCGTCGCACAACGCTCGTGTAATCTGCACTTCACACTTGTTCAGGAAAATTTGTGCTCCTAATGGATTAGTGGTGATGTTTTCATGAGCCAGCTTTTGAAGACATTTAGTAGTCCGATATGGAGCCTGCCTAGTGCCGTATGTAACTGTTAAAAGTCGGGAGCATTTGATGTCTTCTTGCGGATTGTTCCTCCATAGAATAAGTTGGAACATGCAGTTTCCGTTTCAACACGAATTTGTTCGTACATTTTTTTGTATATCTGTGGTAAGCACATATCGTGAAATTCGAAATCGAAGCAGGATGGTAAACAGCTCACACTGGATAGCTAGACTGGAATGTAAAGCATCGTTTAAAGAGTAACCGGTTGATGCTACGCATGACGCATCAAACACAACTCACCATTTTGTGGTGCTGCTGTTTTACAGTGACCTGACTCATGTCTACTTCCTTCATATGCCCCAGCTGTTTATATTCCTCCATGAACTTAATGTATTCTCATTTTAACTTCGGATTTCAGATTAAGCGTCTTTCTTAGGCAAGACACTGATTCAACGCTATTTGTTTGGGTTCTGCGAGGATTTCCGGATCCATTAAAAATGGCAATGTTACAATAAAACGCCCACTAGGGTTCCTTTTGACTATTTGTATGAATTGGTTTTCACATCGTTTTTCTGCAGCTGTGAAATTTGACTGTGAGCTATCAATTTCTTCCAGTTGCCAAAATCTTTCTATCAAACGCTTAATATCGCCTTCACTTGCCATGTAGATCGCACAAGTTGCAGACATTGATGATGCATGTTTGAGCTTACCACTGACGATGCATCCGAAATAGTGTTCTGGAGGATGGATGGATTTGAATCCATTCGTATTTGGCCATTGAGTAAAAACTGGTGGTAAACCTCAATTTTTTCACCAATCTCTCCGTCACCAGATTGACTTAAGATCCGGAGTGTAAAACTGCTCTGCATTCCAACGTTTGGCCATTAGTTGCTACTATGGTGATTCTAGCTGTGCCTAGTAAAACATAGCTTCGAGGTTTTTGTTCACAATCTGCAACTCGCAGAGTTGTCATTGGCTGGTAGATGTAACTTGATGGCCCATGATCATCATTATCAACTGATGCAAGAGTCGTGACTTCATCCTTGGTGCCTTCGGGTGCTAAGTCATGATTTACTATATTTGGTTCTCCTCCCAATTGAAGCAGTGAATTGTGCCTTCGTCCACATTTTAAACAATGCCGAAAAGTGCATGCATTATGTAAGCTTTGTGGCCGACTTTTAAACAGTTCACACGCAGTCGTTATTTTTGTACAAACTGCAATCGGTTGGCGGGTGACAATATTAAAAATTTCTTACAACTGAACAACGGATAGTTACCTTCATTGCAAAGTTTGAACGTAATATCCTTCATGTCATTGGTGATTCCTGATAATACCGTTCTGCTGCTATTAGGCCTATCTTTTTGTTCTAATGCCTCAAGTGATAGAAAATGTTGAAGCGATTGATTCTCCTTTGGATAGATGGGCCGTTGTTCGTATAGAATATGAGTTTGTTTATCCAATTTTCTAACAGACAAAAATAATAACAGTGGATCCCATGTTGACGTGCCCTCTTCTGAATTGTTAAGCGCTAGTATGCTTTCACATGTTACATCATGTAAACCTTTAACTGCTGCTGCTGATGGATTGTCGGACACTATACTGGGCTATCCTAATAATTTTTGTATAAGATGTAGTGAATAGGTATTATCTAAAGTCCATGAAGGACTGCAGCGATGGTCTGCTGCCTCGGCAGAGGAAGGTGAAGCTATCCGCCGAGGATGCCCTTGTCTGGGGACGCGTGATAATATATCGAATTTTTTTTTTTTTTGTTTTTTGGAATATCACGTTGATTTGTAACAAGGTGTTTGTTAGTTATTGATTATTTTAAGGAAGACATTGGATATTTAAAAAAAAATTCTAAACTGCATAATCATTAATGCCTACTTGATTACCATGCTGTAGGGATGAAGGAGATAGGAAAGTTTTAGAGCAGTTTGATAGGGTAACTGCTCTATTACTACAAAGAGCTGATGTTAACACTCTCCTGTTGTTGTAACGATCTTGTAATATTTTCCAGGCAGTATTATAGTTCAGCTCAGTGTCTGATCAATTTTTCGGCCTCTCCTGTAATATTCATTTTTCAATATCACATCTTTTGTATCGCAGGAAGTGGTTGATTGTCTATCATATGGGAGAATATATCGAAGAATTGTCTCCATTGTAAATAATCGCCATCATAGTTTGGTATTGTACCTTTCGCAAATTTATAGACGGTTTCTCACCACGCAATTGTTGAACTAATGTCCTGCTTGTTTCATCGACAGCTCTACCTTTCCGGCGAGAACCACCTGCTCTAATTCCACGTATCCAGAAGAATTACAGCCTGCTGCTTCTGGATTCATTCATTCCTCCCAAATTGAGTAATGCAATGACTCAACCTTGAGCCATAATTGAGTGATCTCCTCATTTTTTATAACGTAGTATTCTTTTGGATGATCACTCGTGTCTTCTTTAAGTCTATCTAATATTCTCTTTGCCTTCTAGTTAACCTACTCACACCAGCTTCCTCGAAACACTTTTCATCACATTCTCGTATTGTCTCGCATTCTACACTGAACGCTTCTATGGCTTTTTCAAATATTAGCACGCATTTGTTGGTTACTGTTTTTATCTCATCGTAATGCCCTTTCTTGAAGTAGTTATGACTCAAAGGCACGTTTTTTATAGACCGAATTCCTCTGTCTATAGCCTCGAAATCAATCCATGCACTTTCTAGCTTATGTCGCCGAGATTCAAAGTATGTCCTTGATATCCTTTTGTCGGAAGGATCTTTTTTATAATTCGCGATAATCTTCTGAATTTTGGATCCTATATGAGGTTGTTCCTCCATTTTGCAGCTGTATAGTTCCGCCCGGGGCCACCAAATGTTAGATGCTCACACAATTGAATACTTATAATTCAACTGAATTACGACAGCACTTGAACCATCTTACTATCGCAGTTTAATGTCCACCAAGTTAAACACGGGCTGTTTAATTAAGTCACGATGGCACTCGAGCCGTGTAACTTCTTCATCTGCTTCTTAGGACTACAGCCTCTCTCGGGCCTTCGCTTCCTGCAAATAGCGCCTCCAACTGTCTCGTTCTATTGACCGTGTCTTGCAATTCCGAAATCCGAGCAGCAATGAACTGTCTACGTCGACGAGAGCGTTTCCTCGGTTTTCCCACTTTTCTCCGGCCTTCATTTCCCCCTACGAATACTTTTTCGGGTATCCGTTGTTCGTCCATACGATTCATGTGTCCAGCCCATTGCAGCTTCCGCAGTCTTACAATCGTTGAGACCTCCGGCTCGTCAAAAATTTCATACAGCTCATGGTTGTATCGAATTCGCCATTTGCCCCCGGCCAGCTCCGCTCCGATTATTCACCTCAGGACCCGTCGCTCAAAGGCGTTCAATATATTTGCGGATGCTTGGGCTAGGGGTTGGGTTAGCATAACACAGGTCTTATCGCAGATTTGTATACTTGGAGCTTTGTTCTGCTGTGTCTGCAGCTGGTCTTCAAGATCGTCAATACTGAATAAAATATTTTATTTGCGAGTTGTATTCATCGGCGTATTTCATCTCATTCATTGCCCGTTTTCGCTATTTTGGCGCCTAAATACACAAATTCGCTAATATTCTCGATACTGGATTCGCCAAGTGTGATATTTTGTGTATTTGAGGTATTTTTCCTCGACTGCGTCATAAGCTTTGTTATATTTTCAATGATTTGTAGCCCTACTAGTTTTGCTTCGCTGTCGAGTTTCAGGAAGGGCTCTTTGGTAGTTGTTAATGACCGTGACAAAATGTTTATGTCGTCCGCATAGACCACTACTTCTTGGCTCAACTTGAATAGTAATGTACCTCGCGTATCGACAGGTAGCTTTCTTATGACGTACTCTAGAGCCAAATTGAATAGCAATGGGGCCAGCCCATCTCCCTAATTCAGTCCGATATTTGTGTCAAAGTCATCGGTGAGTTGGTTATTGATGCGGACTTGGGAGGTCGTCGACGTCATTGTCATTTTGGTAAGACGGACTAATTTGGCTGGGATGCCAAAGCAAAGCATCTACTTTGTATTTTAATATTTGACTTTAGGTACACTATTATTTGACTAAGAGTGAATAATAAAAAACAAGTTGGGTAGACAGAACTACGCTCGTGTCATAAGGGTTTTGTACTTAACATAAGATATGCAGACATACGAGTATAGAATGATTTAATTCAAGAGAAACTTGAATGACATGCACAACAAATATGTAATATTTTGCTTCAAAAGAAAAACCAGTGTTACTCCATTTAAGCCGAATCTTAAATGCCATTTTATTATATATTTGTAGAAAATACAGTCAAAAGTGTAGTGTCTGGTTTGATAGAAAGTCAATGTAGTAGAAAAATCGTGTTTGATTGTTGTAATCGGCGAAAATTCAAACGGCAATAACTTCTGTACATTCTATTAAAACTCATAGACCTTTTAAATGACACTTAAATATCTGCTTTCATCAAATTTAATCATACTAATACAGTTTTACTGGCGAAAATGTTTAATTTACAGATCCTACGATTTTTCGCAAAGATGAAATAATTTCAACCATTAAGTTATTTGTTATTGGACCTACCTTCATTATTTTTCACCGATTATTTTTGGCTGCTCATTTTCAGCTATTCACTAATAGGTTCAATCAAGTGTTAATAGACTTGTACCTTAAATGTTGAAATTCGTGAAAAATAACAATATTCTCATGCAATGTTCTCATTTGTTTTACGATTACGGATGTCACCCGTCGAATAAATTTTCAAAGATATTAATCGTGAGTATAATTCCTCAAACGTTCATGCAAATCCCAGCGAACATGTAGTGCCTGAGCTAATTGGAAGTGCATATTGTTCCATAGGCATGCACAGTTGCTGTTGTAATACAGGAAAATTTAAGCCCCCATAACTCTGTTAAATACGGTTCGCTCTTTCCGAAATTTTCAGTAATGATTAAACTTGTAAATTAGCATTTACCTTTTGTATTTTATTGAATTTGAGGGTGTATTCCAGACAGTGTAAATGTCTGCACTCATGGTTTTTTCAAATTTTTGGGATGAAAGATTTCCAACTGCAAGGGGGGTAGCCTCCGCCAATACTGATTAAGTAATTTTAAGACCTGTTTTGAAAATATCTCTTTTTTTTGTGGCAGGGAGGTGAAGGCATTGACGCCCGCCGAGTCTGCCAGTGTGGGACCCCCATGGAGGATACCCTTGGACTACCCACTAAACACCTCCCCTGTCAATCTGAGAGCCTAGCCTGGAACCGTTTGACACATTACTTCGGGCCAGGTCTCGTTTTGTTACGCCGTGGGGCGCCTTCAAGCTGGGGAGCCCCTTTCCTAGCGGGAGAGGAGAGGGGAAGAGGAAATGCCAGAAGAGTGATCCCCCAGCCCCAGCGCCTCCGGCTGCTGTGAGTCCCTTTTATATTTTAGGACTGCCCGAGCATAATGTGCCACCTGGTTCCATTTGTCAACCGATTCGAGCATCACCGCAACTATATTATCCGGGGTGAGCTCTCCCGTCTCCCTGTAGAGTTCCCTTCACAGCCTGACCCATTTTGTACACGCAAAAAATGTGTGACAGGCAGTGTCCTCTACTCCTGGGCAAAACCGACAATCGGGAGACCGTGACTTACCGATCTTGTGCAGGTAAGACTGAAAACGCCCGTGCCCGCTCAAAAGCTGGGTCGTATAGAAGTCAGTCTCACCATGCCTTCGATTTAACCACGGTCTCACATCCGGGATGAGGCGCGCAGTCCACCTTCCCTTCGTGCAATTCCTCCAAGACTGCTGCCAATCGTTGAGCGAGCGTTGTCTCTCCTCGCGGACAACGATCTCCCTCGCATCCTCGTTTCGGCGCAGGTAAATAGCGCGGCGCTCTCTAGCAAGGAGGGCGACAGGTATCACGCCTGCAATCACTCTCACCGCCGAGTCGGAGACTGTTGGATACGAAGATGCAATTCTCAGTGCTCCTCTTCTCTGTACCTGTGCCAATCGTTTTCGGTATACCTCCTGCTCCGTACAGTACCTCTGCTCCGTACAGTAGCACTGACCCTACAGCACTCATCAAGAGGCATCTTCTTGATGGGCTGGGCCCCCCTACGTTGGCCATAAGTCGACTCAAAGCCGATATTCCCGAAGTAGCCTTCTCAGCCGTTGCCCTGATTTGCTCAGAAAAACTCATCTTCGAGTCGATCAGTAGCCCCAGGTACTTCACCGCTGGCTTCGATTCGATTTGTATATCTCCAATACTGATCATCCTTAGTCTAGGGATTCTCTTTTTTGTCAAGATGACCACTTCGGTTTTCTCCAGTGCTAAACTGAGCCCGCGAGCAGTCATCCAGTCCCTCACTCGGCGCATTAGCGTACCTAGCCTAAGCTGCGCTTGTTCAACGGTGCGTCCGGCGACCAGACCCGCAACATCATCCGCATAGCCGACCAAGCGCGACTCATCTGGCATCTCAAGTCTCAGTAGCCCGTCGTAAGACACGTTCCACTGGTCCGAACCAAGGATAGATCCCTGGGCAACACCCGATGTAATTTCCATCCTTCGTTGGCCCTGTGTCGTGTCGTAGAGCTGGCTTCGGTCCTTTAGGTAGTTCCTCAAAAGCCGCACTAGATATTCTGGAACTTGAAAAGAGTTTTCCAGCGTGTCCAGAATATCCACCCATCTAGCGGAGTTGAAAGCATTCCTGGCGTCGAGTGTCACCAACAGGACGACTATATGCCTCTGCCTTTTGGACCGCGTTCACCACCTCTGCAATCGCATCAATGGTAGAACGTCCTGCTCTAAAGCCGTACTGCCGAGGAGATAGGTCCCCAGCAGCACGAATCGCGTCAGTGAGTCTTCCCTTGATGAGTTTCTCTAGCACTTTCCCAGCCGTGTCTAGCATGCATAATGGGCGGTATGCAGACGGCCATTCGGGATTTCCCTTCCCCTTGCTGATCAGCACAAGCCTCGACACCTTCCATCGTACCGGGAAAACCCCGTCCCGTAGGCAAGCGTTGAATGTGCTGAGCAGCAAGTCAGGACAATGGTGATAGACGAGCCGCAACACCTCAGCTGGAACACCATCTGGACCTGGGGCCTTCCTCGCTTTCAAGGAGAGGACTGCCTCCTCCAGTTCCTGCTGTATGAAGAGTGGGCATTCTACTGCTGTTTCACCATGGACAGCGTCAACACGGACGGGATGGGCGGGGAAGAGTCCCCGCACTATCGCGTCCATCTTTTCCGCGTCATGTATACAAGGCTTCCATAGGGCACCAAGTTTCTCCATGACCAGCTTGTAGCCAAGGCCCCACGGATCCTTGTTCACATTGTCAACTAGGTCTTGCCAGCAGCGAGCCTTGCTACTGTTGATCAGTTTGCGAAGATATTTCCTGGCCGACTTATATGCTGCCACCTGGTTGCATGCCTCGTCACGGTTCCGCGCCCGTTGAGCCTCACGCCGAAGCTTGTGACACTTCATCCGCTTTTCAGCGATTTCAGTAGACCACCAGTACACTGGGGGCTTGGCGTGCCGGATTCTTCGACGGGGCATAGAAGCGCAGCAAGCAGTCGTGATTATGCTCATAGTAGAGTTCACCACGTCTTGAGCTGCCAGTTCTTCCGTCCCCTCCGGAGCTCCCTGCAGCGGCTCACCTGCTGTGAGAACCTTGGCGAACCTCTCGACGTCCATTCTTCCAATGTTCCATCCAGTTGTAGAAGGCCGAGAGCACGGACGTCGGGAGATAGCATCACTTATCTCAAGCAGAATGCACTGGTGATCACTGGCTGAGTAGTCCTCTAATACTTTCCAGTTGTGTATCCTCCGTACTAAGGACTCCGAGGCGAATGTCACGTCCGGTATGGTTCCCTCACAACCAATACGGCGGAAAGTTGGCGTGTTTCCGGAGTTTAGTACGATGAGGGCTGTCCTGGCCGCCATTTCCAGGATTCGTTTTCCCCGCGGATTCGTCTGAGGCATGCCCCATTCGATTGCTTTAGCATTGAAGTCGCCCCCAACGAGCACTTTACCCTCTGCGTTTGAGACAGCGCCCTCCAGAGCATTAAGCTTGGCTTGGAAAGATGATATCGGCTCGTTAGGCGTTAGGTACACACTAAAGAAGGTAATCCCTGAGCACCGAACCCACACGAAACCATCCCCCCGTCCACAACTTTCCGCTTGAAAGTCACTGTTCCGAACCCAGATAGCAGCAGTACCAGTTTCATCAGAGTACCATAATGCAGGACTTTTATTATGGTGTTGCTCACTCAGCAGCAAGAAGTCGGCTTTCCTGTCCCTCGCAAACTGCTCAAGCAGATTTTGGGCGGTTGAACTGCGGTGTAGGTTTAGCTGCAAGATGCGGGTCATCGGAGTTCTGATTTGGCTTTGGCTAGGGCTTCCTGGAACACCCGGCATTTTCCTGATCCCAAGACGTGTCCAAAATCAGGTTTTGGACCAGCATCCTTGCAAAGAATACAGTGTGCCTCCTTCGTACACTATTTTCTTTTATGTCCCATTTCACCGCATTTGTAACATAGGGAACTCCTTTCGGGTCCTTTGCATACTTGTGTGGTGTGACCATAACCAAGGCATTTGAAACATTGAAGAGGCGTTGCTCTTCGCCGTATCCTACAGACAACCCACCCAATTCGTACTTTGCCCTTGTTCAGGAATTGTTCGGCGTCCTTTTCGGTCAAGTCAACTATGGCCATGCGTTGTCCCCTGTTGTTTTCTGGTGTCAGTTTCGCTTTTATCCTTCCCACACTAGGGAACTCCCTTTTAATGGCCTCTTCTACCTCGGCCAGATCCGTCACGCAGTCAATGTCCCGTATTTCGATCGTTGCCATCGGCTCGAGCGGGGCTATAGTTGCGCTTTGCCGAGGACTTTCTTTACTGCGTCACAGAATGCTTCTTTGTTGCCGGCCTCTGCTCCGAATTCGACCAGTATGTGGCACGACCGCGTTGGTCGTACTACTTTAATGGTAGTATTGGTGTCTTCGGGCCTTACGTTTCCCCTGATGTCCCACAGCACCTCCGCGTAGGATCGGCCATCTTGGGGCTTTACAAGCAGTGCCTGCTTCCGGGGTCTTCGTCGGGGCTTCTGCCTCTCCTGTTTTGCATCAGGTCCTTTTTCTAATTGGGCGTCCGTGCGAATTTTATTTCTAGCTTTTTTTGAAGGAGGAAAAGATCTCATTGAGACCTTTCCAATGACATCCCACTTGACCACCTTTGATGAAAATAGTTTGAGGGTTACTCCTCTATATGGGGGGACCCCTTAAAACTCTTTGAAAATTTTTTCACCCCAAAACATTCTTGAAGTCGTAACCTCCAAACTTTCTACAAAGTTTCATGGATGTCGCTTCTATAGTTTCGGAGAAAAACTGCTGTGACATACAGACAGGCGGACGGACACAGGTACCGATTTTAATAGGGCTTTGTATTTTAGTACAAAATCCGAAATATAGTTGCGTTTTACTTGCCAAGAATTTCAGTAAGCAAGTATCCTTTCGTAAACGTATGATTCATATGTACACTATCTAAAAATACAATTTTTTAGGATTCAAAACAGCGCAGACACATACCATGCATCAATTGTGCTAGCTCCTGTAGGGTGGACCAAATACAAGTTTCTTTTTAAAAATGCAATAAAAGGAACTAAAATCAAACTTTTTTCTTACATTTTGGCTTTATTCGCAAGAACAAACCTTCCCGTTGGTTGTGCAATACAATTACATTCATATGGCTGCCATGGCTGGCGTGACAGTAGGCCACCCTCTCAGCCCAATATTCCAAGACAATATTGATGGTTTCAGCCCCTATCTGAGCACTGGTTTGTTGAGTATTCAATTTCAGTGCTTGAATCGGTTGTAGATTTTCCGCATAATATCGATCTTTCACAGTCCCCCTAAAAAAACTCCATCGGTGTCAAATCGCAGCTTCGAGGCGGCAAATTGACATCGCCAAGGCGGCTGATTACACGATTTCCGAATTTTGTGCGCAAAAGATCGATCGCATACTGCTGTATGGCATGGCGCTATCCTGGTGAAACTAAAGGGCAATCAAGTCCAAATCCTCAATCTCCGGCCTCAAAAAGTCGGTCATCATGCCTCTATAGCACTTCCCGTTAACCGAAACAGCATTTCCAACCTCATTTTCATAGAAAAACGGTCCAATGATGCCCCCACTCTAGAATCCGCACGACACTGCCACTCGCTGAGCAGGCATTGGCTTCTCAACAATCACGTGTGGGTTTTCCGAGCCCCAGATGCTGCAGTTTTGTCTGTTCACATAGCCGCCGAGATGAAAGCGTGCCCCATCAGAAAAGATGATTTTTTGAGAAAAGTCGGCAGGCAGCTCGATTTCAATATTTTCCAACGTTGTTCAAGCATAAATCGATTCAATTCGTTTTGCGGAAGGTCAATACTGACTCACTAACATAATTTTGAGCGGGAAGCAGCTGTCAGTCTCAAAATAATGTGTGATTTAAAAAGAAACTACTATATTGCCGACCCTGTAGTTGATGTGTAAGAATGGTATCATTGCATCTATTACTTTTAATTTTACTTCCAAACAGTCACTCCACATCAATCACTCGCCATTGTATCAATCGATGGGTTAAATATAATTGAAAGCATTAAATGATTGATCATTCGAATTATTGAAGCTATTCATATTATATGGAAACGCGTGTTGATGCATGGTCGATGCTGCATTGGAATTAGCAACCATTTGATTTTACGGTGATGGCACTGTTTGCGGAGTTGACACTTTATCAGGTAGTACCAGATGAACTGAAATTCACATTTTGACTCCTAGGGCTTAGTGAAGTTCCCTCGAGCAGTTAGCCTAGGCGGAGTGTTCGACCACTACAAGAAAAACAATAATATATGCCGAAAATGCTCTTCAACTTTATTTTCAACCAACTTGTTCACTACGACGCTCAGTTTTTGCGTGAAGATAGTCTAAAGTCTAATCTTTAAAATAGTATAATATAACATGAATTATCTAACCACCCAATTCGCGTTTTTCAATTTACTATACTATGGTCAAAAAACGGTCAAATATAATTATTTTTATAATTACTTTACGAACTTTATCATAACTTTTACGGCCTAGAAACAGAGCGCGCTCCAAAATCAACTCCCACACCTACCCCATTGACATTTTGTAACTAATAGATCTATAAAAATAAAAGCAAGAACACATGCCTATTAGTACACAAATCTCCATTCTCCAGTAATTAAATTTTCCCCTTACTAAATTTAAAGCAATGAAAAATTGAACGATAACACAGAGTAATAAATACACAAATGAATATCAAAACATATTCTCATTTGAAACAAAAAAAAAAAAGAGTATTAACAAGAAGATAGTATTAAAAAATATGTTACGTATCTAAGTTTGATAGTATAGTAAATAAATTATAGATAAGTTAGGCGAGTAGTGATAACAACTAATTGTAGGCCATCGCTGTACAAATTAACATAATACCTTTAAAAATTTGAATGAGTTCACAGCAAGAAATTCGGAGTCATATAGGGCGTGACTCACCTTTGTAAACGATGATCTCATAATTTTTAAATCTAATAAATGAAGCGACAAATTGTTTTATCTAAAAAAGGTTTATTCATTAATCTGGATGACATGTAATACAAATATTAAATAAACATTAAAAATGACCTTATCATGGAAAGGATTGCGTAAAAAATGAAGTACAACTAAACAATACAAAAATACATATTTATGGACGTTGTCTTCTACGAGGAAAGCATAAAACAAACTTGTTCAATGAAAATCTGCTTCTCTATCAATGAAGCTCTTAAAATGAAGTCAAAGATAAGTCAACTAAACTTTACTTCTTAATTATTATAATAATGAATGTTATATGAACGAGTTCGTAACGCACGTTGCAAATACTTTATTAATTTGTTTTGTTTTTTTTTTCATTTTCATCTCAACTTTTTCTTGGCTAACTCTTAGGTCTAATTTGTCTTTTAACCTCCTTAAATAGTCTCTGCGGCACTAGTCGTCGGACTTCTTCTCTTGAAGTGCCTTCAAAACTTCAAAAGTAAACTTCCCAATCAACTCCAATGCAGTCTTTTCTTCAATGTCGGAAAGTGATGCAGCCAAAAATTGCCCGAAGGCGGCGTATTTGTTAATGAGGCCAACCCCCGCGAATGCCATAGGATATCCATTTTGACCAAGGGCGGCCGCTTGATGAGTCATCATTTTTTTGCTTGGCTTGTCATAGTCATCTGAGGTAGTTGACGCCTTTCGTTTTAAGGACTCGATACTACGCACGTTTATACCATTACCTTGAGATGGATCCCGTCTAGAAGGAGGCGGAGCGTTGCTAGCACTGTGGTTGCTCATGGCGTGGTGTTGTGATGTTGATTCACCAGCACTATCATCATCAGCTCTAAATTCAAATTTGTTAGTTTATAAAATAAAAGACAAGTTCGAGGCGTTCGAATTTCATAGAATTTAATATATACTCACAGGAAATTTGAAGGATCTAAATAGCTGCCATCATTATCATTTGTTCTTTGATCCTCTTCACTGCAATTAACAAAAATTAGTAGAAATATTGAATTGATCCAACCCAAAAGCAAGCATACGAATCAATTCCCGCCTCGTACTTTATATTCACAGATCCTCCGTTAGCATGATGTCCACTATACGTGCGTAACATTTGTGCGTGTTTCGAATCTGGAATGGCCAAAGGATCGTCTTCATTTCCACTATCTAAATGTCGTCGCATCATACTTTTATACGAACGTCTCGGTCGAATATGACCGTCAAGGAATGTTAAATGGTAGAACAATGGCCACGGAGAACGAACATTTTTCGAAGGATCTTCCATGCGTAGATTTTCTAATCGGCGTTTCTCCAAGTTGTAGCGATTACGCAGCTGGTACATACGATCCTTGAGGAGGTTGGCTGTAAGAATATAGAAGTAGTTGTAGAATACATTGTTGACAAAAAAATCATTTTTTTTTAAATGACCGGAGAATTTGAAATTTCTGTTGTTTTTTTATAATTGACTTCCGTTAAAGGGAAGGTCATTAGCATGCGCATCTATGGAGTGTATCTTAGGTTCACTGTTCCGGGTGAATTCATCTATGGCAAAGTATCCCATCGTCGCAGAAAAATTGGATGGAGCTAAACTTCGCAAAGCCCTTGAAGAAGAACCTGAAGGCTGCGAGGCTTAAAGTCTTGTAGTGAACCCCATATTTTGTTGAATTTATGTGAAAACGGAAGCCTTTTCATGGCGATGGAAAGTAGCTCGACTGGTACTCATAGGTAAGGAAAAGAGGAGGAACATTCTTGAAGGTTTACTTATGCCATGAGCTTGCTGGCCAGGGCCACTCAACTATTGATGCCATTTCTATGGTAACTGGAACAGTAGCAAACCCGGATTCGTAATGGCACGTCATAGGGGAGACTGGGGCTAGTTGGCATAAGGGGTAAGTTGGCATGCACGCAGAAGTATCCGAGCGCTGTCGTCTATATGTTGTGATAACTTCATTGTGTTTCATTTAAACCCAAGTTTTCAGTTCGATGGAAGTCACCCATCAGTGAGGATCTTCGATTTTCTGTTTTCCTGCCTGGTGAGTAAATTTTTTCATACAGTTAATTTGATTTGCTGAAACGGTGTAACATTATGTGATAATGTTAGCAACGATTTGTGATTCAGTGGCTCATTGTGTTTATATCATGTGATAATCTTTTGTTTCGACGTTATGAAAGAGGGAGGAGGCCATTTTGTTTCGAAAATACTATTGGGGCTTGTTGGCATGAGTTAGTCTGGGGTTAGTTGGCACAGGCTAATTGAATTATGCCAACTAGCCCCAAACTTCCGATGAGAATCTTTTTATTTAAAAAATCAATAGACAATAAATTTATCATTTACACTACTGAGTAAGGTGACATTTGAATTTAAACTGCGCGCGTCGAAGGTAGTTCTGTCAGTGACATCTTTGTCAAATTTACATGTCAAAATATTCATTAGTGTTTGAGATACGCGTCGTTTTGTGAGCTGCTAAAAGTGAGTTTTTCGTTTTTTGCGATGTCGAAGTTTGTTGAATTTGCATTAAATGTTGTTTGCGGAATCAATTTTTTGCTGCGGATAGGTTGACGATGGTGCAGAAAGCCCTTGGTGATAAGGCTATGTCTAAAAAAATGTTTACAAGTGGTATAGTGAGTTCCATGTCGGCCGTGAACTTGTCGAAGACGAAGAGGGTCCTGGGCGACCATCAACCTCTTCTCGCGCCATCATGTCCATATCAACCGAAAGGGACATTGCAAAACTGCTCGAAATGGCAGACAAAATTGTCGAAGAGTTCAACGCTGCCCCAGCTGTAATAGCATCGACATCAAAAACTCCTGCTCCGAGGTCAGATCCAGTTCTCGTGGAAATAATAAACCGACTTGACAGATTAGAAGTGAACGCAAGAAATCAACATCCACATTCTAAAAATTGTCCCCGTTCACGTGCTCGCTGGCGCCCAAGGTCTCAAACACGCACACGTTAAGGTACACACGAGTAAAATTGTTTTTATCACCGGAAATTCGGGAAAAAGGCGAATAAATGCCATCCGCCATGCCAATTTTCCGAACAGGAAAACTAAAACCGTCATCGTCAAATGCGGTCAGCGATGACGTCCACTTGAACAAGAGCCGCCTATTAGTAACCGACAAGCAAACAGGGCTAAGATTCCTCGTGGATACAGGTGCAGAGGTATCGGTAATCCCTAGCCAGGGCAAAATGCGTCAGGAAGAACGGAAATTGTACGCTGCGAATGGAACGACAATCAACACGTTCGGAGAACAAATCCTTTCGCTCGACTTTGGACTACGGAGGATTTTCAAATGACGTTTTTGCATTGCCGCAGTGGATCATCCTATACTCGAAGCTGATTTTCTACAACATTTCAATTTGCTCGTTGATTTCGAGCGGAAGCGGTTGGTGGATGGTAAGACAAATCTTGAAGCTGTCGCAACACTTTCAGATAAACCAGCCGAAGCAATCACCGCTGTGAGTCGACAGATGCAATTTCACAACATCCTCGCCAAATTTCCCGAGCTAACGAGTTCTGTGACAACGCCGCAAACCAAAAAGGCAATACTCCAACACTACATACGAGTATTGACGAAAGGCCCGCCAATCGCGCAACGAGTTCGCCGATTACCGCAGGACAAATATCAATCCGCAAAGGCTGAGTTTGAATACATGGTGGAAAATGAAATATGTCGTTCTCCAAGTGGCCCATGGGCTAGGCTAGTCAACTTCATTTAGTCCCGAAAAAATCAGGAGAATGGAGACCCTGTGGCGACTACAGAAAACTAAGCGCAGTTACGATACCAGATCGATATCCAGTGGCAGGAATGAAAGATATTAACCATAATCTACACGGAAAGACAATCTTTTCGACCATAGATTTAATCCGCGCCTATCATCAAGTGCCAATTGCAGATGAGGACATCGAAAAGACAGCGGTCATCACACCCTTTGGACTCTTTGAATTCCTGACGATGCCTTTTGGGATTTCAAAGGTATATCGACATTGTTCTCTCTGGATTAAGCTACAGTTTCGGATACCTGGACGACATCCTTATCGCGTCCAGCTAGGAAGAGGAACACCGGATACATTTGCAGGAAGTGTTCACTCGATTAAAAGAACACGGCATCAATTTTGGAAAGCCCGAGGTACGTTATTTGGGATTTCTGGTAAGCAGCGAAGGAATCAAGCCGCTACCAGAAAAAGTTGATGCAATACTGGAATGTGAAAGGCCAAAAAGTATTCAAAGTCTACGGGGATATTTGGGCATGATCAATTTTTATCGGAAATTCCTAAAAATGTCGCAGAAATACTTGCTCCGCTAAATGAATTCCTGGCGATTCCCGAAAAAAATGATAAAAGGTCTGTAAATTGGACGTCAACAACAATTAATGCCTTTGAAGACAGTAAAAAATTGCTAGCAGCAGCAGCTTGTATCATACATCCAGTTAAAAACGCTCAGCTGGCTATCACAACGGACGCTTCAAATCTCGCGATGGGAGCAGTATTGGAACAGTTTGTCGATGGAATTTGGCTACCACAAGGATTTTATTGCAAAAAAATTAGCGACGCTCAACAAAACTACAGCGTTTACGATAAAGAATTGTTGGCGATCTTTTTCGAGACAGAGTACAAGGACACCAATTCATGATACGAACGGACCACAAGCCACTGTGCTACGCTTTCACACAAAAGTCATCAAAAGCATCACCACGCCAAATCCGACAACTGGAGTATATTTCCCAGTACACGACGGACATACCCCACGTTAAAGGTGAAACAAATATTGTGGCAGACACTCTATCTCGACTTGATGCAGTTACCGCACATAAAGCGCTCGATATGGCAGACGTACCAGCGGAACAACAACATGATAGCGAATTACAAAGTCTGTTACACTCGGAAACATCATTGGATTTGCAGAGAATACAGAAGAGTGGAAAGCATTTGTACTGTGACTTATCAACAGGTATCACACGACCCTACATACCACAAGCACTTCGACGTCAAGCATTTGATTCGGTGCACCGCCTGTCGCACCCCAGTGGGAAGGTTACCAGTCGTTTACTACGAGAAAAATTCGTCTGGCCAAAAATGCACAAGGATATTGCGAATTGGGCAAAATCATGCATTCAGTGCCAACGCTCTAAAACTAGCCGACACGTCACGACTTTCCCGTTAAAGTTTGCAGTGCCAGATAAAAGATTCGACCACATACATCTCGATTTAGTTGGTCCACTGCCAGTCGTAAACAATTTTAAATATGTCCTTACGATGATCGATCGTTTCTCGCGATGGACGGAAGCCGTACCAATTACCGAAATCACCGCCGACACAGTCGCTACCAATTTCTATCACCATTGGGTTTCACGTTTCGGTACACCAAGGATGGTTACAACAGATCGCGGTAGCCAATTCGAATCAATGCTTTTCCGTTCGCTAACCGAAATAATTGGTTGTAAACACATCAGGACGACTGCTTACCATCCTTCATCAAATGAAATGGTGGAACGCTGGCATCGATCTTTAAAGGCAGCACTTATGTGTCATGAAGACGAAAACTGGCTTCAAACTCTGCCTACAGTTCTTCTCGGCCTTCGATCTGCCTACAAAGAGGACATTAAATGTACTGTAGCGAAAATGGTATACGGTACCACACTCCGGATTCCAGGAGATTTTGTTGAAGATACGGACATTAAAAGCGACCAGACATCATTTGTGTCTAAATTTCGAAAAGACATGCGGCGACTGCGGCCAACACCTGTCGAACACCATCGACATAGCAGGACTTGGCAACCTGCAGTCACATCTTTGTACGAGTCGACGCGGCCAAAAAATCTTTGCAGCAACTGTATGTTGGTCCTTTTTGCGTACTTGAGCGAACGTTCGATAAAATCTTCAAAATCCTCATGGACGGCAAGACATCACAAATATCGACAGATTGAAACCGGCCTACATTTTAAACCCAGACATTGAAGAACGAACTCCATCACCGTTTTCCGACTATGACAGCCGAAGACCTCCAATTACAAAAACTTACGCGGTACCGAATCAAAACAAGAAACGGAGAGTCACATTCGATGTTGACACATCCAAGGAAGGAAGCATTGTAGCGGACCTGAAAGCGGCAAAGCGCCGGCATCTTTGAATTAGGTCAAAGATGCCGACCAACTTTTTAATGTGTACAGCTAAAATTATTGTGCATATAATTTCTTCTGTTTTATACTCCGAACGATAAGGTTCATTTCTGTGCGCTCAATAAATATTATTTTTGACTATACAAAATTCAGATGTTTCGTTAATATAGGAAACGACGCAAAGACAAGTTCCTATTGATTTTATCATTTTATGAAGCGACACCCAAGTTTATCTCTACGTACTCATGAAGCTATCAGCTTATCAAGAGCTACAAGTTTCAACAAAACCAATGTTGCGAGATTTTTCGCATTGCTGAAATCTATACTTGACAAATATAAATAAGAGCCTCAAGATATTTACAACGTAGACGAGACAGGGATCACAACAGTGCAAAAACCAGACAAAGTGGTTTCACGGGAAGGATTTAAACAAATTGGACGTGTAACCTCTGCTGCATGCGTTTCAGCAGGAGGAGCTGCAATTCCTCCTTTTTTCGTTTTCCCGCGAGTTAAATATAAGGACCACTTTGTCCAAGGTGCACCATCTGGCTCAAATGGTGATGCGAACAGGTCAGGATGGATGATGGAAACTAATTTTATAAAGTTAGTAAGAAATTTCACCATTTTACGAGATGTTCGAAGGAGCGATAAGTACTACTTCTTCTGGATAACCATAACTCGCACTTATCTATTGAGGCTCTCGATTTGCTTAAAAAGAATGGAGTAATTGCACTATCGTTTCCCCCACATTGTAGCCATAAGTTGCAATCCCTAGACAGAAGTGTCTTTGGGCAACTCAAAAAATATGTTAACTCAGCATGCGACGCTTGGATGACCAACAATCCAGGACAGACTACTCGTACGTCCATATATAATATTCCCTCAATTTTCAACATGGCATTGCCGCTTGCTATGACTGCATCCAACATAACGGCTCGATTTCGAGTTTGTGGAATATGCCCCTTCAACCCCGATATATTTGATAATGCAGAATTTTTACCTTAATCCGTAACTGATCGCCCACCTCCTCAGGAAGAGATAGCGCAGATTTTAACACCTGCCGATTTGACGGACTCAGCTCATGGTCCTTCACCACACTGCATTGCACTAGCCTCAACATCCAACCAACTTGTTCGACCTCAGGAAGTCTGTCCATTACCAAAAGCAGGACCACGGAAGCAATCTAATCGACGAAGAAAACGGAAGAAAGCTGAATATTCTCACAGACACTCCAGTGAGAAATTCGTTAGCAGCTGAAGTACGTAACAGAGCAAAGAAGCCATCTGATAAAACGACCAAGAGGTTGAAGATTTGCAAGACAAATTATAGGCGGTTTGTCAAAAAGGAATTAGCGTTTTCCTCAACGGAATCTGAGTCCGAAGGAATTACTTATGCTGAAAGTGAGAATAGCGTCGGTCAATTATGTGATGCATCGAGTGAAGGTGAATCCTTCGCTAATAATGAAAATTTCCATCCGACCGAACAACCCCAAAGCAATGAAGCTGAACACAAGTGTCACAGGACCTGAAATACCCAAAAATGATATTTCAGCATTAGAAGTAACAGATTCTAAAGAGAACAGCAATATTTATGAAGCTGAGAGGCGTGATAGACCCTAATACGAAGTAGGAAACTTTATTTTGGTGAAGTATCAGTCACGCAAATATCCGGGTATGATTCTTGACATCTGCACAGATACAGACGACTTTTGTGTAACGACTATGATAAAACATCATAAATACTGGAAATGGCCAGACATCGAGGATCGCCTTTGGTACAAAAAGGGAAAATACTGCGAAAACTTGATACTTTTAAACAAATTAGTAGTAAGCCAATATTATTCACCGGTGACATATAATGCTGACAAACCAAATTTGTAGAATGTATTCTATCCGTGTGCTTGCTTTGCTACTTTCTCAATTAAAAAAGAAATAAAATACTTTTGTCCTGAACTGTACGTTGCTTTTCCTTCAAAACCCAATAATTTTCAGGTATGCTAATTAGCACCTATAGGTATGCCCACTTACCCCATAACTGGGGTTAGTTGGCTTTCTTGGAGACCTTCGGGACACATTTTCTAAGGGTAGACAAAACCATTCCTAAGTAATAATAAGTATGCAAATCGATACCAGAGATGTTAATCAATAATTCACAAAAGTCGAACATGCTGTATGTTTATCTGAAAAAATAGACAAATCGAAAACCAAAATCTATACCAACTAGCTCTGGTCTCCGCTACCTCTTGTCATACTGATGGCGCTGCAAGTGCAAAACGCCTTGAATTCACCGAGGCAGACAGTCATGCGTCGGGCTCTTGAACAACAGTTCCATATACGTGGTCATTTGCTGCTGGACTATCTCAGGGAGAGATAGTTGCTCTACGGTATCGAGGCAAGTAGCGTGAGAGAAGTCGCCTTATCACTTCGGTTACAGCACAGGGGGTCCAAATCGTAGGATTTGGTCTCTGGAACGTATTGCACGATATCTGCTGAGCCTGAAAATACCTGTAGGTATGTTTATAAGTTTTACACTGATAAATTATGACTTGATGACATCGCCACACTCAGATTTAATCAAGCCATATGGTTTTGCATGGCCTTACGCTGGCAGTGTCAAAGACAGACATCGATTTTCTGACGAAACAGAAGATACCACCCGTCATACTCATGACAGTCAGTTTCACCGTGATCAAGACCAGCAAGTCAATAAAGTATTTGGAAGTGGCTAAGGATATAAAGTCTATGTTGATTTCCCAGCATTTTTCAACAAAGACGTACACCACATTTTCGTTGACATCAAGCAAGCATACGACAGTATTGATCTTAAAGTACTGTACCAAATAATGCTTTGCTTTGGCATCCCAGCTAAATTAGTCCATCTTCCCAAAATCACAATGACGTCGACGACCTCCCAAGTCCGCATCAATAACTAACTCACCGATGACTGACACCAATATCGGACTAAAGCAGGGAGATGGGCTGGCCCCATTGCTATTCAATTTGGCTCTGGAGTACGTCATACGGAAGCTTCGTGTCGATACGCGAGGTACATTACTATACAAGTCGAGCCAAGTAGTAGCCTATGCGGACGACATCCACATTCTGTCACGGTCATTAACAACTGCCAAAGAACTCTTCCTGAAACTCGACAGCGAAGCAAAACTAGTATGGCTACAAATCATTGAAAATATAACAAAGCTCATGACACAGTCGAGGAAAAATACCTCAAATACACAAAATATCACACTTGGCGAATACAGTATCGAGAATATTAGCGAATTTATGTATTTAGGCGCCAAAACAACGAAAACGGGCAATGAAGGAGACGAAATACGCCGAAGAATAAAGCTCGCAAATAAAATATTTTATTCAGTTTTGACGATCTTGAAGATCAGCTGCATACACAGCAGAACAAAGCTCCAAGTATACAAATCTGTGATAAGGCCTATGTTATGCTATGGGTGTGAAACATGGACCCCAACCCAATCATCTGCAAATATATTGAACGTCTTTGAGCGACGGGTCCTGAGGCGAATAATCGGAGCGAAGCTTGATGGGGACCAATGGCGAATTCGATACAACCATGAGCTGTATAAAATTTTTGACGAGCCGGATGTTTCAACGATTGTAAGACTGAAGAAGCTGCAATGGGCTGGACACATGAATCGTATGGACGAACAACGGATACCCAAGAAGGTATTCGTTGCGAGAACTGAAGGCCGGAGGCCAGTGGGGAAACCGAAGATTCGACGAAGTCAGTTCATCGCTGCTCGGATTTCGGAATTGAAAGACGCGGTCAATGGACCGAGACACTTGGAGGCGCTGTTTGCAGGAAGCGAAGGCCTAAGAGGGGCTGTAGTGCTATAAAGTAGAGAAGGATATAAAGATAAACTATTAAGAGCAATTACACAAGGCATTCAAGAAAGTGGTCAGTCTAGTTCAACCATTCGATGTAGATGGTCTCGGAAAATAGCCCTCAATCAACCCTATATTATTGTTGGATTTAAAGATCTGATGCTATCAAAGCCTAGAAGTACAAAGCAAGACTTGCGAGCGTATACAGACTGGAAGCATTGTAAATTATTTGCAGTTACTGCACTGTTTCTGAAGTTGCAGATGTTATCTTGCAAGCAATTTTGCGATCGGAACATGCGTGGAATGCTACGGCTTATTTCATCGAATCAGTCCTTAGACTGGTGGAATGGAATTAGTCCAACGTGTCGGGCTGACTAGAGTAAATTGTTGCTTCAACGCAACTTTCGGGATTACTATTTTCTCTCATTCATTGCTACTGTGTAATGATTCACGGTGTGAATCAACGATGAGGGCCTTGGGTATGGGTGGGTCCTTGACCCAGTGATACCCAAAAAAATGCAATTTTAAAATTTGACTTTAGCAAAATCTGTAGAGGCTCCAAGCTCAATGCACAAATTACTATCATTCTTGACCAGGAGGTCGCTTCCTGTTGCAAACCCGTCGAATTTGTTGAAAAAACCACTTCGTTGCAATGTCTGCATATTTCTGAATCTAGGCATTTTGCTTTGAACAGTCTCAAGTTATTATAAATTTTGTTGAAAAGGATTCTGTCGATAGACTTAATTGTGAGACTGCTAATCGCTAGAGAGTGGAAGCTTGTTTTGTCGTCTGTCAAATGGTGGGCTCTTTTCCAGATACAATATGTGAGCCCTTGACATTTTTCTGGGCAACGATTACTCCAGTCACGTTTTATGCTTGAAGCGATAATATCCAAAATGTCATCTTGCTCCAAGTGAGTATGTTCCAAAAAACCTCTCTTAACCCCGTCTTTAGCATAATGATCGACTTCTGCAGCAACCTCTATCTCTTCATGCCCCAGGATCTATTGAAAATTGATCTTGGCGCTCGGTCTGGTGTGGATGACCTGCCAGATGTCGTAGATAACTTTTGCGGGTTTATGTTGTTTTCAATGTTCAGTAGTCCGACCTTGGAATCTGAGAAAAAGTTAAACACCGTGAACAAGGTTGCAGTACGATCATTTAGGATAGCCAGAATGGCATGCAATTCAGCATTTAATGCTGAGAAATGCTCGTCGAGACTGCAATAGGAAGCCTCTTTATTTGTGAGATTGATAAAAACACCACCTACACTGGCTATGTTCTTAGCAGTTCAGTTCAGTTCGTAGTGAGCTGCGACTTTCTCTACAAATTCTCAACTTAACAGATGGTTGAGTTCAGTGCCATTTAAGTCGTTGTATAAGTTGCATACTAGATTGCTAACCTCTAGAATTACCATTTATTGTGGATAGGGGAGAGTTCAAATCGCCCGTTATTGTTTTTAAGGCAGTAAATGAACGAACGTGTGCGACCGTATATAAGCGAAACTCTTCAAACTTTGGCTGATAAACGTACACGCCCCGACCGAAGAAAAGGACGAAGAAACGAAGGAAAAGTTCTACAATCACCTGGAAAGACTAGTTGCCTCATTACCTACAAACGACTCAAAAACACAAACATAATTATGGTTCATTTCAACGCCAAGGTAGGCAATGAGCTATCTCATCGAGAAATGACTGGAGAATATAGCCTCTACGATGAAACAAATGACAACGGCCAGCGCCTGATTGATTTTGCATTTAATAGAAATCTAGTCATACTTTCGAATTGCTTCTCTCATCGACGAATACATAAAATGACCTGGGTATTACCGGATGGCAGCACACAAAATCAGATCTACCATGTTCTGATCCAATAACTTTGGGCCTCAAGTATATTTGACGTCCGTACATACTGATGAGCCAATTGTAACTCCTATCATTACTTGATTAAATTAACGTATTGATGTCGTATGTCAAAGGCGTATTTGGCGAAGATCAGCCCTCTACCCAAATTCGATATCGAAAGGCTCCAAACAGGTTCTGTGGCAAAAAATCTCAGGGCGACCCTTGACAACCTGCCGGCTCCCTTCCTATCAGATACATCGCCGAAAACAAGCAACGAGCTATGAGTGGAAGTGAAGCGGCAATTAAAACCGTGGCAGAACAGACGTTCGGACATCAAGCCCGGCGCAAAATAAATGATTGATTCGATTATGAGTGCCATATCGTCTGTATCATCTTGTAGAGTCGATTGGAGATCGTCTGTATTGTCTTATAGAGTCGATTCATGGAAGTATTGCATTTTGATATCCTCGCTCGTATGAGTCTTAGAATTTGTCAGCTGTTGTGGAGAATGCTCTTTGAAAACACAATAGCGCGACTCTTGGACTTTTTGTGTCCCTGGCATCCAAATACAGTAACCTTGACCATGCAGTGCGTATCCAATAAGAATCCCACGTTCGCCTCTTTTGGATAGTTTTGAAGAGCGTTTTTGTTTTGGAATGTGACCAAAAACTTTGCATTCAATTGCTCGCAAATGTCGTATACTGGACTCCTTTCCCGTCCACGATTCATATGGAGTTTTTTGTTTGTCATGACTATTTGTAACACGATTATGAATGTATGTCGCAGTAAACGTCAATTCCACCCATGAGTTCTTTGGAAGGCCACGTTATTGAATCTGTGACCTCACTAAATCCATTAATGTTCGGTTTGAATCAATCAGCAATGCCTTTTAGCTTCGGTATAAGGGTCATTGTCGTTTCACGTCTAATTCCCGTAGACTCGAAAAACTCATCCAATATTTCGAGTAAAATTCGAGATCGTTCTTGGTGCGAATTCTCTTCAGGCTTCTTCCAGTTTGCTTTTCCACTTCGATTTTCCATTTCTTGAATTCGCTCAGTACGTCACCTTTATTTGTCAAAAATATCACGAAGGCGCATCTACTTGCATCATCGATGATTGAAAGTATGTGTCTTTTGTTTCCCCAATTTGGAATATTGATAGGACCCAGAAGATCAGCATGAAAAAGTTCCATGATCGTTGTGCTCTTTTCTTTTGAGTCATTTAAAGATTTTTTTGGGAACGGTTGGCGCGTTGACTTCCTAGCTAAACAATGATCTGAACTTTTTTCATAATTGAGGCCAAAAAATTAATTGCTATTTGCCATTTCTAAAATCGTATATTTATTAACGTGCATTATCTTTTGAGCCATAAATCGAAGGATTCTGTGTTCGTCTCATTTGCCTTCATCGTATTTAGGGTTCTTTCGCTTTTCTCAACTAGTTCTGTATTAATTAAACACAAATTATCTTTATTGCGTGCCTCTATTAGCAAGTTTGCTTTTTTTTCGTATATTAAGCAGCCTCTTTATTAGGTTAAACATTTTTATCATTTTCAATAACTTGTTTGACTGACAAAATGCTACAATTAATACCCGGCACCAGCAAAGTATTTTTTGTTTCGAATCTGATCGCGAATCCTGAATTACATTTAACTATCGCACTGACGGTACCCTTTCCCACAGTAGTCGCTTTTCGACCGTCCGCCAATGTGACGTATTCGATACGAGGGCTCTTGCTGAATATTGAAAAGTATTCCTCGTTAAGTACCATGTGATGCGTTGCACCAGAGTCTGTAATCCATCGGCTATTGTATTTTGTGGTCGTCTCACAAAGGGCGCTCATATCTACAACGTTTTGCTTCTCAGAGTTTATTTTTTTGGCAATCCTTTGCGATGTAACCTACCCTTTTGCAATAAAAACATTACTTATGGAATTCTTTGTAGCTACATGAATGAGTTGCATATTTTTTAAATAAGTAATTTAAAAAGCTATCGGAACCATCCGAAAACGAGATCGATATCCGCACGACGCAATGAAAGCTTCACTGTAGAGCAAAAAATTATCGTATAGATTAAGATTAAATTAATGCGAAAAGGGTGAAATGATCCATTTAAAAAAGTTATGCTAAGACGTTTTGATGGTTGATACATATTTCAAATTCACCTAGGCACTCTCATTTTCTTCGGATTTTCATGAAAATTCAAGGAATAGTGTTTAATTTAAATATGTTTAATTGGCCGAGCATCAGAAAAATTATTTAAGCTGGAACAAAATGGCGTCTGTTATGTGCTTATGAATGAAACAGTTTTTGGATAAATTGAGCGATTTCTTATACAAGCATTGCAAGAACAATTCAAGTCATCGATTCATGCCATCAGAAAATTTGTTTCGAGCCCTAGAATGGTTACGAAGCCCTTCTGGTCGTAACACTCTCCTGCTTACTCGACTAGTTATAAATCATTTGCTGTTATGCAAGGAAATGTGAAGATTAACTTTGAAAATCAGTGGCAGAAGAGTGCTCCTGCCAGAAGGGTTGGTGAACCAATTTTTAACTCGAACATCTTCTGAATATATATAGATTCCACAAATTGAGCTAGAAAAACGAAAACTTGATTTTTATGTATTTAAAATCGCCGCCATTTTCTTTTTAACTATGTTGACATCGTTGTTTGGGTAGTCATGACAATATATGCATGTTAAAAACCATTCTTAAAATGTTCATCAAAATTACTACTGCTTAGGGACGTTGTAAACGTGCATCTCCCCAGTATCGCGTATTGGTGTTAGTGTAATTGTTAAATGCTGGTCCTCCCTTGATTTCATTGGCAAAAACTTTAAAATTCATAAAATGCACTATTATTCACAAAGTTAATCAAATTTTGACTTCTGAGGTATTTGTTGGCCTTGTATTCATAAAGATTTACTTCCGTTATTTTTCCCAGATTTTTTTAATCAAAGGTGTCCAATCGCGTGGGGACACATATTATTCGTACATATCCCCTCGTCCTGCACATATTATTCGTACATATCCCCTCGTCCCACAAAGTGAGACTATCTATCAAGATCTAAGCTCCCTCATCGAGCTGGAAGGTCCACTCCTGGTGATAGGTGATTTCAACGCCTATCATAATTCCTGGGGCGCTGTGAGAAGCAATCGAGCTGGAGCTGAGCTAAACAGACTACATATGCCAAGTGAACCAACGCACTATGGCCGAGCTTTTGGTAACATCCTAGACTTTGAAAACTCACGAGATTTTCACCACAATATCCGTACAACGGTATTCGATGATCTCTCTTCCGACCACAAACCGGTGAAGAGAAAATCTTCACAGATGAACCTTTATATCTAAAGAGTAGTACGAATTTGCAAGCTTTCAGGGATACTCTAGCTTCAGAAAGCCACACCCAGCTGCTAAATTCAGCCAGTGATGTCGATGAAAGCATAGAACAACTTACCAAAAAAATCCTACTCACCAAGGAAAATAATACAGCCCAAACTCCAGTAAGGGAACATAATCCTTATGAACTTCCTCAAGATATTAGGCTCCTGATAAGGGAGAGGAAAGCTAGGAACACGGGTGATCCTATGTTAAAAACCAAAGCCAACCGGTTAACCAACAAAGTACGTGATCTTCACGAATTTCGAAAAACTATTTGGAAAGGATTTTTGCAAAGCCTCGAACCTGGTGATAATAACTTTTGGCGCCTCTCAAAATATTTTAGGTTGAAAAACAAACTAAATATACCCCCATTCACAGACCTTAAATACGACAGCACAGGAAAAGCCGAAGCCTTTGCAGACATTCTTAAACTGCAACTCCATGAGAATAATTCCCCTGAGGAGAGCCCTGAATCTAAAGATGAAATTGAGGCCTCTGAACAAACAAAGACTGCTAGCTTTCCAGACGACAGGCACTAACGAAATTCGTCCACTAGACTTCACGGAATTAAAAGACATGATAAGCACGCTGAACAAACGGGAAGCCCCAGGACCTGATTCTTTGACGAACTGAAATGGCTACCAGACAATATCCTGCAAGCCCTGACGGACATCATCACCACCATCTTTCGCCTATGCAAATTCCTCAAGTCGTGGAAAAAGGCAATTATAATCGTCATCCCAAAACCAGATAAGGATTTTACTTTCCCGCAAAATAAATCTACTGTCTCCTCTCTCTCTATAGTCACGGAAAAGGAACCTTTAACTCGGTTGTCCGAATATATTGAAAACAATGAGATCATACTGGATGAACAATATGGCTTTCGAGCTGGACACTCCACCCAACTCCAGCTAACAAGGGTGGTTCAACATGTTAGAAATGGGTTGAATCTCAGAAAGTCAACAGGCCTAGTCATGTTCGACATAGCAAAAGCCTTTGACAAAGTCTGGCATGCAGGCCTAATCTTGAAAATGCATAAATATTCCATCCCACTACCTTTGATAAAAATTATCAACTCTTTCCTACAGGGCAGATTTTTTCGCGTGAAAATCGATAACATATCCAAAATTTCAAGCTGAAGTTCCACAAGGATTACCACTCCCTCCATTACTGTACACTCTATACACCACAGACCTCCCACGTCTGCCTAAGAGCGTTCAAATTTCCCTATTGCATATATTACATCTCGCGACAAGCAGAAGCCATATCTTCAAGTCTGCAACGGACTTCCGAAATTCTTTTGGGGAAGACACAAGCCATTTTCATCACAAGAAGACGATGCCAACAACCTCCTGAATTACAAATCGACTCAATCTCAGTACCTTGGAAAAGAACAGCACAATACCTAGTATTAAAATTTTACAATAGACTCACATGGACTGATCACATACGTGACAAGACACAATACTGTTTAGCTATCTTATCCTCCCTGCACCTCATTTTAAGATCATCTACAAACAAGTCATAAGACCCTCTGATAAGATTTTGAGTCGAGCGGTCGTCGAGGCAGCACGGGTCAAGCAGCAAGAGCAGGAGTTTTTTCAGCAAGAGTTTTTCGGAGGTTTTCGGAGGGAAAGACCAATGATAGATTTGAGTCGAGCAGTCGTCAAAGAAGCGCGGATCGAGCATCGAGCAGCAAGAGTTTTTCGGTCGAGCAGCAAGATTGTTTGGCGGTTTTTCTTCGGATGTTTTCGCAGGATTTACGGAGGATTTATATGGATACTGGATTTAGGAGGAAAGTGTAAACTTCAGGAATTTTCGGAGTAAAAATTTATTTGGAATTTGTGGAAAGGAGTTAAAGCGCCTGCGCAAGGCGCGTAGTGTGCGCACAAGTAGAGTGGAGAAAAGGAAAAGGAGTTGAATTTGGAAACAAACGAAAACATTATTATTAAGGCTTTTTTGTTTAAGTGTTACTGTTTTTCTTTATAATATGATTATTTTGCTTTTTAGTCTTTCAATTACTAGATAATAAGGGTCTCAGTTTCTACTTTCTTTTTCCCGCGACAGTATTCCAAGTTCTGTCGTGGAATCTGTGGGTATGGGGGAAAGCAACGAATATGGGGGACTCTCCGCCGCGAATTTAGCTTCACGCGGAGGCGAGAAAAACCTTGCAGCGTGTCTGCGAGAAATTTGGGGGGGATATAAAGGAGGAGTTAATCCTCGTTTTGCTTGCTAGTTACAAGATGCAAGTGCCAGAGGTCTCCAGCGACATGGAGATGGATGAGGGTGAAAGTTCCACGGACAGTGGCGACGAGTCGGAGGCTATCGTAAGGCCAGAAGCCAGAAAGAGGCCGATGGGGTCTCCAACGTAGGAGCCCACATCAAAGCTATCAAAGGCCCTTGAAGTGGGCGAGCGGGATTTTCCCCAGCTCAAAAAGGTGACGTTTCTCGGGGAACATATCCAAGCCGGGTGGAAGGCCGGCCCTAGAAGGAAATCGAAGCCCCAGCAGCCAAACGTGGCTGCGTCCAAAAAGGAGAGGATGCTTCCTATAGTGTGCTATAGGTTTGACCTGAAGACTTTCAGGCTGAGCTGAAGGAACATCTCCTTTCAGCAAAAAGATTCTACTCTCTAACCTCTAGAAGGGAAAAAGGACGCTTTTGTCCTTCTTAGTCAAGTTCAAACCGGACTTTGAAGTGAAGAAAACAATGGACATAAAGTTCCTACTGTACCAGAAGATACAATGGGAGCGTCTTCAGAAACATTGCACTTCCCAGTGCTTTAACAGCCAAAGATTTGGCCATGTCGCTTCTAACTGCGGACTCGAATTAGATACATAAAATGCGACAAGCAGCATGAGTCCATGGAATGTCCAATCTCGAGGGACGTGAAAAAAGACGGTTTTGAGCACTGACTGCCAACAATTTTTCAGGTGTGACTTGTTCACACTCATTCGAAAAGTGGACTCTTTTATCCCCCACTATAAAAAACTCACTAACCCTAGTGAGAAAAAAGCTGCGTACTTTGAATTCGCCTTCAAAGTATGTTGTTGTGATGAGTTCCATTAAACTCTCCATCTTCAACATATGTTCACTAGCTCCACGCTACAAAAGGAATTTCGTTCAAGAATACTTGAACGCCCATAGACCAGACTTCTTGTTTATGTCGGAAACAAGACTCAAAAAAAGACATAGAGTGCATCTGGGGAAATACAAGATCATTAGGCGTAATGATCCAGAGGGAAGTCTTGGAGTTGCTATGGCTCACAGAGATCACCTGAAAGTCCAAAGGCACTGCCTTTTAAGTCTGAAATGTATTGAAGTAGGAATAATAAGCTCCATGCTGGGAGCGTGCACCTTTGTGTTCGTGGTGATCTATGTTCGACATGGATACTCGGTGAGGGAACTCATTGACGACTTGGAAACAGTGATTACTCTGTGCAAAAAAATCGATTTCTATGTCATGGGAGATGATTTTAACGCGAAGCATCCCTCGTGGGGAAATATCGCATCTAATGGCTATGGAGCAGCTATCTCTAACTGGGTTCAATTAAATATGGCTCTGATATTGATTGCCCCGAAAGGGCCTACCTACTTTGTGTCTGCCAATTTGGTAAATCTCTCCCACAGTTGCAGGAATTTCGAGTGTGGAATTCTTGACGCCGATTCTAACCATCTTTTGGTTGAGCTGACCTTAAGAGTGAAAAAGGGTGTGAAACTTGAGGTTGCAGATCCTCAATTTTTCATTCCATACAAGCGAATCGATTGGGCAGCAATAAGTGCTGACCTTGACGGAAAATTGAAGGGGATTCCGATCAATAGATCAAAAAATCTTTCTATTCCTGAAACCGATAAGGGAGTTGCTTGTATAAATTCAACCCTGGATATGGTCATCTTAAAGATCTTCATTAAGAAATCCTCGACAAATTACTTTTATGGAGATTTACCAGAAGACATCTTGGAACTTCATCGTAGACGTAGTCGGCTTAGAAAGCTACTCGCAAGAATCTACCACCGCAATTTAAATATGGTCAACTGGGAGTATGAGCGTATTCACCTAGTGATTACGCCTCTAAACCGAATAATCTCGAGGAGAACTATGGCTTTTGCTAACAAGCGATTTGAGCAGGCCCTGGAAAGTATCAAACCAGGTCCCTGTATGTTTCCTCACATCAATAGGATAACGGGCAGAAAAAGGCTGCCATACGAAAGTTCTTCAAGGAGAGAAAGCAAGTGAGGACTCTTCCATTACTTTGTTAGTGAGCAGCACCACAACGAATTTCGACAGGGACAATGATCAATTGTGCTTGACTCGGTTCTCTGATTCAAATCCCTCTGACGCACCTACTGGCCATGGTCTGCTTGTCAGCCCTGAGAGGCTCACTTTGTTGGCACTGGAGCAAAATTCCAAAAAATCAGCAGGGGCTGATGGAATTTCCAATTATATGCTTAAAAGGCTTCCCCATGTTTTCTTTGTTCTCCTCGGGATTATTTTAAATAACTGCATTAACATTTGCTACTTTCCTCAGCAATGAAAATGTGTGTGTTTAGCGAGCAATAACACAAGACAAGCATACAAAGTAGTGAAAAGCCTGAAACGTGGTTATCAGCCCAAAACCACGCTCTGTCGTGATGATAGCGACAATATAATCGCTGATGAAATCAAGATTAAGGAAAGATGGGCATCATATTTTAAGAACCTCCTTAATCCTCCGCACAGCTCCAGAACATCGGAGCCTATAGATGGCTGCGGAGTGCTTCCATTGGCCCCACCAACTCTGGATGAAGTTTGTTCCATCATCAAAGCCCACAAGAATAATAAAGCGCCGGGCATTGATGAAATTCCAGTGGAGCTCATCAAATATGGTGGCAGTAGTGTTCATCAAGCTATTCACAAAGTCATCCAGTACATTTGGCAACAAGAACATATGCCGAAAGAGTGGAGCCAATCAATTATATTCCCTATCCACAAAAAAGGTGACAAGCTACACTGCGAAAATTATAGAGGCATATCACTACTTTGTACGGCGTACAAAATATTTTCTAAAATTTTAGAAAATAAAATCGGATCATACGCCAACAGTATTATTGGGGAGTATCAAGGTGGTTTTAGGGCAGGTAGATCGAAAATAGAACAATTATTCACAGTCAAGCAGGTACTTGAAAAGTGCTAGGGGTTCAATATAGACGTACACCAAATTTTCGTTGACATTAAGCAAGCATACGACAGTATTGATCGTAACGTACTGTACGAAATAATGCTTTGCTTTGGCATCCCAGCCAAATTAGTCCGTCTTACCAAAATGACAATGACGTCGACGACCTCCCAAATCTGCATCAATAACCAACTCACCCATCCCTTTGACACAAATATCGGACTAAAGCAGGGAGATGTGTTGGCCCCATTGCTATTCAATTTGGCTCTGGAGTACGTCATAAGGAAGCTATCTGTTGATACGCGAGGTAGATTACTATTCAAGTCGAGGCTAGTAGTGGCCTATGCAGACGACATCAACACATTGTCACGGTCATTAACAACTGCCAAAGAACTCTTCCTGAAACTCGACTGCGAAGCAACACTAGTAGGGCTACAAATCAATGAAAATAAAATAAAGCTCATGACGCAGTTGAGGAAGAATACCTCAAATACACAAAATATCACACTTGGCGAATACAGTAGCGAAAATAATAGCGAATTTGTTCATTTAGGCGCCTTTGAGCGTTGGTCCTGAGCCGAAGAATCGGAGCGAAGCTAGACGGCGAATTCGATACAACCATGAGCTGTATGAAATTTTAGACGAACCGGAGGTTTCAACGATTGTAAGACTGCAGAAGCTGCAATGGGCTGGCCACATGAATCGTATGGACGAATAACGGATACCCAAAAAGGTATTCGTTGGGAGAACTGAAGGCCGGAGACCAGTGGCGAAACCGAGGAAACGGTAGTCTGACTCGGTAGACGAAGACAGTTCATCGCTGCTCGGATTTCGAAATTGGAGGACGCGGTCAATGGACCGAGACAGATGGAGGCGCTATTTGCAGGAAGCGAAGGCCCGAGCGAGGCTGTAGTGCTAAGAAGAAGTATTGAACTCCAAGAAAAGCCTTACGGCAAAATCCGTATGAACATTGTTAGGCTAGTATATATGAATTGTAAATATTGTTGAATGAAAAAAAACACCCAATAAAGATCTTGAATCTTGTCGAACTTACAATCCTTTTAATTCATTTTTCCCAGTTTTACGCAATACAAGTATATAGTTGACTTTGATTTCTTTGTGTGGTGGGATTTGTAGCATGATCTGCGTCAATCCGACTATCTTGCAATTGGGACTGTTCATGAAGGAAGGACCAAGAAGTGTCCCTTGATATCTACAAAAGATATGAAGAATTGGACTGGGCTCTGCATCGCACAGCTCTTCCGCTGGGAAAAGTGAACCGATAGAGTACTCCTAAAAGCAAGAAAGTTGATGTTGGAGTTCTCTTTATATGTCCAAATAAAAACAAGGACATAGTGGGGGGCAAAAAGCTGACCCATCAATTTCTCAGCATCGCGTTACCATCTGAGGCAAGAAGTGATGAGGGTTTCAACTTTGCTTGATCGATCAGGTTCTAATGCATAGATGCATGCTAGCATTTGCAAATCTCGCTATTTCTAGCTTCAATTGGGAACAGACTCGCCAAAGAACATCTCCATTAGCTTTTATGATACAAAGTTTAACATTTTAGACGATGGTGTTCATTCCTACCATCAAAAATTTGCTTGCTTTAAAACACTACGTTTTAAGTTTTTGAAAATTTTTTAACTACTTGAGTTCAATGTGCTCATTTGAGGATAACTTTTTTCTAATGCAATAATCCAAATAATAATTTATTGCTCCGATTTTTTATGAGAAAAGGAAGCCTCTGTTTATTCATAAACGAATATACATACATTATTTCTCTAGTGGTTTTCATATAGGTACAAATGGGTCAAATTCGGTTTCTCCATTGCAATCTGCCATTCGCAACTGTTAATATATGCAAAGAACATCATTGGATTATGATTCGGTTGCGAAACTTTTGCTACATTGTCTATCGTATACAATATGAGAATAAACATTTACATCTATAATTATTGCCAAAAAATCAGCGAGAAGTGCTTTTGGATGCTAAAGATAGTTATTTGATTTCCATGTCCTTCATATTAAGTCCTAAAGGAAGTAAATTCAATACTTTGGCGACTTTGTAGGCCTTTTCTTCCTACCGCCGTTCAAAAGTTATACCCTGACATACATAAAAATAGTATTAATCAACAAATACATATACGGATGAAACAGATAAAATTATGTCCTTTGGAACTTGGTTAAAAAAATAATTAATTTCAATAGTCGACATTAATGAAAACATAAGATATTTTAGAAGATTAATCACAGATGCTTAATTTGTGCCACCAACTACAAATCTAAAGCTTAATTCAAGGACCGCAATTGAAGATTGCTTATGATAAATATTTTTCCTTATATATTTTCTTTAATATGCCCATTATCAACCGCCATAATCACCAAATAGTCAGTTTTTGCCAGGTATAGGATTATAATTTGCCCGAGAACCTTTTAAAGAACAGAAATACTTCGAATTATGGACGCATACATTTCGCATCTCGATCCTAAATTTAAAACCTTTAATGAAACCCCAGCAAAAGACAAAGGCTTTTCGTCAATGTATGAAGAACTCATAAGGTTCGTAAGTCTTAAGACAGGTAAGTGAACGTCTTAAAATACTTTGCAATCACCAGGTAAGTTTTTAACCTGAATATTTTATATCATGTCGAATGGAACGACCCGGAAACCTGTTGTTACCCAGCATGAAATTCCAAAAACATTTTTAAAAATATGCAAGGAAAACGCACCTGGGCATATCGATAGATACTTTTGTATGGTTTTCATGTTTAGATCAAAAGATTTTTTTGTGTATGAGCTAGGTATAGCAAATCTTAACAGGTTAGTAGATTGAAGACATGTATTAGGACCAGGTAGGCATTTAGGAATTCATAATAATTTTCTAAATGTCAAGGATAATAAGTATGGATCTTTGTAGCTACGGCAGTCATTTAAATTCTTTCCGGGAAATTTCTTGAAAATCTTGTAATTAAAAATTGCTTGGGATCTACAACTTACCTTCATACCCGAGTTGATGCGAAATCTCCATCCACGATTGTTGTACATAAGTCTTGTCCTTAAAGTGTGGATCGCTGCGATCATAAAAGCCAGGTCGTCGGGCGAATTCCTTGATCAAACAAACATCCAGGTCGCCCATATCGTCGTTACGTTTTCGCCGCCTACGCTTTTTAACGCTGCTACAACTGTAGTTATGATGATTTGCCACGATTGTTGATCGGAAGGTATGCGTTACGATTACTAATAATCGTTTCGCATTAAAAACTCTCTGTTTCAATTAGTTTTATGCATATAATGTTAAAAATGTGGGAAGACTGAGGTGAACGCAGTCGCGCTCGATTGTTGTATTTCAACTTTTCGAATCTTCACGTTGTCCGTGTTTGAGCAAATTAAATCTTCTCTTTCTCTCGCTCTGTTTAATGTTTCTTCTTATTTTGTTTCTCTTCACTATACACACACGTGCACGCGCTATACGAAGAAATGATCACACAAATTTGATGAATTGCAATCAACGATCACGGATTACACACACGTTGTTGTCGATCTGAAAATGTATGGATAAATAGTGTGTGAAAGATAAGTAAATAAATTAAGAAAATTGTTCTTCTGTATAATATGTTTTTCAAATTAAATTTAATAGATGGGAAAAATATATGCTTTGGAATTTTAAGGGGGTGGGATGATGTTGAATGCGCGGAGAAGAGTGAACCTTTTAAAGTTTCTGTTACTAATGTAAATATTTAATGAAATGAATGAATTTCAGTTTAGTAGTTGTAAGATAAAATTATAGTTTGGGAATCAAATAATGTGCATACTTGATTCATCAAACGCCAGAGGGGAGTAAAAATAAATGAAAATAATTTGAAAAGATTTTACAATTTCATTTATGACACAATAGTGGTAAGGCGTTTGACGGTGTTATATACACATTTTTTATATTTATCATTAAACAAGTTGCGAAGACTGCTCCTATCAGAAGGGTTATATGCTCAAACTAAGAAATGCAGACCATAGAGGTATAAGATAGTATAGAGAGGCCCAAAGGCAACAAGTTTTACGCACACACACAAACACAATTTTTTCGTGTTCTTCCGCTTCCCCTGCCTACACGGTTGACAATATTGCAATTTTAAAATTGATATGAAAATACCTCATCAAGACCTTTCATATGATACCCTGGTCGATATTCAAAGAAAAAAATGTTGAGGGATGATACAGGTAGACTTTCTTTAAGATCCTTTGAAAATTGTTACTATGAAACTTTTAAAAGATGACATTTTCTTATCATACCACAAAGTTTGAAGAATCTTGCTTCGATAGTTCCTGAGAAAAGATTGGAATGCTTTTTTATGTTGATCTTTTTTTATCTCGGTATCATTTTTGTGGATCGATTTTTTTAATGTCATGATTTTTCATATATGTAGGTAGTTTTTTATGCCGCTTCTTCCTAGTTCATAGCTTCAAAAAAATATGTTAAGGCATCACATCCTGATATAGGGAGACCACTCTTAAGTTCCTTTGAAAAAATTTTCGACTATGAAAAAGGACACTTTTTCCTCTTCTATAGTTCCTGAGAAAATTGTGGAATGCTTTTTCATGTCGGTCGTTTTTTATATCTGTCGTTTTTTTATGTCGCTGGCTTTTTATGTCGACATTTTTTACATCGAATGATTTTTTATGTAGGTAGTTTTTTTGAAGCTTTATCAGTGTTCCGTCCAGCCTCTCGGACATCCCATAAGAAGCAATGCTTCAAGAAATATGTTAAGGGGTCACATCCTGATATTCCTAGTGCTCATTCTATACATAAACGAAAATGTTGTGGGTTACTAAATTCAATCCACTCACTAAATCAACTCGCAACTAAATACTACGTAAGTTTTTAGTTGTTTTTTTTCTCCCCTAAACCTTATATTATAAAAAAAAAAACAAGCAGAATATGACGTACAGTGCTGCTGAAAAGTGTATAGACAAACCTGATAAAACGCCATTAGTAACGTGCTACGACTTCTGTGGCCTGCCGTTTCACGCTAAATGCGCCAAATTGTCTGTAGGAACAGGCGTCTACTGATATTGCGAAGCAAGTCGCAAATACACAATATCAGCGTAAGTAACGAGGCTTAGGGTAGCCAAGGAAACGATTGATCATCTTTCCAATTCATTCCTAAAGCTTAATGATCAATTGGAAACGGCGAACAATGAAATCACCCAGCTTGTGAGAGTTACCGATATATAACAACCTGGAAAATCTCCGAAGTCAGCTGGTGACCAGAGACCTGAAATTATGAATGAAAATATCGAAAAGGAGGAGCTCACTACAATACTGAATACGCCAATAGCTCTCGTAACCAACAAAGGGAAAATTCACCTTTATTGACATCTGTGAGGTCACAAATCATCAAAAGAAGCCAAGCTCAAATACCTTCTCGTCAAATTGAGCATCTGGCATTAATTTTCCCTCTTGCTAACAAACATCTCAGCAGTTGCAGCCAATCACGTACGCTTCACATGCCGCAACTTCTGTAAATGAACCGGATGTAGCTATTGATCAAAGAGGAAGCTCTTCGTGCCGTCGCTCCTCCATTGGAGATATTTGTTTCGAGGCTAGCATATAAAACTACTGTCGAAATGATAACTAAACGCGTGAAGCGTAAACTTGGTTCACCTTTTCCCATCTTAAACTGTGTTAAGTTAACAAAAGACAATCTTCCTCATCGTCAGATCGCCTCCCTCAATGAAGCACTTTGTTGAATTAAAAGTTGTGGCCGGATGGAACTTTAGCCAAGCGTTGCAATCCTCCCAGAAGGAGAAATTTTCTGAGAACTTCATATAGAAAAATCAACACATAACTGACCCTAAACTTATAATAATATTAACTTATATTATCAACATTTAAGAGGCTTGCGGACCAAATTACATAGCCTTAGCGTTTCATACATTCTTGCGAATGATAATATTAGTACATGTATTTGCTTAACCGAGACTTGGTGGAGAAGTATATACATAGCTCGGAATTTTTCCCAAATCACATTGTCTATCGGAGGGACCGTGATTTTAAGCTGACAAAGAAATCTGATGGCGGTGGAGTACTGATTGCTGTTGCTAAAAATCTTTCCAGTGAGTTTTACGGCCCAGACTTAACCGAACACGTACTTGTCAAAATCAATACTCTTTCCGCTTCTTTGTTCATATTCTGCATCTTTCTACCCTGTAACTCTTCTTTTGACTTTTATGATTTACTTTTTGACTCACTATCATAGTATTGTCTTTCACTTCATCCCACTTCACGTATTATTATTTGTGGCGACTTCAATCTTCCTTCGTAGAGTGGGACTTAGCATTTATTGATATCTTGTCTTCTAATCGACAGTCTGTATTACTATGGAATTTTCTTCCCCAATCTCCTCTTAACAAATTGAATTACGTTCTAAATATAAATAATCGGATGCTAGATCTTGTAATGTCGAACATTGATAGTAGGCATATTCACGTAGCTGCTGCACCTCACTCCTACGTATTTCCTGACCCCCATTATTCCCCTCTGTCGTTGGACATCAGCATGAGCTTTCCAAAAACACTTAAATGCCATCAGCTTCTCAAGTTCAACTTCTAGAAAGCCAATTATAGCGCATTGTCGGAATATTTGAGTTCATTTGATCGGTTCTCGTTTTTTGACTACCTTGATTGCGAAGAAGCTCTTGCTTAATTTTATTCCCACCTCGACTCACTTATCCTTCAATTTACACCCCTATTTAGGTCCAAAAAGAGTTATGAGCCACCTTGGCTCAACCGTGACATCTTAGAAGCTCTGAAGATTAAGAACAAACTTCACTATTGCCTGTAGTTTAGATTGACTGGTGATTCTGACTCTTATAATGAAGCCTCCGCAAAATTATTAATTAAAAGCTCAAGGAAAAATTAGTTTACGCACAAAGAGCAGCCACTTCATTCCAACCAGTCAAAACCATTCTGGTCATATATTAATCATCTAAAGTCCTCCACGCACTTTCCTAGCACCATATATTGGAATGATAAACACAGTTCAACACTGGAATCCATTTTCAATTTGTTCGCGGACTTCTTTACCACTATAACTTCCTCTTCGGCATCCGATTCTTCTTATGATTTTCCTCTTCATTTTGCTCTGGCTGATAGTGCTCCTGCAGTTAGCCCTTAAGATATCGAGTCCACAATTAATACTCTTGACACAAGCATTGATTCCGGGCCAGACGGAATCCCAAATGTGTTCGTCAAATCTCTGTCCTCTTCATTAAGTATTCCTCTGAGTTTTATCTTTAACACCAGGTTATCCTCTGGAATTTTTCCTCGCTTCTGGAAGACAGCCAACATCTTCCCAATTCATAATTCTGGTCCACTTCTATCGCCTTTCCCGAAGATCCTAGAACGTTTAGTTCATAATCACATTTATGAACTTATATACTCTCGATATCTCCTGTTCAACATGGCTTTCTACGAGGTCGATCGACGACTACAAACCTACTTGAGTTAACTCACATTGTTGGTGAAGCCCTTGTTAAGCACTTTCAGGTTGACGTCGTTTATACTGATTTTACCAAGGCGTTTGATAAAGTAAATCATAACGTACTGTGTATAAAGCTAACACAACATAGTATTTCTGGTTGTTTGCTCTCTTGGCTTGTCACATACGTAAACAATCGTTCATGTAGAGTAAGTCTCTGCGGAGTGTTATCTTACTCCTTCTATCCATTGACTGGAGTCCCTCAAGGATCCATCCTGGGGCCGCTTTTATTCCTAATATACATTAACGACTAGCCCTCCTTAATAGATGCTTCATGTCTTCTCTATGCTTATGATCTAAAAATTTTTAAAGTGATTTGATGTATTGCTGATTGCATCTCCCTCCAAAATGACCTGAGCGTCCTATGCAACTGGAGTGAATCAAATTTTCTTTCCCTTAATGTTCAAAAATGTCATAAAATGACTTTCACTTTGAAATCAAATCTAATCTTATTTCCGTATAGCCTACACAATGAACCGCTATCTGTAGTAACCAAGTTCAAAGACTTAGGGATGATTTTTGACCCGCGACACAATTTCGAAGAGCACATCTTCGACATCAAGGCACGTGCTTCTCGGGTTTCCGGATTTGTTCTTCGTCACTCTTGCATCTTTGAAAATATCCTGTCTCCAGTACATCTTTATATAAGAACTGTTCGGCCTATCTTCGAGTATTGTTTCCATTTGGACACCGCATTATAAGTACTTAGACTCACCACTGGAATCTGTACAACGGAAGTTCACCCGAATATTATTCTTGAAATTTAAAGTCCCGTACCAATCTAATGAAGAAAGACTTTCTTTTCTGCAACTCCCATCGTTTTCATCCCGTAGACACTTTCTTAGTGAATGTCTCCTATATAAGCTTCACCACCATCAGTTGCAAACAAATGTAAAAGATTTACTGACAATGCGGACATCTAATTATCCCTCTAGAAATGAAGGAGCATACCAAATTCCACTTGCAAGAACGGAAACATTTTACAATTCACCACTGCTGCGTCTGCCAAGAAACCACAATGCTATGGAGTTTGGCCCGTACCCTCTATCTTTAGTAATTTATAAGCATAGACTTAAGAATTTAATTTTAAACACCTAGCCTAGTAGATATATTTTGTTGTACTTTTCTATTTGTATTGTTTGAACCAATCTTGTAATTGAAGTTGGTCGAAATAAATAAATAAAGTATTAGAACTTATGTGATTGCAAAACTGGGTTATAAACCGTCTCTGCTTATCTGTAAAAAACTTACTCCCGATAATCTGTCTACTCAGACAATCTCGTCATTCAGGATAACCATCAGCTCAAGTAATGTGAATCTACTCAACAAGGACTTCTGGCCAAAGGGTGCCTTCTTCAAGGAGTTCATCAATAGACCACGGAATTTTCGATCATTAGTCCTCCAAAAAGATCCAAAATAGTCAACTCGATTTATGTGTATTACCAAAATGTTCGGGGTCTTAGGACCAAGACCAACGAATTTCGACTGGCTTCCTGTATCGCATCGGATGTTATTGTTTGTCTCACGGAAACTTGGCTTACTGAAGATATACTTGACAATGAAATTCTTCCCCATTACATGGTGTTCAGACGGGACCGTAACCGCTCACTCTCTGGTAAATTGGACGGAGGTGGTGTTCTTGTTGGAGTCAGGAGATCTTTTGGATCAAGTCTCTGCTCAAATTTTGATCCTTCCCAACCTGTGGAATGTATTGCGGCTACCGTTGCCTTACCTCCGGCCATAAAACTAGTTATTTTTTCTGTTTATATCCCGTGTAACAGTTCTGTTTATGTCTATGAAAGATTTTTCGCTGAGTTGTCCTCGTTTATTAACGATTTTAGTTCTAAAACTTTCGTCTTGATTTGTGGAGACTTCAACCTTCCTAACATCTCATGGAATGAGTCATATACCGACATACTTTCTAATGACAGTTTTTCGATTTCTCTTTCTTCTTTCATCTCATTTTGCTCCCTTTCACAATTTAATTCCATAGCAAATATTAACAATAAAATTCTAGACTTAGTTTTTACTAATTTTCCGAAATCCTCCCTCTTTTTGGACTCAGCCTTCGAGTCTTACGTTGCCTCCGACCCCCATCACCCTCCTCTTCATCTGGTGATATCTGTGGACTTAGAATCCGTTAGAAAGAGTATTACTCCTATTCGATACAACTTCAACAAAACAAATTACTCAGCTATAGAAAGAGAGATTTGCTCTGTTAATTGGTTTTCTTTTTTATATAATCTAATTATTGAGCAGGCTGTACGTAAATTCTATAACTTTCTTGACTCTCTAATAGCAGTACATACTCCTACAGTCCGTCCCAAAAAAAGTAAAGATGCACCGTGGTTCAATATGAAAATTGCGGCAGCTTTAAAAGCCAAGGATAGGGCTCGTAAAGCGTTTCTAGTAAGTGGTTTCTGTTCGGATTTGCAGCTAGTCAGAAGGTTTAGACTGGTAGCTAAAAGACTCATAACTGAAACCCAACTAGATTATCTTAAGTATGTGGAAGGTTCAATATGTAATAACCAATCGAAACCATTTTGGGCTTACATTAAGTCTCTAAGAAATGGCAATAACTTTCCTGGCTCTATGATTCACGAAGGCATTGAAACGTCAAATAATGAAGAGATTTGTGAGCTATTTGCTCAATATTTTTCATCATTTTATGCTAAGCAGACATTTTCTTCCAGTGTCGAGATTTTCCAACAATTCTCGCCAACAGATTCCTTTTCTTATATTAGCCCACTTGAAGTAGAATTGCTTCTTAATAAGTTAGATACATATGGCAGTAGCGGTCCAGATGGCATTCCAAACATCTTCGCCAAAACTCTCTCTTCATCTTTATGCGTACCGCTATCAATTCTGTTCAACAATAGCCTGGCCTGCGGCACTTTTCCAACTTTCTGGAAGAGATCAGTTACCGTCCCATAACCCTGCTGTCTTCTTTTCTTTTTTCGAACGCATAGTTTATAACAACTTAAATTCCCTTCTACTTCCTAATTTAGCTATTCAGCAACACGGTTTTATCAAATGCAAATCCACTCTTTCTAATCTTCTCTCCTTCTCTCATACGGTGGCTTCTGCTATAGATCAAAGGAATCAAGTAGATGTTATTTATACTGACTTCTCAAAAGCTTTTGACTCTGTCAACCATGGTCTTCTACTGAACAAGCTCAAGGCATTAAAAATTGACTCGACCCTTCTCCACTGGCTATACTCCTACCTCTATAATCGTGAGTTTGTGGTAACGTATAAATCTTGTAAGTCTTCCTCCTATAGTCCTCAGTCTGGTGTTCCTCAAGGCTCAATACTTGGTCCCTTATTATTCTTAGCTTTCTTCGTCGCTTATGTATGCTGACGATTTGAAAATTTTCAAAATTATTCATTCTCTAGATGACTGCTTGCGACTGCAAGCAGACCTAGATAATCTTGTTTCCTGGACCAGCTCTAATTTCCTTCCTTTAAATATAAGCAAGTGTCTCCTTATGTCTTACTCACGTAAAAAATCTCCATTTTCTTTTGTTTATTCGATCAGTGGCACTGCTCTTGGGGTAGTGACCACTCATAAAGATCTTGGTGTAATTTTTGATGATAAACTCCGCTTTGATCGCCACATTTCTTATATTGTTTCGAAGGCATCTAAAATGTCTGGTTTTATTTTAAGAACCTCTAAAGGCTTCAATAATATACGGTCTTGTACCTATCTATTTCTATCGCTGGCTCGTAGTCTATTAGAGTATTGTGCTCAAGTATGGTGTCCTCATCAGCGTTATTTAATTAATGCGCTTGAGACAGTGCAGCGTAGATTCACAAGATCTCTTATTTTCAAATTTCAGATCGCATACGTTTCCTATAGTGAGCGTCTCGTTATGTTACAGCTCCCCTCTTTATTATCTCGCAGGATCTTCCAGGATGAATGCCTCCTGTACAAACTTTATTACCATCTTTTGCCACCAGCTTTGTGCGACAATATATCGGCCTTTACTCCTGAACGTATGAGTAGATCTTCAGTAATCTTTAATATCCCGTTCGCCCGAACCGAGATTTTTTTTAACTCGCCTTTTGCTCGGATACCCCGCAATCGCAACATTCGTGGTCTTGGTCCTATACCTTCTTCTTTTTACGAATACAAATCTCGTTTAAAACGGGATGTTCTTGAATTCGTTTTTATTAATTAAGTTTTCATTTTTACTGTTTAACGGATTATCAATTACTTTATGCTTTTATATGTTTTAATATAAATTCTTTTGCTTTTTTATTATTAATAATTTTTGCCTTTTTTCATTGTTTTTCTTACTTGTCTATATTATAATTGGAGTTTACTCTGTACATATAGATATTACAATAAATAAATAAATAAATAAATAGGGAGACTCCTCGTAAGTTCCTTTGAAAAAATGTTCAACTATAAAACTTTTAAGCCGACACCTTTTCCTATCTTCCCACAAAATTTGATAACACTAGCTTCTAGGGTTCCTGAGAAAATAGTAGAATGCTTTTTAGGGGTTTGTACTACTTAAAAAACCAAATTGAAATCGGTTTCGTCTGTCCGTCCGTGTGTAACAGAAGTTTTTCACCGAAACTATCGCAACAGAAACCAAACATGATAGGTACGAGTAGCTCAAAAGTATGACCTCTTAAAAGTTTAGGTATCAATAAATTCTTCAACGATTTTTAAGGGATAATTCCTCCATTTTGGATGGGAAGCCTTAACATTTTTTACCGAAGGTGGTCGTGTGGGATATCAAATAAAAGGTTTTATTGAGAGTTTCCCACTTCTCATAGCTTCTTACAATGCAGGGAAAGGGGAAATTAGCGGAAATTGGTGTGTGTCCCTCTGACGATTGAACACCTGTGATCCGAAAAATCAGAGAGGTAGGTCTTTCCGAGTACAAAAATAACAAATATCGTAGACATCAAAATTCGTTCGATTTTGTTAATAATACTATGATCTTCAAATTTTACACTTTGCCCAAGTGGTCAAATCATATGGATGACCCTAAAATCAACGATTTACAATATTTAAGTAGTCTTAGAAAAGGTTCTAATATTTTATTATTTTGAAGAAAATCGAATCATATTCATAGAAGTTATAGTCTATTGAATCAGACACTGCAGTTTTGATTTAATAATAATAATAATAATAATAATAATAATAATAATCATTGCGTACTTGTCCAATTCGAACCTTGACGTTGAGATTTGTTACCGTAACCGTAACGGTATTCGAGGTGATATGGTCAGTATCACACTCAACCAAGTGTTACCTGATTTTTGAACCCATCGCGGCTGGATAGGCTGATAGTCCGATAGAAGGACCACCAACGAACTTAGAACTTGGGAACTGCTACACAAGTGACGAGCGCCCTATCCATCACACCGCACAGCACAGACTCCAATTTTGATTTGACCTTCTTAAAATTTGCAGATAAAATGTGAATAACATAAATATTTTTGGGAATTCATGATCTGAGTGATTTTTGTGACATATTGCAATAAAATGGCGGCCGGTGAAAATAGAGCAATACTGATTTTTCTTTCAAACATGTATATCTCATCTTCTTGAGTTTGACCATTATTGGTGACTGCGTAGCGTAGGTTGAGTACAAAATCCTTCTAACAGGGACGTAGTTCTGTCTACCCAACTTGTTTATGACGTTTTTTAATGTCGATCATTTTCTATGTAGGTCGTTTTTTATGTTAGTTTTTCTGCATTCACTCTAGCCGCCAGAACGTCCCATAAGAATCATAGCTTCAAAAATGCGAGCGCCAGTGAATGCTACCTTGGCAATGTTTTTGTAAACATTGTGTTTCCCTTACAACAAAATTGTTTTTAGAGAACGATGTCAAAATTCATGTCTATAAAACCGAATGAGTTGGGGCAAACAATTGCATGTAAAAAATCCTTAAATTTGAAATAAATGTCTGTATTCAGAAGTACTAACGAATGCGAAACGAACCGCATTTTCCAAAACAGTGGTTTCACATGCGTTAGCTTGTCAAAAGACACTTTGTTTTGGAGAAATCTTAATAAATACTGGTGGTTCCGCCTGAATTATTTTAAGTTTTTATCTATTGGTTATATCGACTTAGCTTTTGTTTATATGGACTGTCATTCCAATTTGAGAGTTTTTTGATAATTTAAAGTATACGAGGTCTGTTCAAAAAGTACCCGGAATTTTCGTTTTTTCAAAAAAAAATATTTATTTATTCGTCTACATCAATGTGATCCCCTTCAAAGTAGTCCCCCCAGATATAACACACTTATACCAGCGTTTTTCCAATCTTCGAAGCACTTTTGATATTCACTTTTTAGTATGTCCTTGAGCACTCTCAGCGATTCGGCCTTTATTTCTTCAATCCAGGAAAAACGCTGACCTTTCATGGGTCTCTTCAACTTTGGGAACAGGAAAAAGTCACACGGAGCCATATCTGGTGAATATGGAGGTTGGGGCATGACTACGGTATTGTTTTTGACTAAAAAATCACGAACAAGCAACGACGAGTGAGCAGGTGCGTTATCGTGGTGCAAAAGCCATGAATTGTTTTTCCATAAATCGAGGCGTTGCTGCTTCACGCAAACGTCGCATAACTTCAAGGTAATACTCCTTATTAACCGTACGACCTTGTGGTAAGAACTCTTGATGCACTATGCCATTATGAGTGAAGAAAACAGTAAGCAAAACCTTGACATTTGATCAAACTTGACGTGCTTTTTTCGCTCTTGGTGACGTTGAATGCTTCCAGGTGGACGATTGTGCTTTGGTTTCGACATCATAACCGTACACCCATGTTTCATCACCAGTTATGACCCTTTAAAGCAAACTTGGATCGTCGTTGACGTCATTTAACAGGTCCTGAGCGATGTTCATGCGATTGTTTTTTTGGTCAAAATTCAGCAGTTTCAGCAAAAATCGCCGAGCTCATAAAAACACGTCGAACCTTAGCGACTACCACAGACAAAGTAAACAGTGAATATGGCTGAAAATTTTATCATACTTTAGGGGCATGTATACCAACACAAAAAATAAAAATTTTGACAATCGGACTCTCCAGACCCGCGAAATTTAAAAATTCCGGGTACTTTTTGAACAGACCTCGTACGATTGTATTGCATTTGCATCTTATGCAGCGGCTTAACTTTCGAATTTGAAGACAAAAATGAGCATTATAATTTTTATTTATTGTACGAGTATGAGACAGCGCTTCAAGGGTTTCGGGTGTATAATTTTACATAGCGCTTGTAGTTTACAATCACTAAGAAAAAAATTAGGGTACACACGGATGAGTCTTTTTGATAAGTAGGGCCCCTCTATATGTCGTATACCTCTATGACACAGACAGTTTTCATACGGAATCAATAAATAATAGCAAGAAATACTTCGATAAGACGCAAATTAAATCACTTCGAACAAAAACTATTTGTGCTCCATTTTAAGAAACTGCCGTTTCGCTGCAATGCTACTTATAATATTGACTGAATACAATCTTAAAAATAATTATTGTAAAAATTTTATAAAAAGATCTGATAAAAATTGTAGCGCCTGGTTTGATACAAAGTCTACTAAAGGGTGGTCCTCCATACTGCACGATGTTAATTGTGAGTCACACCTTAACGTTAAGTTTTTCGTCAAACTTAATTTGACATTTCTTTGTTTCAGTGTTTGATAAATTCAACCATGGAGAAGTACACAATTTCGTTTTCGTTGTTTAGCGTGCTTATCATGTCTTTTAATTCCAGTAAGTCTAGTGGACGGGTTTCGTTAGTGTCTGTCGTCTGGGAAGCTAGCAGACTTTAACAGAGGACTCAATTTCATCTTCAGATTCAGGGCTTTCCTCAGGGCAATTATTCTCATAGAATTGCAGTTCAAGAGTGTCTGCAAAGGCTTCAGCTTTTCCTGTGCTGTCGTATTTAAGGCCATTTGGTCCGTGAATGGGGGGGATATTTAGTTTGTTTTTCAACGTAAAACATTTTGAGAGGCGCAAAAAGTTATTATCACCAGGTTCGAGGCTTTGCAAAAATTCTTCACAAATGGTGTTGCGAAATTCGTGAATTTGATCACGTATTTTGTTGGTGAACCGGTTCACCTTTGTTCCTAGCTCGTCTCCGTAGTTGATTCCTCTTCTTTATCAGGAGCCTAATATCTTTAGGAAGTTCAAAGGGGTTGTGTTCTCTTACCGGAGTTTGGGCTGCATTATTTTACTTGGTAAGTAGGATTTTGCTGGTAAGTTGTTCTATGCTTTCATCGACATCACTCGCTGAATTTAAAAGCTGGGTGAGGCTTTCTGAGGCCAGAGTATTCCTGAAAGCTTGCCGATTTGTAATACTTTTTACTTTGAGAAGCTCATCTTTGAAGATTTCTTCTATTAAAAAGTGCACCGGTTTGTGGTCAGAAGGGATATTGTGATGAAAATCTCGTGAGATTCCAAAGTCTAGGATGTTACCAGAAGCTCGGCCATAGTGCGTTGTTCCACTTGGCCTATGTAGTCTTCCGTCTTTGGCTGTGATGAATCTGATGTGCTCAGCACCAGCTCGATTGCTTCTCACAGAACCTTAGGAATTATGATAGGCATTGAAATTACTTATCACCAGTAGTGGACCTTCCAGCTCGAAGAGGGAGCTTAGATCTTGATAGAAAGTCCCACTTTGAGGGGGGTGTACAGTGACATGATTACAAGCTCGAACGAGTTCATTTATATTTTAATTACTGTCGCCTCTACGCGTTGTAGTTGTTGGGTTTGAATCAGGTAGTGATTCACATTTTTTCTCACAAGAATGGCCGTTCCGCCTCCCCTTCCTGTCAGTCTATCATTTCTGTATAGGTAATAGTTAGGGAAGCGGAGACAGATTCCCGGCTTCAGAAAGGTTTCCTAAATGAGAATAATATCAAATTTATGGTCTATTATAAACTGTCTAAACTCACCAGTCCTTTGTTACAGGGAATTTCTCCTCCACAATTGATGCATTTGGGTTTTTCGGTAATTTATTTTTTGTAGTGTGTAAAGTGATCGCCGTCGCAAAATAGTTGGCAGTTATGACACATAGCTTGCCCGCTACCTTGTTTCATTGATTCGAATTAGCAGATGAGATGGCAGTTAGATCTGGTGTTATAGATTTCAGTTTTTGCTTTCGGCAGAAGGACTTTTAGCAGTTTAGTGGGGCCGGATTGAAGTTTTACATAGAAAACTTCTCATCTTCTCAATAAAGTTTTATTATTTTTCCAAAACATGCAATTTAAGATCCAGTTGACCTATTCTTCACTGTGTCGATTAAACGAAATGATTTTCTTACTTTCTATGATTTTTGTACACAAAATTGTAGTTTGTTGTTGATTATCTAAATATTCTTTATATAGCCAAAATGCACGCACCTAGGTCGGACCCGGCATTGAGGGTGACTACTCCACAGAAGAGGGTGTGTCCTAATCAGCAATCAAGTACACAAATAGACAGAAAGGAGGCGCAGAAGCACAAACCTCTCCCTTTCAAGATAATAAAGGGGCCAAAAGCAGAGAAACTTGATGAGGGATGAGTAGGATCTAGCATCCTTAGGCTTCTATAGTCAAGAAACGCAGCTACGTCCTCTAAATAAGGCGATGGCTGAACACTTAGAAAGTCAACAGTGGTGGCTCGCAGGCGTTCGATCAATATCAACCCTTGAATGCTTTGCTTAAAGTAACAACACGGTGTAGATCCGCCACTTGGTTGATAGGCACTGAAAGTGGCTTTATAGCGTTCGAAGGGGTCCACCGCTCTGCGGCTAAGAAGAAACCACTTGGAAGATGACGAGAGAATCTCTGCTTATACAATCATTCCCGTAGTGCTTCGTGAATTCGAAAACTGATAGATAAACAGAACTACGGTCCCTTTCTTCCCGACACGATCTGTTTTACTTTTATTTAAATTTTAAACTTTCGTTAGGGTAAAATATTTCTTTATTGTTCCAGATAACAATGCAATAAAGAAATATTTCAGCCACAGGAAAAGATTTTACTATTTAAATAAATAATCATAATAATCCATTCCACAACAGTCCAAATCCAAACCTTGGCGTTGAGATTTATTGTTAGGGTATTTCATTCCATGACCGTAACGGAATTCGAGGTGATATGATCATATCACGCTCAACCATGTGATTATTACCAATTTTTTCAATTATTGTAGTACCCATAATTGCTGGGTGGACGGATCGTCCGACAGAAGCATCAGAAATTCAAACCCGATAACGCCACCGAGGTTTGAGCTTGGGAGCTGCAGCGCAAGCAAAGTGTGCCCTAACCCACTACCCCACACGAACTGACTATACATATTTAAATAAAGAACGATGGTATTAGAATCAGATGATAGTGAGTTTATGCCTGTACCTGTTTTTAAATCAGGCGCGGTTCCTCTGGTTGTTTGTACAAAGTGCGTTACAAAATAAATTTTTTTTGGTGGCACCATCTGTAAATGAGATAGTGCGTTGGAAAGTAACATCCGCACCTGAAGTTATTGTGTCTAAAGTGATAGTATGTTTGTGTCATCGGTACAAAAATGAGTTTCGAACAAAGAGGTAAAATCAAATTTTGTTTTAAAATCGGTAAAACGTTTACCGAAACATTTGAATTGATGAAAAAAGTTTATGGCAAGGATTTTCTATCTCGTGCCAGAGTTCATGATTGGTTTACACGTTTCAGAGATGGTCGTGAGGACATAAATGACGATGGACATACGGGCCGCCCAAAATCAGTGGTCTATGAGAACTCCATTGAAATTGTGCGTGAATTTATCAAAAATGAGCCGAAATCATTGTTGGAATTCATAGAATTGGAGTTGAATATCTCCAAAACATCGATTTATCGCATTTTAACCGATCATTTGGGCTTACGAAAGGTCTGTGCACGTTTTGTTCCGCACAAGTTAACTGATAACCAAAAATTGTTCCACTCTTGTGACTGATTCTTTGACTAGAAATTGCATTTTAACCATCAATCACTCACCGTATTCGCGTGATATGGCTCCCTGTGACTGCTGACATCCTGAAGGACATTCCGATCAATGACCTGAAACAGTCTTTCGAAACGCTTTTGGATCGCGCAAAACAGTGTTACGAGGCCGGAGAAGACTATTTTGAATAAATAAACTCGAATTTATCAGAAAAAACCTCCTGTCGTTTCTATTTTAGCTCAGTCTCGTTTATTTTGAAAGGCACCTCGTATTAATGAGCACAGAGTTTCACTTCTCAGAAATATAGGGTTTTGCATTAGGAACATAACAATTTTGTATCTTTATATGAACGCACCCTTAAACTTTTTTAATGTTCAGAAAGCGTAGTACTCATCGGTAGTAAGCATATTCCTTAAAGCGATTCGTCGCAACTCTCAAGGATATGACCTAATCCTGGAAACTAAATTAACTACTTAATATGATCCCCTCATGTCAATAGTATTCCTAGTCGAGTAGACAGTACTTCGGACTACGGCGCGGGGCTTCGGACTAGAACGTTTATTTTTTATACTTTTTCGCGTATGAATTACTCTTCATGCGGAGTCAGATTGCCTGGATCTCGGTATAAGTTACTGAGAAACAGATTTCTGGATTACAAACTCTCAACTAATCTGTTAGCCATAAACGGGGGAAACACTCATATGTTTGCTACATCTAAAAGGAAAAAAATGTTCAACATACACAGTAAACTCAAACAATGGTATGTTCTGAAGAAACTTGCTCGTGAGACCTTCAAAATTGGATTCAATACTGTGAAGAAATTGAAAGTAGTAGAGACACAAGCTGGTCAGGATGCTTCTTAGACACAACTATGACCTCGATATTCTGATGTGAGTTGACGGCGCTTTTACAGATTCTAAGGTAGGTTTTCTCGGCGATTATGTTACCTTCCAGCAATCACTTATATTACGCCATGTGCCAATTAATGCGTTGAGCCGGGTCTCGAAATATTTCAGTGTAACTTAAGACAAGCTGAGATGGGCTATTTCAACTTTCGATAGCTACAAATCATTTATCCTATTATGTTCAAGGAAACGCTAGGTAATATAGTATTGATTTTGAAGAAAATTTTTTTGGCAATTTTTCAAAGTCGCTTTTATTACAAAAGCAGGATGGAATGATTATTCTAATCTTGAAAAATTTAGATCTATAAGCTTAACAAAGGCGACCAGTGAAACTGTACACCAAAGACGAGCCATTGAAAATCTATCCATACAATGAGGAGCAGCATGCATATTAGTGAGAAAAGTCATGTGGAAGCACTCAAGATTAAATGTGCGCTCCTCGCAAAAGAGTACTCGCTGGGCATTTTTGTGGACATCCTTTGACAGCGCCTTGTAAAGCTCTTTATGTGAGGTAGTGAGATGTCATGTCGTCGATGAAGTCGTTATACGATGAAGCAAGACTATGCTTCTTATATGTTCCGGGACAGAGGTTCGTCGATGTTGCATGGCAGAGTGACGAGGGGATGCCCACAGGTAGAAGTTTCCTCATCCTATTATGGAGCATGCTGACTGACTTTGATGTCATCAAAACCAATCTATAAAAACACCCTAAGGCATATGAAGATGATGTCACCATCATATAAAGGAATATGTGTCTAAGGGCTATCTGCAGAAATGCACAGACAACTCTAGATATCATAGATTTTTGTGTGATAGGTAGGGGCTATCGGACAATCTATAAAACACCAAAGTGGTCATATTTATCAAACATATGAAGACTGTTGGCCTCATTTAATAAAAGAATATTGCACAAGACCACTGGAAAAATAAACACACATAACCAAGTTCACATGGGAGGGGGGTCCAGATGAGAGAAATGACAATCCAGATTTCCAAGTTGTCATTCCATTATATTCGATGCCCCCTCGTCGTCGAAGCGCCATTTTGTTCGTGGAAATCGGAATCGCGGAATGTCTATGATTAAATATTTGCTATTCTCGTTTAATCTGTTTAACGCACTATAATATTATGTTATATCACAACTACGAGAAGTGCCCCCTATGCGGCGAAGTGCCTCATCATTCGATCCGCCTAAAAATCTACCTACTCGGAGAAAGTCAATAGCTACATTTAGTGTAAATGTAACCATCAAATACGTTAATTGAGTAAAATCAACAAGAACAATAATAGGCCTTAAGATTTATATTTCGTTAGTTCAACCCGAGATACCATTTAAAGAAAAAAAAGTTAAAATAACAATTTTCAAACGTAATATAAAAAAATTGAGACGTGAAGTTTGAAAATCCAAAAATGAAACATTTTCAATTTGAAAATAAAACCAAAAAAAAAGGATTCTCAGAAAAAGCAGCTAAAAAAGACTGAATGATGTTTATTAATATTAAGTACAGAAGAATAAATGCACGTTAGTTTATATTATAATACTTTATTTCAAACCGTTTTTTTTTAAATTTTGTAAATAGCAGATGTTATTCATTTTACGTTATACTTTATTTTCTTCTCTCATTCAAACGCGTATAGAAGAAACAAGTTAAAATATTCCGCGGCCTATTGCAAGTGCTTCGGCATAATAAAAAAAGTTGGGTAGACAGACCTATGCTCATGTCAGAAGGGTTTTGTACTCAACTTACAAAATGCAGTAACCAGTAACGAATAAAATCAAGAAACATGTCATGTTCGAGGATCATACTATTATTAGCAAAGTTGAAAGAATTTTGACTTCTGAGGTATTTGTTATAGTTATACCCACAAATATCTCCCTTGATAATTATTTCAGATTTTCTAAGATCACGGGTGTCCATTCTCGAGGGAGGAAACACATTTTTTATGTATTTCCACCCCCCTATGCCCCCGCAGAAGCAAAAACTGTCAGTTTAAGAACTGTTTTGAAAAGCTCTTATAGAAATTCATCAAATTTTTTTCAGGGGTCACTCCTCTGTACTGTAATCATCGATTCATGGCCTGTTTTTTAGAATCTTAGAATGGTTACAAAGCCCTTTTGCTAGGAGCACTCTCCTGCCTTTCCGACTTGTTTCATTTGTATATACTCATCCTCGTGATACCTATCATTCCTGAAATTTTCATGCAAATCCTAGCAAAGCTGTAGTTTCTAAGTCGGTAAAAAGCGCATATGGCTCCATAGCCATATGTTTCCATAGTAATACAGGGCATATTGTTCCATAGTAATACAGGAAAATTCAAATCGCTATAACTTCGTCAAATATTATTCGATCTTTATGAAACTTTCAGAAAAGATCAACCTTATAAATAGTCATCTGCGTGCTAAATTTTATTGAATTTAAGGGTACCGTCTAGATTTTATTCAAGAAAACATAAAATCAATAAATCATACTATTACTAACAAAGTTGAAGGAATTTCGACTTCTCACGTATTTGTTGTTGTCGTACTCATCAAGGCCTACATCTATGATTTTTTTCAGATTTTTCGGATGGAAGGTGTCCAATCGCGAGGGGGGGGTACGCGAAAAGTTCGTACATTTCCCCTTCCCCTGCCCCCCTCGGTACTCATAAGGCAATTTTAAGACTTGTTTTGAAAAGATCTCATTGAGACCTTTCCAATGACACCCTACTCGACTACCAATGGTGAAATTTTTTTTTGGGGGTCACTTCCCTATATGGGGAGACCCCCCTTAAACCCCTTTGAAAATTTTTTCCACCCTTGAACTTTCAAGAGGTCACCACTTCTGACCTTTCCACAAAGTTTCATTGCTGTAGCTTCTATAGTTTCGGAGAAAAAGTGCTGTGACATACAGACGGACGGACGGACGGACAGACGGACACAGGTCGTGATTGCAATAGGGTTTTGTATTTTAGTACAAAACCCTAAAAAGATTTCATTGAAATATTGACACGGTTAAATTCCGTTGATTTACAATAAACAGGCATACTTTAAAGTGGATGATATATACATTTTTTTTTTCTTGTAGCTTGGAATGTTATGTAATTTTCTTGTTTATGTTAAAAAAGAAAACACGAATCGATAGTTAAGTATGCAAATGGTTTTAATGAAAAACTATGTATTCATTTTGTTTTTTCGAATGTTTAACGTACACTAACATTGATATGTATCAGTTTTTGTGAAAGAAAAGAAATATTTCATCATCCAGTTTCAAAAAGAGGTAACGACATAGTCATCATATTACTCAGTACAAATGCTCAGTGAAATTATGCCGTTTATATTTAGGCGATATTATGTCGTTCTAACCTAACATAAATTCGATATTATTTAGCTACGAAAACGACATAATATCGCTCAGCGAAAATGACACAATTCCGCGTGATATTATGTCGTTTTTGACACTGGGTTCGATGTAATCCACGACTAATGGGTTCAATGCTTTCGGTTCGGTTTGAATTAAAGTAGCTTATGTCTGGCACTGCGTCGGTACTCAAATCGGGAACGCGTAAGGTTGAAGTTGTTCTTGCAGATTTATCCGAAGTCCTGAAAAGTAGTAGCTGTAGTTTTAAATTTCCTTTTGGAGAAATTTTTGAGCGCTTTTGAAACAGGTAGTTTGATCCGGTGGTGGGAAAATTGTATTCGAGCGTAGTCTACTTAAGTTAAACCCCACGACCGAAATTCCTCTCCGAACTTCCTGGCCAGCAAGAAGCCACCTCGGAGTAGATTGTGAGCATCCGAATGTGTAGGCCTTAAGGGGCATAGTTCTCAAGACTTCATTATACCAATGAGAGGTCGGTTTAGATTTTCTTGGGGAAATCTCGAACGAAGCGAAGGAAGAAAATCATTACACTCATTCAATATGTTCTAGCTGGACAAAGTGTTTACCCAAAAACAGTGCAAATATCTTTCAGAAGTATTGATAGCTGACCAACACAAAAGGGAAGGACAGCTTCCGTTAAAATCGCAGAACCTTTGGCAATATATGGAGTCTAAAATTAAATCTAATCTGGGTATACTCGTACACTGAGATCATTCAGCACATTTCGCCATACGTAGCATTTGTAAGGTGGGTTGCGCTCAATATCAAATGAGTAGACATTTTACTGAACAAGCTGAAAACAACGGTGTCTGACTAGCACCGGAGCACTCAGTGCTACACCAGGAGAAGCCCTTAATGAATTCCTCAATCTGCTACGTTTGAGTTTATTTCCTCAAGGTCAAGCATTAAAATGGCATAGACGCTTAACTATGTATGTAGGTAAATAGATTCTCATAGTCTTAGGTCAAAGAACTATTTAAAAGCTATCCAACGATATAGCAGAAGCTTGGAACATACGTTCTGATGCTATGCCTACAAGATTCCAAACTGCCTATCAAGTACAGTATTGTAAGACCATTAAAATCTCATTGGGAGAACCCTGATGTATCCCTCTGACATTTCTATGTTGTCTTCTTTACGGACGGTTTCAAGACCGATAATGGAACTACAGTCGGTTGGGTCCTTTTGGAATCAATCCAGGCGCACGCAATACCCCTAGAAAAGCATGCCAGTTTTTAAGGCAAAGGTATTCGCCATTCTTCAGATACTGATATGGATCATTGGAAAAAGATGGAGATGTATGCAAATAAATATATCCCAGCATTTTTTTCAGTTTTCAAAGTAGTGTGGAATTAGAGTACATATATGAGGGTTCAATTAGTATACCTAATTGAAAGGCCGAAAGATGGCCTAAAATAGATTGAAACAAGGCCGAAAAATTGCCTGAAAGAGGCCTAAAATAAGACCAAGCAATAAATAATAAAATAATTCATACAAAGCTTCTTAGTTGTGCTTGTTCAAAAATAAGATATTTCTGTGTAGTGAATATTTGATCTATACTTCAAGCATAGATCAAACGTTCATTTCAAGTAATGAGCACACTAACAACAGATGGCTACGATTACCCGTTAAAAGCAAAGTTTAATGATTATATATTGCTCATATTTCCGGGCCATGTTTGAATTTAAGTTTAAAATACTAAGAACTGAACAATTCGGTCATTTTTGGGCCATTTTAGGCTCTGCGATTATGTCTCGTGTTTATATGCATATTTTTTTTTGTTTTAGGTGGTTTTTATGTCTTGATTATTATTTGCAAATGTTTACGAGTGTGGTCGAAATAAGAAAATGATATATGTATATTTAGACGAATTTCCCGAGTTTAAGCTAATGTCATCAGTAAATTTCCATTTTTCTGATTTTCTGGTCTTTTTGGGTCATTTTCAGCCCAATTTTATTGTTAATCGAATTTTTCGGCCATATCTAGGCAGTAAACGACCGAAAATGCCTAATTAGGTTCTGTTGAGACCTTGTTTGGGCCTTGATTTTTTTTTCTGGCCTAAAATAGCCAATAAATCAGATAAATGGGGATGTGTCGGCGAATATTGACTTAAACTTAGGTCAAAAATTATTATATTCTTTTTTCACACCCAAAATATGCAGGACATAAGCATGACCTAAAAAGGATTTAAAATTCAGGGAATAAAGCTGGTTCGAACCTAATTGATTTTCGTAAAGTTTAACTTGTTTCTAACTGGCAGTTGGTCCTTTCGGTTAGTATTGTGCATAATATTCATGAGAACAAGTACCTTGCCATACAAATTCAAAGCATTAGTAATTTAGTTTAAAAATCTGACTAGAGTTTTTAGGTGAGGATATTTGGTATCCTTTTACCAAGGACAATGTGCAAAAATACATTTAAATTATCAAGTAAGCGTATTGAGTGAACTGAGCAATTATCAATTATCACCATTATCTTGCAAATCAAACATTGCTGATGAACAAAAGATTATATAATTGATACACTTTAAAAAATACCAAATTCATGTGCGTTCAACATTTCAAATATTTTTTTATTTTGTACATCAGTATAAAATAAAATATTTTTTTACTAAATAAATATTTTTTGATAATTTATGGCCTAAGTTTGCGTCATTTAGGCTTTGTTTCGGCCATATTTAGGCCGAATTTGAGCTTCTTTTAGGCCTGATTCAGCAAGGTTAGGTCGTTTTTGGGTTTTCTTGAGATTAATTTCAGTTTTTTGTAGGCCTACTTTGGGCCAAAAGTCCTGCAAATAGACCATGTTCAAGCGTTGTAGTTTGTGTGTGTATATAACTTTATTAATATTTTTGGCCTTGTTTTGGGCATAAATTTTATGATTTTTTACTTGGGCCTGAGAGTTTGAATTTTCTCAAAGCATTCAACTTAATGTACCCACTCATCCCTTTGTTGAGATAGGCAAGAAGAATTATAGAGAGTGTAGCTGAAATGTTCGTCCACAGATATCGATTTTCAACCACATATCTCCTTCTTTGTAGCACTACAGCCCCTCTCAGGCCTTCGCTTAGAGATAGTTAGAGTATCTCATTTTGATGACCGTATTGATTTTTTCGGAAGTTTGTTTGGTCAGTACCATGCTCCCTTGTGCTTGCTCAGGTATGAGATATGATCTGATTAAATCAGTACATATCACCACTGATTGAACACTTGTAGTCTGTCCGGAAAATCCCCTGAACTAAATCACGTTGCTCCCAACGAGATTTGAACCTAGGACCTTCGGATTATGCGTTCATGCCCTAACCACTAGACCACACAGACTACAACCACATATAACTTAGTGGTAATATGACAATAGAGGGGGCTTATTCCTTTGAAAACAAGTTCATATTATACTATGCAACGATGACTACATACTTTAGTACAGACAGTAGCGACATACTTGTAGTTGGAATTAGCACCATTTTTAAGGGTCTGGCTTTTCACATTGTTTTCTAGCGAAGTCTTCGTCACCATTGATGATGCCAAACTTCCACATGTGGCTATCTTTAATCGTTTCAATTCAGTGCTTTCTTTGATATTCCTAGAAATCTTCAAAATATAGCATGAAAATAAGCTGTCATAGCTATAAACGAAGCATTGAAATTCTGGTTTTTTTAGTACTTATAAAAAAATATGTTTTGCCTACATTTGCCCTACTTAGCAGAAACGTTGGCTGTGTGAACTGAAACTAAATGAACATACTTTCCTTAGAAATAAAAAATAAACAAGCTGAGTAGACATACCTACGCTCCTATAAGAAGGGATTTGTACTCAACTTAGGATTTGCAGTCAACAACAACAAATATAGTCAAGAAACACGTCAAAGGGATGAACACGTTTAAAAGAAACGCCATTGTTGCCTCATTTTCAACAGTCATCATTTTGTTGGAATGTAACCAAAATCACTCAAATCATGAATTCCTAAAAAATATTTATGTTATTCATTTTGTCCGCAAATTTTATGCAGGTCCAATCAAAACTGCGATGTCTGATTCGATGGACAATATTGAGGACTGTTGTTGTGCCCTGTGCGATTCGTATCAAGACCAAAGTTTTTAATGTCTGGCTGGTCAACTGTCACGGGCCACAGAAGACAAGAGGCAATCAAAGACGAATTTTACAGCATCCTGGATCGCACTGTCGATGCATTGCCGTCAAACGACACTAAAATTGTTTGGGGTGACTTGAATACAAAAATCGGCTGAGAAACGGCATACAAAGGAACAACCGGAGGATACAGCCTCCATACAGAGACCAGCGACAACGGACAATTTTTGGTACATTTTGCCTTTCCCTAGACCCGCAAATTCATAAAAAGATTTTTTTATTTCAGATTCTAAAAGTTCTAATCAAGAACTTTCATTTGAAATCCCACTCGACTACCTTTGATTAAAAAAAAGCGCTAATTCGTTATAAGTCCCCCCTTAAAATTTTTTTAAATTTTTGGCAAGACCTTAACTTTTGAGAGACTATTACTTCTGACCTTTTCACAAAGTTTGAACATTCTAGCATCTATAGTTTTGAGGACAGACGGCAGATCGCGAAACTAGTAGGTCTTTGTAAAAAATTTTTTTACAAATACCTAAAAAAGGCCGAAGAAAGAAACGACTGACCATGAACACCAAGAATCAACAGATAGACGAAAGCATGACCCTACTGAAGTCAGATCGGCTTATCCCTCTATGAAACGAAAGACAGCTTGAATCCACAAACAACTCATTGCAAAAGTGTACAAGGAGCAATCATATGTTAGGCAACCCAGTCGAAATTAAAAACAGATGACTGCAATATTTCCAGAAGCTATTCACAGCGTCCCCAACAACGACTGCAGCTGTGAACATTCTGGAAGCAGGACAAGAGGTACCGGTCTCAGCCCCAACCAGAGACGTAGTACACGCAGCAGTACGGGACCTCAGAAAAAATAAGGCTTATGGAATATATGGAATACCAGCAGAACTGCTCCAGAGTGGGGTGCTCATCTAAATAACCATCTTCATCGACTAATATACAGAATATGACCATAGGAGCAGTTACCAGAAGACTGGCAAAAAAGTATATGTCCGGGACGCAAAACGGGGGACAAATTAAAGTGTAAAAATTATAAAGGCATCGCTCTACTGTGCACGTCTTATAAAGTGCTCTCCAAAATCATAAAAGAAAATTAAAGCCGTACTATGAAAATATTATGGGAGAGTATCAGGAAGGCTTTCGAAGTGGACGGTCTACAATAGAACAAATATTCTCAGTAAAGTGGGTGCTCGAAAAGTGCTAGGAGGATAACATTGATGTGCACCAACTCTTTGTAGACTTGAAGCAAGCAGAAATACGCTGTACAAAATACTGCTTGACTTGGGCGTCCCAAAAAAACTAGTCCGCATGGTCAAGGTCACGATGATAAACGCAGAGTCCCAGGTCAACGTAAACGGTGAATTAATGGACAGTTTTATAACGGAATCAGGCTTAAAAGAAGGGGATTGACTTACCCCTAAAATCTTTAATATTGCGCTGGAACACGGCATCAGGAAGACATCAGCTGAAACCTCGGGTACACTAATGTTCAAGTACACACAATTGGTAGCATATACTGATGATGTCAATATCATGGCACGTTCAATCTTAGATGCCAAAGGAGCATCTTTAAGTCTAGAATCTGAAGCAAACCGAATCGGCCTACGAGTTAATGAAATAAAAACTAAATTCATGACTCAAACGAGGAAGAAAACTCCAGTTCGACAAAATTCGTAGGCGACTACAATCTTGAAAGTGTGGATAATTTTGCGTATCTTGGAGCCATCCTGAATAGAAGAGGCGCCGAAAAGGACGAGATTGGACGCTGCAAATAAAGCATATTATTCCGTACTTCCCGTTCTAAGGTCCAAAGTCGTGCACAGTCAAAATAATTTACAAAACACTAGTCAAACCTGTGCTGTTATATGGAAGTGAAACATGGACCCTGAAGAGCGAATCCGAAAAGGTAGTGAACGTTTTTGAAAATCTACGGCCCAGCGAAACAAGGACCAGAGTGAAGACTTCGTTACAATGATCAGTTGTATGAACTATCTGACGACCCATCTGGTCTATCTTGCGTAAAGTTACGTAAATTGGGCGGGCCATATATAAACAATGTAAGAAAACTGGCTACCCAAAAGAACATTGACGGGTATAGCATAAGGTAGACGTCCAGCGGAAAGACCAAGGACTCGATAGGAAGACCCAATAGAAGTTGACAGCCAATCCTTGTTGGGAGCGAGCAACTGGCTTACAAGGTCGCGGAACCGTGACAATTGGGTCAAATTTATCCTTGAGGCCAAGGCCCGTCTTGGGCTGCCGCGCCATAGACGATGATGATGTTGTTATTGTAGTTAGAGAAATTTCAAATGACTATAAATCCCATGAATATGACTCGATTTTCTTGAAACTAAAACAGTAGACCTTTAGTAAACTTACTGAGGGTATCTATAAGATTTTATCGGGAAAAATACGATTTTATCGGGAAGTTCAAACTATTATTAACAAAGTTGAGCGAATTTAAACATCTAAGTTACTTGTTGTAGTCGTACTCGTAAAGACCCACTTCCATGATTTTCTTCAAATCGTTCGGATCACGCGTGTCCAATCGCGAGGGGGGACACAAATTTGATGTGTATTTCCCCCGCCCCTCCACTCCGCGAGACTGGTAATATTGTTTTAAGACCTGATTTGGAAATTTCTCATCAATTGTAACTCAGATCATTACTTGATAAATTCACCTTTCGATGTCGTATGTCAAATGCATATTCGGTGAAGACCAGCCCGCTACGAAAATTTGACATTGAAAGGCTCCAAACAGCGCCTGTGGCAAAAAATTTCACGGAGGCTCTCGACAACCATCTGGCTCCAATCTTATCAGACGCATCGTTAAAGACGAGCAACGAGTTCTGGATGGAAGTGAAAGCGGCTATTAGGACCGTGCCAGAACAGACGATCGGGCATCGGGCCCGGCGCAAGAGGAATGATTGGTTCGATGATGAGTGCCAGAATTCGTTAGACAAAAAGAATCAGGTGTGCAAGGAAAACGTAGGTAGGAAAACTAAGACGAAGAGAGAACACTATGAAAATCTCAGAACAGTAGTGAATAAGATAATTAGGATTAAGGAAAGAAAATACTATGACGACCAATTGAGAAGTATAGATGGAAGTTTAGCGAGCAACAACACAAGACAAGCAGACAAAGTAGTGAAAAGCCTGAAACGTGGTTTTCAGCCCAAAACCACGCTCTGTCGTGATGACAGCGGCAATATGCATCATCGCTGATGAAACCAAGATTAAGGAAAGATGGGCATCATATTTCTAGAACCTCCTTAATCCTCCGCACAGCTCCAGGACATCGGAGCTTATAGATGTCTGCGGAGAGCGTCCATTGGCCCCACCAACTCTGAATCAAGTTTGTTCCGCCATGAAAGCCCAAAAGAATGGTATCGATTTATCGATAGTGCCCTCAGACTGGAGAACCAAACGCGTCCCCAGGGTTGCGGATAGGGCAGACCTTTCTCGAGAGGTTCGCTGCGAATAACCAATAAGCAGCCGCGGACAATGGTCGGCAGTGAAGGGAGAGTCTCAGGACAAATACCTGAGTGTCAATGATCTTCACTGTGACATGACGAAATATATGGCGTCATCAATTATCCATATATCCTGGCAGTAGGTAAAATGCTATGGGAACGGAAACCCAGACAGAAAACCAAATCATGCAGGTCCACAAGGGGAACCAAATTACGCTGCAGGGGGTCGGATCCCCAGTACCGGCGGCAGAGGGTAGTGAGCGAGCAGGCTCCCGGCCGTCGTCATCCAGCGACTGCAATGTTATAGAAGTGGTGAACTTGGCTTCTGTAACAGATATAACTACAAGCAAACAGGACGCTAGCACGGAGAACCCTTTCAGGCAAAAACCGCTGTTGGCAAGAACACCGATAAAACAAGTCACCGATTGCGGGGGGAGGCAGCAAACCCCAGAAACACTGTCAAAGTCAACATCACAGGTTAAATCATCGGAAACAGACCACAGACGGACTAACGAACGAAAGAAGGCAGAGTGCGTTGTGCAACCTGGCATCATTGCGGCCTTTGGGCGCAGTAGAAGGACTATGCGCACCCCGGAGCGTCCAGTGCAAGACGTACACAATCCGGATCAAGCTGCGACACCAACAGAGGCCAGTGTAAGACTGGGGGAGGGAGAAGTTTTGCCATTGGCCGAAGCCACTTCAAACGTCGCCCAAGCGATAGAAGCAAAAGGGCTAGGAAACGGGGGCCTCTCCCAAGAGGTGGCGCCAAATAACACAATCGCCCTTGACCGCGCCGAAGAGGAGCGGCTTACTCGGAAAGCGGGGACTATCGTCAAACAACTGAGGGCTGCCTGCGAAGTGCAGAAAAACATAGGCAAGAGTGTCAAGAATGGCATTCTTGAACTGGAGGAGCTTTTTGGCCGCATAACGCACTACAGGCGGAGGTGGCTTGCAACGAAAAGCACCAAAAAGACACGCTCTCCCTCGAGGCATCAGTGGGTCCTAGCAGCAGCAAAAGAATGGCCGGTAGCCCAATTGAAGGCGACCGTGAGAAAAGGAGGAAGGACGAGACCATAAACGAAGTTGTCACTCCAGGCAAGGAGTTTCATGTGGTGCGAAACAAGGCAGCAAAAAAAGCGGCCAAAAAGCTACTCCTAGAAAAAACAGACAAAGAGCTCAACCACGAAAAGAACAAAGAACCCCGCGATATACTGCAGAAAACAAAAAGCAAACCGCGGCGCAAACCCTAGCGAGAGGCACTGCTTATTAAACCCACTAAGGGCCGAACCTACGCAGATGTCCTCCGTGAAATCAAAGGAGCGGTCAAGCCAGACGACACCACAACTGCCATCAAAGCAGTTCGACCAACCCGGACCGGTGGCCTGCTGGTGGAATTCGGGCCAGAGGTCACAAACAAAGATGCATTCCGTGACGCGGTTCAAAAGGTTCTTGGAGATGCGGCAACGGTTGCCTCGCTCGAACCAATGGCCACCCTGGAAATCAGGGACCTCAACTGCGTCACGGACAAAGCTGAAGTAGAGCATGCCATTAGGAGGGAGTCAAGGCAAGATTGACACGTGAAAACACAAGGGGGCAACGCATGGCTATTGTCGAACTAGCTGATAAAGACGCCCAGCGAATCCTGGCGAAGGGCAAAATTAAGATAGGTTGGGTGATCTGCAGCATACGGAGAAGAGCGATCCCTATCCGCTGCTTCAGATGCTTCGAATACGGACACACCGCGTATGGCTGTAGGGGACCCGACAGGAGATCTCTGTGCTACAAATGTGGTGAAACGGGGCACAAAAGGAAGGAGTGCACGAACGAGGCAAAATGCATTCTTTGCAAGGATGCTAAGCTAGCACCCGGCGACCTCAAACATGAGCCGGGGACAGGGAGATGCTGGGTTTTCAAGGAGGCCCTAACTAAAGCCAAATCGATACTCAAATGATCCGTATCCTGCAGGTCAATTTGCACCGAAGCACAAACACCCAGGACCTACTTGAGCAGTTTGCGAGGGATAAGAAAGCTGACCTCCTGTTGCTGAGCGAGCAACATCATAACAAGGACTTGCAAGCGTGGTACCCTGACAAATCTAGTACCTCGGCCATCTGGGTTCGAGACAGCGCCCGCCTTCAGGTGCAGGGCCATGGACGCGGGGATGGTTTTGTGTGGGTGCGGTGTTCAGGGATAACATATTTCAGTGTTTATCTGACGCCTAACGAGGCAATGCGATCGTTTCGAACCAAACTCGATGCCCTGGAGGACGCTGTCTCGAACACAGAGGGCCACATGCTGGTCGGGGGAGACTTCAACGCTAGAGCCATTGAATGGGGTATGCCACAATCCGACCCAAGGGGAAAGCAAATCTTGGACATGGCGGCCAGAACAGCGCTTTTTGTCCTAAATACTGGTAACACCCCTACTTTCCGCCGCTGGGGTTGCGTAGGAACCATACCCGATGTGACACTCGCTTCGGAGTCCCTGGTACCTAGAGTACACAACTGGCGAGTACTAGAGGACTACTCGGCTAGTGATCACCAGTATATAGCGGTTGAGATTCACGACAGTGCCACTCTGCGTGCGTATGCCCAAACTTCAATCCTCGGATGGAGGACTGGGAGGATGGACGTTGAGAGGTTCGCTGACGCGCTTACGGCAGGCGCATCGTTGCTGGGAGCTCCGCCAGGGAGTGGAGGGCCTACAGCCAAGGACTTGGTGAACTCAACTATGAGTACCATCATAACTGCTTGCGAGTCTTCCATGCTCCGTCGGAGACCCCGACACGGTAAGCCTCCAGTATACTGGTGGTCAAACGAGATCGCCGAACAAAGAAGCGAGTGTCACAAACTTCGGCGAGAGGCCCAGCGGGCGCGAACACGGGAGGAGGCAGACACTAGGCTAGCAGCATACAGGTCCGGCAGGAAATATCTTCGCAGGCTTATTAACAAGAGCAAGGCCCGATGCTGGCAAGACCTCGTGGACGATGTAAATAGGGATCCGTGGGGCCTTGGCTACAAGCTGGTCATGGGGAAACTTGGTGCCCTACGGAAGCCTTGTATACATGACGCGGAAAAGATGGACGCGATAGTGCGGGGACTCTTCCCCGCCCATCCCGTCCATGTTGACGCTGTCCATGGTGAAACAGCAGTCGAGTGCCCGCTCTTCACACAGTTGGAACTGGAGGAGGCAGTCCTCTCCCTGAAAGCGAGGAAGGCTCCAGGTCCAGATGGTGTTCCAGCTGAGGTGTTGCGGCTCGCCTATCACCATTGTCCTGACTTGCTGCTCAGCACATTCAACGCTTGCCTACGGGACGGGGTTTTCCCGGTACGATGGAAGGTGGCGAGGCTCGTGCTGGTCAGCAAGGGGAAGGGAAATCCCGAATCGCCGTCTGCATACCGCCCGTTATGCATGCTAGACACGGCTTGGAAAGTGCTAGAGAAACTCATCAAGGGAAGACTCACTGACGCGATTCGTGCTGCTGGGGACCTATCTCCTCGGCAGTACGGCTTTAGAGCAGGACGTTCTACCATTGATGCGATTGCAGAGGTGGTGAACGCGGTCCAAAAGGCAGAGGCACATAGTCGCACCAAGCGACGGATCGTCCTGCCTTCAACTCCGCTAGATGGGTGGATATACTGGACACGCTGGAAAACTCTTTTCAAGTTCCAGAATATCTAATGCGGCTTTTGAGGAACTACCTAAAGGACCGAAGCCTGCTCTACGACACGACACAGGGCCAACGAAGGATGGAAATTACATCGGGTGTTGCCCAGGGATCTATCCTTGGTCCGGACTTGTGGAACGTGTCTTACGACGGGCTACTGAGACTTGAGATGCCAGATGAGTCGCGCTTGGTCGGCTATGCGGATGATGTTGCGGCTCTGGTCGCCAGACGCACCGTTGAACAAGCGCAACATAGGCTAGGTATGCTAATGCGCCGAGTGAGGGACTGGATGACTGCTCGCGGGCTCAGTTTAGCACTGGAGAAAACCGAAGTGGTCATCTTGACAAAAAAGAGAATCCCTAGAGTAAGGATGATCAGTATTAGAGATATACAAATCGAATTGAAGCCAGCGGTGAAGTACCTGGGGCTACAGATCGACTCGAAGATGAGTTTCTCTGAGCAAATCAGGGCAACGGCTGAGAAGGCTGCTTCGGGAATATCGGCCCTGAGTCGACTTATGGCCAACGTAGGGGGACCCAGCCCATCAAGAAGACGCCTCTTGATGAGTGCTGTAGGGTCAGTGCTACTGTACGGAGCAGAGGTATGGGGCGACGCTCTCAGCAAGGAGGTATACCGAAAACGATTGGCACAGGTACAGAGAAGAGGAGCACTGAGAATTGCATCTTCGTATCCAACAGTCTCCGACTCGGCGGTGAGAGTGATTGCAGGCGTGATACCTGTCGCCCTCCTTGCTAGAGAGCGCCGCGCTATTTACCTGCGCCGAAACGAGGATGCGAGGGAGATGGTTGTCCGCGAGGAGAGACACCGCTCGCTCAACGATTGGCAGCAGTCCTGGAGTAATTGCACGAAGGCAAGGTGGACTGCGCGCCTCATCCCGGATGTGAGACCGTGGCTAAATCGAAGGCATGGTGAGACTGACTTCTATCTGACCCAGCTTTTGAGCGGGCACGGGTGTTTTCAGTCTTACCTGCACAAGATCGGTAAGTCAAGGTCTCCCGATTGTCGGTTTTGCCCAGGAGAGGAGGACAATGCCTGTCACACATTTTTTGCGTGTACCAAATGGGCCAGGCTGCGAAGGGATCTCTACAGGGAGACGGGAGAGCTCACCCCGGATAATATAGTTGCGGTGATGCTCGAATCGGTTGACAAATGGAACCAGGTGGCACATTATGCTCGGGCAGTCCTAAAATATAAAAGGGACTCACAGCAGCCGGAGGTGCTGGGGCTGGGGGATCGCTCTTCTGGCATTTCCTCTTCCCTTCTCCCCTCCCGCTAGGAAAGGGACTCCCCAGCTTGAATGCGCCCCACGGCGTAACAAAACGAGACCTGGCCCGAAGTAATGTGTCAAACGGTTCCAGGCTAGGTTCTCAGAATGACAGGGGAGGTGTTTAGTGGGTAATCCAAGGGTATCCTCCACGGGAGTCCCACACTGCCAGACTCGGCGGGCGTAAATGCCTTCACCTCCCTGCCACAAAAAAAAAGCCCAAAAGAATAATAAAGCGCCGGGCATGGATGAGATTCCAGTGGGCTCATCAAATATAGTGGCAGTAGTGTTCATCAAGCTATTCACAAAGTCTTCCAGCACATTTGGCAATAAGAACATATGCCGAAAGAGTGGAGCCAATCAATTATATTCCCTATCCACAAAAAAAGGGGACAAGCTACAGTGCGAAAATTATAGAGGCGCATCACTACTTTGTACGGCGTACAATATATTTTCAAAGATCTTAAAAAATAAAATTGGATCATACGCCAACAGTATTATTGGGGAGTATCAAGGTGGTTTTAGAGCAGGTAGATCAACGATAGACCAATTGTTCACTGTCGAGCAGGTACTTGAACAGTGCTGGGACTTCAACATAGACGTACACCAAATTTTCGTGGACTTCAAGCAAGCATACGACAGTATTGATCGTAACGTACTCTACCAAATAATGCTTTGCTTTGGCATCCCAGCCAAATTAGTCCGTCTTACCCAAATGACAATGACGTCGACGACCTCCCAAGTCCGCATCAATAACCAACTCACCGATGCCTTTGACACAAATATCGGACTAAAGCAGGGAGATGCGCTGGCCCCATTACTATTCAATTTGGCTCTGGAGTACGTCATAACGAAGCTGCCTGTCGATACGCCAGGTACATTACTATACAAGTCGAGCAAAGTAGTAGCCTATGCAGACGACATCAACATCTTGTCACGGTCATTAACGACGGCCAAAGATCTTTTCCTGAACTCAGCAGCGAAACAAAACTAGTAGGGCTACAAAACAATGAAAATAAAACAAAGCTCATGACACAGTCGAGGAAAAATATGACAAGCACACAAAGTATCACACTTGGCGAATACAGTATCGAAAATGTTGGCGAAATTGTGTATCTAGACGCCAAAATAACGAAAACGGGTAATGAAAGAGACGAAGTACGTCGAAGAATACAGCTCGCAAATAAAATATTTTATTCAGTACTGACGATCTTGAAGACCAGCTTCATACACAGAAAAACAAAGCTCCAAGTATCCAAATCTGTGATAAGACCTGTATTATGCTATGCGTGGGAAACATGGACTCTAACCCAAGCATCTGCAAATATATTAAACGCCTTTGAGCGACGGGTCCTGAGGCAAATAATCGGAGCGAAGCTAGACGGGAACCAATGGCGAATTCGATACAACCATGAGCTGTATGAAATGTTTGACGAACCGATGGTCTCAAGGATTGTAAGACTGCGGAAGCTGCAATGGGCTAGCTACATGAATCGTATGGACGAACAACGGATATCCAAAAAGGTATTCGTTGGGAGAACTGAAGGCCGGAGACCAGTGGGGAAGCCGAGGAAACGCTGATCTGACTCGATCGACGAAGACAGTTCATTGCTGCTTGCATTTCGAAATTAGAGGACGCGGTCAATGGAAAGGGACAGTTGGAGGCGCTATTTGCAGGAAGCGAAGGCCCGAAAGGGGCTGTAGTACTAAGAAGAAGAAGAAGAAGTCATTTTTTTCAGAGGTGAAGTTAGCATGTTGTAAAACTTTTTCACATCTATCTCTGAGGATCATTTGCAGATTTATTTGAGTATTGAATATAATATTCAAAATTGTTTCGGTTTATATCGAAAACATTTAATGAAGGTAATATTTTAGTAAGAACTAAAAACAATGCTGTAAAGGGAAACGCTTTATTTTAATTGCTTTTTAGCAAAATATTAATGTTTCAAAGCTCTTTCTCGCATCAGTGAATGTAACATAATCAACTAAATTCACACAAATCAACGAGTTTCAACGGAACTGAAATTATTTAGCAATTCTGCTTCGCAAACGAGAGGAATAATGATACCAAGTTTTTTATTGTTAACATTAGCATTACCAATCGAACTATTTTTAAATATTATATAATTCAAGTCATTTTTTCATGCCAATATGGCGGCGATTTCGATTAAAAATGAAATGCCATTGTGTTGATTCAAATGAATTCAATCAACAGAAAAGAATAGACTTTGAAAAAAATGAAGTGTTCAAGTTAATTTAAATTTTGTATCGGCTTCGTGTTAATTCAATAACAAATGCTTCGTCCGCAAATTTAAATCGACTCAAAGTGTTCCATATATTTAAATAAATTTTTGTTTTCAATTATAAATGCAAGCAACGCTGTAAAATTTTATTGATTCCACAAAAATATAGCATAAATGTATGAATAGAATAAATAATAAAGGAAATGATATGCTTAGTCATAAAAATACCATTAAAAATGGACTTTCTCAATTGCGAGCTCCCCCTTACTCGCGACTCATTAACAATTTCATTAATTCGAACTGCTAACAACAACGATCGATTAAACGTACGATAGTTGTTGTGTGGATTATTAGAAAAGCCCCACTAAATTCACATCGTCTTCCGCAATAAATTTTAACTTTAAATAATGTGGTTAGAGCGAGCGATAACAAAAAAAGAAAAAAGCTGAAAAACTAAAACTACTAAACAGAAAAAAATGTATTACAGAAAACATTGGCGTCCGCACTAACACCAACAGTCGCCACACTCCGCAATAGCCGAATCGAACGATATGCTTGCATACAGACATGTGTGTACATATAATTAAACCTTATTTTTTCGTCTTTGATGAATAAAAATTTTTATAGATAAAGAAAAATCGGAGAAAAAGAAAACCACAGAGGGAAATGAAAGCATCATGGCTGGCCGGCACGTAGCGAGGGCAACGGCGCGACTAATAATAAGTAAAATATTTACCATTGATTGTAAATACTAAATTAAACATAAACCGCGCGTTATGCCGCGATAAAGCCAAAGCCACGATTACGGCTAAGCCGAAGCTGTTGCGGGCGCGAGGCGCTGGGGGACGGGCGAGATGTGAAAAACAAATTATTGGAAATTCAATAAAGTTATTTTCTTTAACAATAAGATACGTTGCCTGGCCGCGCCGTTCGAATTCGGCCAGACGTGCCTAACGACAGTTGCGAGCAGCGCGACCTGGCACACCAATTATCTTAATTGTTTATCTGTATCTATTTGTCGTTTCTTCTGTAACAGCCCGAGATACTTTGCTACTTTGCGCTGCGAGAGGCGACTGTGGCTCCGATTTGCAGGTTAGGACGGCGCTGGGAATGGGAGCAGTGGGCCAAGATTCAAACTTACTTGCTGGGAGATTCCTGGCGGCGGCCGCTGACCGACGCGTCCTTTGTCGCTTCCTGAACACAAACTTCACTTCCCTGCGGAAACCGAGCCCGAATCGATCCGCACAACTCAACGAGATTTTTAACACTAAAATTTACTTTATACATTCTCCACTTTACTGTATATTTCTGTAATAAATTTAAAAATTCCCCCTGCGCGTGTATGTGTGTTAGAGGGGTAGCGCGCACACACCCGTCGCCGCGCTCTAAGCACCCAGCACCAGGCACGGCACGTCGCTCTCGGCCGCAACGTTCTGCTCGCTAATCGCAACAGCAGCAACAACAACGACGGCAGATACTTCGATTTGGACTTGAGATTCAGATACAAGTCGACGGACACGAAACAGCCAAGACACTGGCGGAGCGTCGCAGGAGGAGAGCCCGCTCGAGTGCGGACCGGAGCCTGTCGAGGGCTTTCGTCGCGCATAGTCGCAGCGCCGCGCGCTGTGCCTGTGTGCGAGCCAGTTGGGTTAGAATAAAATATAAAAATAAAAAAGTGTAAGAAAATTCACAGACATTGTGTATAAATTTAATATTAATAAAGTGCGATGCTCTCTGGCTCGGGCGCGGGGCAGTGGGCCGGGCAGGGACGCCGCGTCGCACTAGTTGTCTCGCTCGCTCTAATTTTAAAATCCGAAAAAAGGTTCAAGATAAACATTTCAGCCCGGTTCGGCTTTTTACCGAGTTTTTAAAGAAGAGATTAACAGCCGCCATCCACGGCCTCGACCGAGTCTTTGTTCTGTGCCCGCGTCCGTAGAAAATAGAAAACTGGATGATTTTATTTAAATTCCGATTCCAGCGAGTATCTTCGCGGCTGGGATGTATCTTTAATCTTTTCCATATTATTTGCTTTGGCGTCTTTTAATTCCAGATTTAGCTCGGCGAGCGCGAAGGCTCGGACGAGGTGCTCAAGGAGGTTATACTTATAATTGCACTTTGTTGAGTATTTTTCATTATTCTTAAGATTTCTTGTTGCGAGCGCTTTTAGCGCCGAATTCCTCGCGCGGCCACCGCGGCCCGAGCGAGTGTAATTGAACTCTTCGAAACTTATTTTTATTTAATTTGAGGAACGGCGTAAGGCAAAAAGCAAAAAGTGCGGCGAGAAGATAACTAACAACAATAACAGCATAACACATAAAATTGATGATATTATTTTTCTTTCTTTCCTATTTAGATCGATACGAGGCGAAGAGTGCAGACACCGAGGTAGATATTTTTTATTATTGTTCTTCGGCAGTCGTTGTTGCTGTGTATTTTTATTGATTCAGTTATTATGATGAAGTATTTTAATGAGTTTTTATATTTTTTAGAGTGCAAGACGGAGACGGAGACACTGGGCAGGGGCAATGGAATCGAGGTTGCGTCTTGGGTAGGGGTTTGGAAATTGTATCTTTGAATCTTTAATGTATGTGCTGTATTGTGTACGGTAGTTATGAGAGCATGTTGGGTTGTATGGAATGTATGATTTTGGTTAAAGCATGTACATCATAATGACGAAGGTTTTTAACGCAGCAGCGATAGAAATGTATTAGGGTCAAAATACCCATAAATGTAAGCCCTCTGTCGTCGGTTTGTAGTGCAGTTCTTGCATATGTTACCGAAAGTGGTAACTCGAGTTGATTATTCATTTCTTGTTTCAAGTGCCTTTGGTATTTGTAAAAAGGGGTGAAATCATGTTTTGGGAACTCGTTGCTTTTTCTATTAAAAATATTATCCATGATATGCTTATTCAAGCATACGTGTATATGTATATAGAAATAGTGTGGAATGTGCTTGTAAATCGAATATCAATAACAAGGGGATCAAATATACTTTTTCTATTCCCACGAGCAATAAGTGATGAATAAACAGCATTTTTATGGCTTGTCTACTCAATAATTTTTAATATTTCGATTGGTTTAATCAAAAAAGGCCACAGTGGCGTAAGCGTACCGAAAATATCTTTAAATTCGATGCCCCCAATATTCGATATTTTTATACTTTCAGAAACATTGAAAAGAAGGCCTCCAAGGTTCAAGATTTTTATTCGGGGTTTTCGTTATTTTTAAGGTATATACAATTCATAATCAAGCTAGCCTAACAATATTCATACGGTTTGTGCATTAGGGCCTTTCTCGGAGTTATAATCACGTACTTTATTTTAATTCACAATATTAATTTTTTCAATAAAACAAAAGCTGACAATAATGACACACCGACAACATTATCCAACATAAATAGATTATATAAAAGAAAGGTGTTTAGAGAATGGAAGTTCTAAAAATTTAGTTTCATAAACATAAATACATTATTTGCTTGAAACTACCTTAAAACTACTCGTTTGCTGCATCCCTTGAACTATTATCCGTCGCTACCCTAATTACTTCAGCCTTGTGCTCCACTGCCCTCCTTATTGCCGATGCCACCAGCTTTTCCACATGTGATTTTATTGGGTCCATCGCTGCCTCCTGGTAAAGTGTCTCGTTGGGGTTAGACCGTCCATCCTTCCTTCTCCAGAGTCATGTACAAGACCGAAGGATTTTTCGCTCCAATAATCCTATCTTGCCCCATTACGTTTTCGGAACTCCTTTCCATATCATCATCGCATATGTGATGATAGGACGAATCAAGGTTTTATAGGCAAAAATCTTGACTCGTTTGCGCGCTGTTGACTGTTGGTATGCATAAGCCACTTTTTCCAAAAAGTTGTCAACGTGAGTACTGAAGGTAGCCTTCCTATCGAAAACTACCCGCAAGTTCTTCGTATCCCTGGCGCAGCGCACCATCTGCCCATCCAACTAAATCCTAGATTTACAGATACCTTTTGGACGACGTGGGGGTCCTCGAAAACAATTAATTCACTTTTTTTACATTTACCTTGATTCCCCATTTCCGGTAGTATGCAGTAAAAGATTCCAAGTATTTTTGGAGTCTCGTTTTAACAAAGTACAAATTGTGCTCAGATGATCACACTAACAAGTCGTCAGTGAAGATGTTCACCTGGATTCTTAAATTCATCGCTTGCGCCTAATAAAGACTCCTAAGGGACACCTGTGTCAATACAAAATGGGTCTTATCTAGCTCCACCAGCAACCGAAAAGGCAGTTCGTCCCCTCATGAAGCTGCTTATAATTTTTACAATACGAGGGTAGTCCCAAAAGTACCCGACCTGACTTATGAGTACAGGTACTTTAAAAAAACCACCTTTCAGCAACTTAATGTTAAAAATTCACAACGGTACGTATATTATCATTTTTTTACAGACATCCAAAGTGAACGCTCTCAGTGAATTTGTAAATATGGAAAAAATCGGGCATCGTTACAATACTTGCATTTGAAAGGTCTAAGTCCAACCGATATCAAAGCCGAGTTGGATTCTACTCTGGGGAAGTTCCTACTCCTTCGTTGACAACGGTCAAATATTGGGTAGTTGAGCGAGGTCGCACGAGCTGCGAAGATGAACATCGCAGTGGTCGACCAAGTGAGGTCACTACCTCAGAAAATATGAAGAAAATCCACAAAATGGTATTGGATGACCATCGACTAAAAGTGCGCGAGATGGCAGGCATTTCAAAAAGTGCTGTGCATCGCATTTTGACCGAAAGTTTGGACATGAGAAAGCTGTACGCAAGATGGGTGCCGAGTTTGCTCACAATGGAGCACAAACAGCAACGTGAGGATGTTTCCATCGAGTGTTTGACAATGTTTCGCAGCAATAAAGCCGAGGTAGTAGTAGTAATCGAGCAGTCACACAAGCAAACTACCCGAAAACATTCCTACCTTTAACTGAGATTTTAATTGCATTCATAATTGTAATTTATAAAATTGTTTTTTCTTATTATTATTAAAAGTAATTTTATATCAATTTTCCTTTATAACAAATTTAAAGGTTTCCTTTTAATTGCATTCGTCATGAAATTTAAGTTTTGTTACTATTTGAAATCTTTTTCATTTTTCTTTTTACTTCGGTTAATTTTTTGTTTTCGAGCAGTTAGAATATCAAACTGCTCGAAAACGCTCCTATCAAAATTTCAATTGCGAGCAACCCATAACTAAGCAACTAGCACAGTTGGGGGAGCGGTGTGGATGATAGGTCGGGACGTATGTCATGTCACGTTTTTTCACGCGGTAGTACTCGCAATTTGCTCAAATTCGTTGTCAATCAAAGTCAAAAGCGCTTTATTTAAAACTAATCGTTATAAATTTTAAAAGAATATAAAGCAAATTCCAAACAATAACAATAAAAAACTTAATGACCCAAATGGCTCTCTAAATTTGTACGTTATCATTCATCACATTTAAAAAAAAAACTATAGCGAATTCAAATCAATGGACTATTACATATTTTTAAAATTCCATTGGAAAAAGGAGAAAAAACCAACCGACACTATTCTAAAATTATTTATAATCTTAACGCAACAGTGAACTTTGATCCTACACCTAATATGTTTTAACTTAATTCTAATAAATGCAATCAAAAACTTTATCTTATACTTAAAAAAAATCTATAACAATGTTCCTAACCTAAGCGTTTTACCTTATTTCTAACCTAATATAATAAACATAATATAAACCTAACCTACACCTAATTTTTAACAAAAATAAACAACAACACTAAATGTAGCAATAATGAGCTGAAACTCAAAAACTAAATAACGAAAAACACCAAAAACTGAAAATAAACACGAATAATTTAGACATTGTCATTCAGCCACCAATACCTAGATTGGCCCGTCTCAACTCGATCAGCTTCAACGAATCTAGCAAATGAGTATCTCCATTGGAATTGTTGGTCTCGTGAACTCAAATTCGGAGGATACTTTATCTTCTTATCGGTGGCCCGTCGATATATGTGATATATGACTCGGACGCCGTCAGAATGAAAAACATATCGATTTATTTCCAAATACACGAATGCTTCTGGAGGAACGAAGCCAGTAGCGAGGCAAGTCGCAATATACCCGTCTGTAGGGTGGAACGGCTGTGAAATCCAAGGGTTTTCACTCACTGTCACAGATCTTGCGATATGATTCCGAAGAAGCTTCAATATGAAGATATCGACTCTAGTCACTTCAGCAGTTTGATAAATTCTTCTATTCGATATATAATGTTTCCAATCCGTCTCAGGCTTTCTGTACAAACCAGTACATGCACGAAGACATTTCCTTTCAAAAACTCTTAATTTTTCCATAGTACTAGCACTCTAGTTGAACCAGATCTGACATTCATATGTCAAAACTGGTCTAACCAGTGTCTTGTAACAGATAATTTTGACCTTTTGATCAATGTATCTGGAATGAAAGAGCTTTCGAAGGGCCATGACTACTTTGAGTGCCTTACTGAGCATGATTTTCACATGTTCAGTATAGTACAGATACTGATCGAGATAAACACCGAGGTATCGAACACAGGATTTATGTGGAACCCGTTCTAGACTACTCTCACCAGCCATGATGTGAAAATCTTTAAAATTACGTTTCAGGTCTTGACTGACCCCTGCAGCGTTGTCCAAAACAAGATTGTTTCACACTTCTGCGCTTTGATTTTCATTCGCCAATTGTCAGTGTACAGCTGCACATCATTGAACATTTTTTGGAGATTGCTCTGAACTATTCTAGCTTTTCGGTCTACCGTATAGATGATCAGATCATCAGCAAACGCTACCAATGATCGCGTTGGCGAGACGTTAAAATCAAAGCCGTTCAATAGCTTGTGAATGAAGATTGAGAAGAGCAGAGGCGCAGTAACTGTTCCGTGCTGTAGACCATTCAAGACCTTGAACTCGCGCATTGTTGTTAGATTTTCATCAGTTACAACAAACGATTTCCCGTATAACATATTACACATCTTGGCGACAAGGTGTCTGGAGAACTTGTCCTGAAGGAGTTTAAAAATTAGTCCATCTAACCATACCGTATCGAAGGCTTTCTCCATATCAATGAGACATGCTCCAACACATTGTCTATCATTTAGTTTCCAACAGATGTCTGAGGTTACTTTCGTTATTGCATGTGTGGTCAAATGCCTGGGACGATAACCAAATTGGCAATTCGGCATCAGCTCATTTTCCTCAATGTGGGCGTTTAATGCTCTGTTGAGTGTCACTTCAAACACCTTGCTGATGTTAGGCAGCAAGCTGATTGGGCGATAGCTTTTGGGGCATGAAGATTCTTTTCCTTTCTTCAAGATCGGAAATACCTTAGCTTTTTTCCACTCATTTGGGAAATATGAAATGCTCAACATGTTGTTGAACAATATGCAATAGTTCCTAATAGCAACCTCAGGCAAATGTCGGAGAACTACATTTGGAATACCATCAGTACCACATGATTTCTTGTTGTTTATCTTACGAAATATGCAACACAAGGCTTCATAGCTGACGAAATAATCAATAAGATTCAAGCTCGGTATGAGGTCAGATGTTAATGTTTCATTGAAATGAAGAATTGATTGGCCGTTCAGGCTTGATTTGAAGTCGGAAACTGTTGCTTCAACGACCTCTGAAAATATTTCGTTCCCTCTCTCAGGGTTTGGTAGATGAAACAATTCAAAATGTGTTCCAATCAGGGCAAGTTTATCCAATCCTTCACAAATAATCCTGTTTCCATTTCTATCCGGAGTCGTACTATCAATTTCGATACCAGCCCTATCGAGAAGATTTATCTCATCACTAGTGACTTCAAGATTCGATACCTTCACTCGAGACTTCTTGCGGAATGTGCTATTCACTTTCGCGAACACGCCGTCTGGGTCCTGTGGGCTAATACCCCTCAATTTTTCCGCCCATTGATTGCTGACCTCACTCCTGAAGTATGATCGGATTAAGTTCCGGACATTTTTAGATGTAATTTCAACAAAGACAACGAGGGATGGTTGTAGTCCAAAAATCGTCGATAAGTATTGTTGACGCATGTGAGAAGAAGGCTTTTCAATCTTTTCAACCTTGCGATGTGTGGTGTTTCATATCTTTCCATATTGTTTCGATGTTTAATCTTGGGAACTACTTACTCAATCGTTTCCAACGTCAGCTTCTCTAACTTCGACAAATAGACATCTATTTCATCGTTAGTTAGATTCCTGTCATTAGGAACCATTGAGCAAGAGTTGCCACCATCAGAAGGGGGACATTGCTTCTGGTACTCCCAATTATACTTATTTTGAAACTTTTCCCAGTCTGTTTTTTGAAATTCAACCGATGATTTTCATGTTGAACTCGAAATCATCCCTGTGATGATTGATTTCCATTAAGATTGCGTTATGGTCGCTATCATAAGGAAGCACCTGCAGTTCCCGTTGAGGACAATTAAAGCTGAATTCGAGTCTTGCGTCAGCAATGCAAAGGTCCAAATATGAATTTGTCCTAGGGTATGTTGGGAACTCCGACCCATATAGAGTGCACCTGTATTCAATTTGGGTCTCTGTTATCCACGATTTCAGGAATACACCTCTTGGATTATTGGTGGCGTTTAGCCATGATGTATGCTTGGCGTTCAAGTCACCAGCAAGAATATAAAAGTTATGCAGCCTGTTCAATTCGAGTATTTCAAACAAGGAATTGAGTTCCTCCTTGAGCTTGAGAACAGTTCCACCAGTTGCATAGGCAGAGATAACGAAGAGGTTATCCCCACCGGGCAGTGAGATTTTGATAACGGACACTTCAAGAGATTCAAAACTTTTGAATTCGACTTTTTCAATATTTTGGAAACGAAAGGGTCTTCGTACCAATATCCCGGTGCCACCTCCCCCATCGCCTATTACCCTATCGTTTCTTACGAATTCAAAATCCTTGAATGTCATGGAGTGCCATGAACTGAGGTGGGTTTCGGTTAGAAGCAGGATGTCAAGCTTTTGTCTGGCAATGAATTCAAGGAGATAATCACGCCGATGTATAGTAACAATGGAGTTGACGTTGATCGAGATGAGACGAACCCTATCCATGGGAATGTGACTGGATGACAAATTATTTTGAGGCATTTGAAACCCCTAGACGATGAAAAACAAGATTAATTTTTGTATCTTGCTTATCGATTCTTTCCGATAGAGAATTTAATTGCTGTAAAATTTTGAGAAGCAGCTCATTTTTGCCACTAACATTATTTACACTATTTTCCGCATTTTCTGCTGGTCCTCTAGCGGCTTGTGCAAATGATACTCCGGGCTTGACGAAGTTCGGAGCTAAGACACTGGGGTGTAGTTTTGTTTGCTTTGGGAAAGATTTTAATCTCGCATCCTGATATCGGGAGCATCCTCGATATGATGCCGGGTGACCAAAAACACCGCAGTTAACACAATATAATTTCTCTTTTGGCTCCGTCTGAGCCAATTTGCACTCACCAGGAGCATGCACGTCCTTGCATTTAACGCATCGGTAATGCATGGCGCAGTTGACAGCCGAGTGCCCAAATCATTGGCAGCGATAGCACTGGTTGATTTCTCGTTTCTGGAGGCGTTCCCACCTCACCACTCCGAAATTTAAATATCTGATTTGCTGAAGAGCGCTTGGACTGCTCTTATTTGTTATTTGTACTAAATAAAGTGGTAAATTTTTTTTTTCTACCGTCGACCTTCTTGTCGCGAATGTTTTAACTGAGATAAACTCGATTTGTGGTGCTGTTTCCTTGAGAACCTGAAGAAGATCGACGGTATCGTCTCCGCAGTCCAAGCCCTTCAGGAAGAACGTCTGGTTCTTCTTGCTTTTGGGGGTGTAAGTGAAGTGCGGAACCTCCCCAGAATTCAAAGCATTTTTCGCTGATTGGAAATCAACCAGTGATTTCGTTCTAATTGGTAGCTTCTCGGAACTTATTCGTTTGATTTCGAAATTTGTTAATTTGTTTTCGGCTGCAAACAGCCGAACCATGTCCTTTCCGCTTTGACCGAAGACATTAATTGGTGGAACTTTCTCGGTATTCTTGGCTACTTTTTGAGGAGGACCAGCAGAACTACTGGCTGGTTTCTTCTCCTTATTTCTATTTTCATTATTTTTATTTTTGAAATATATTATAAAATTATCATCTTTATTACCTTCGTCTACCTCCATATCCTGTTGGAGTCCATCCAGCGCTGCAAAGTAGTTCTGGCTTCCGTTGGTGCCACCAGCACTTAATACTTCTTCAGTGATTATTGGATTTGCAGCTTTCTTCTGTTTTGCGCGCTTATCGATTTTTCGTATCGGTTCACTCTCTTGAACTTTTTTTGCCGTCTTGAACGTTTCTTCGTACGTTTGAATTCTTGCATGTAACTCTTTGATTTCACTTCGAAGTCGACACACCTCCTGTCTATCCTCGAGCACTTGTGTCTTACGGCCGCCATCTGCGGTATCCTGGGTGCTCGTGTGTCTCCGCTTGTTGACACTTGCCGCCAATTTCACACCGTCACTCTCCCCGGGCCTTCCCAACGGAGGGAAGCCGTCGGGCTCCTCCATACAGCAGTCCCGAGTTGTCTTTGGTTTGGCCTTTTCTTGATTTATGGATATGGTTGGTCGATGCCTTCGACGATAAATTCTTCCCCAATAAAATCAAAACTTGGTTTTGACTGGCTCGTAAAAAATTATTTCAATTTTTTGAAACTGACTTTTGTGAAAAATTAATTAATTTTTAAAATTAATGACAGGAGCGATTAAAAACACGTCTACACGAAACGAGTGCTAGACGTAGTCAAATTCGTTGTTTGTGCATGTCAAAGGCAACAATTTCTAGTGAAACAACGAGCAAAGGTAATACATCTAATTCAATTCATTTGTTGGATTGTCGAGCAGAAAATCCTTGATATTTAGTTTATACCCAACAAGAAAACGATACGATGCAAGCAGGCGCCGTTTCGCTGGGTCTCAATCCGATGAGAAACTTCTAACGGGGATACGCGTTGCAGACGGCAACTTAGGTGAGAAAAGGAAGATCAGGTACGGTCAAATTTACACAATGTGTCTGATATATTTTTAGTGGGAGGATGTTTGGTTTTGGAGTGTTTGGTGCTATTACACTGGTGCAAACAAAACGGTTTAGGGCCCTTGGGAATCACGGGCTTATCAATGGGCGGACATATGGCCTCATCGGCAGCAACAAATAGGCCAAAACCATTAGTATTAGTGCCATGCATATCCTGGCCAACCACAGCGGCTGTGTTCACAACGGGTGAGGAGTGATTTAAGTGATGGAGTTGAGAAAAGGTAGGTTGTCGGGTGGATGGTCTGCTGATCACTCGTGTTGTGGCAGAAGGGATTTTAAGTTATAAAGCCGCGTTTCGAATTTTGAGCGATTTAATTCATGTCTAGCCGTTAATCTGATTTGAACGAAGTCATTACTTATTTATATTCATAAATTTAATGCGTCAGTGATAGAATACGGGAGGAAAGTAGGGGCGTAATGCAGTCCGAGACAAAGTTGGAATTGGTTATGAGAAAATTTTTAGACTTAAGGAAGATTAGTAATCGTGAAAAGTATTCGTTTAAAGTAAATAACTCGGTAAACGTGGCCTTCCAGAAGAATAACGTCATCAATTACATTGCGAACCAGAAAAAACATTCGATTGAATTTGGTTCATGATCAAGTTGGGGGATATGTTCTGTGCTCGATTATTGTTTGGATTCATTTCGACATAACCTTTGATCCAGTACCGGTGAATCAGTATTTGGATAGCTGCTGAATTAAAGTGGAAATTTCTTCTGAATATAATGGGTTTAGTCAAGGATTCTGAAAATCAATTTTCTAATTAGTAAACAATTATTCTCTTCATTCACGTTTGTTCATTTGTTCGTTGGAATTTGAATGAAAAATTTCACCGAGTGAATATACTACATCAAATGGTTATGGACTGATTTACAAATTTGGGACCGCAAATGATTTTTAAGCCACTACTGGCATTGAGAAGAATGGCAAAAATACCAATTTTAAACAGACAATGCTTCGGAAAAGATTAAAAAAAAAGTAACAGTCTTTCTTAGAAGAATTCTAAAATGTGTAATGATTTCTCTAGATGTTCGGGCACAGATTTCACCCTACATTATCATTACGCTTAATTCCGAGTATTAGCCTTCGTAAAAATTAACTAATTTGACTGAATTTATGAGTCGATTTTCTAATAAATCAAGCTTCGTGTTGAACGAAAAATAATAAATGAAGTTATAAATAAACTTTGTTCTTAGCAGGTGCTGTGCCATTTCTATTTAAACTTTTGATTTCTAGGAAGCAAAACAATAATAAAGAGTGATAGTGACTAGTACGGTGCGAATCAAATCGGTTAGATGAAACTCGAAGTTTGTCCGTTGAAGAGGGAATTTGAGAAAGGAATTAAACACAAAACCGAGAAAGCAAAGCAAAACCACAGAGCGGCTGTGCGAAGATTGCTGTAAAAGTACAAGTCATTGGTGTATCGAAGGTGTGCGATAGAAACATGACTTTAGGATGAAACGATTCTAGTTACCGAGCACACATTCAAAACTTTACATAAAAATAATTACTTCGGTCAGTGATAAATTTTTTCTTTAATGAATTGAAACAAGCTGATTCAAAAAACAATATATATATATATATATATATATATATATATATATATATATATATATATATATATATATATATATATATATATATATATATATATATATGTATGTATACATATATATATATATATATATATATATATATATATATATATATATATATATATATATATATATATATATACATATATATATATAGTCGATGGGAAAACCGTACCGTATGTTGGCCAAAAATCATCACCTAGACATTTTTGGATAAAATGTTCGTAGGAGGGAGGTTCTTTCTCAAGCGACCACATCCGTTACGTGGAAACGGCAACAACATCGGCTATAAAAGTAACAAGCAACCAACATCAAGACGATCGTCAGAAATAAGTTCTCATTTCGGATTTCAAGCGCCAAAAACTATTAACAATTAATATATAATCCACCTTTTCATAATGTTAAAAAAAAAGGTCAACATTTATAAACCTGAATTACAGTGTACAGCGATCTCACCACATCACCAGCGGGCGCCCGGCGTGGATGTCGGTGGGTGCCGAATTCATTATTTAATTGCATTATAATAAGAAATCGCGGGGACCTCATGTAAGTTTCGAAGTCTGTTGAACCTTTGAAGTATATAAGAAAGCGAAGAAGAAGATAAGAAGGAAATTAAAAGATTGTTATCTAAAATAAATTATGTAAAATATTTTATTTATTATTGTAGAAGCTTTACACAGTATTTTTATCGAAGCTTTACACAGTATTTTATCGAAAGATATGAAAGAATGGAAGATATAAGCATTTGCATATTGTAAAAAAGTAGAATAATGGCTGACAGTTTAAATGATTAAATACTGAACGAATTCTCTCAATATATATATATATATATATATATATATATATATATATATATATATATATATAAATATATATATATATATATATATATATATATATATATATATATATATATATATATATATATATATATATATATATATATTATATAAAAAAATATCATATGTCATAATCCCATATATCACACAGCAACATTCAATATCAAACACATAACCTAATACTCTGATGTATTAAGCACTTCCACCAATATAATTATTCTACCCTCGTTTTGAACAAATAAAAAAGAGGGGGAAGAAAAATAAATACAAATCATTGAGTACATGTAAGCGTTGTACTAAGTTGCTGTCAATGAAGTGCAAGTAATTGTTTTGTTGATTGTTCCATAATATCAATGTAATACATGTTTAGTAAATATCGACTTCCGACACTAGTTGAAGCAAGTAATTAAATGGAAATGCCTTATTTAAGTAATACACTTCGGTCTTTTCATTTTGGTTTCTTCTGACCGGGTACAGGATCTGGCACGGTGGAAGGCTTTTTCCAGAAAAATGAGACAGCCTTCGGGCGCGCTCCAAATGTTTTTAGTTTCAGGTACTCTTGCGAATTGGGTGGCCTCCAGTTTAAGTGCCCTTTTTGTAGCATAGGGTTATGTGATCCGATCACATAACCATGTGACATAAATTGGTCACCTTTATATTTCTTTTCTGATAGGGGGGCTCATGCAAAGTATGTTTGTATGAGTTTTCCACTCAGAAGGGAAATATATGGCTATTGCAACATTTTGGATATTGATCCGATGAGGCGGGTGCGAGGGGGCACCACCATCCGGCTGCCCCACTCTTATTTGTGGGCCATGAGAATCGTCGGATAACGACGAAGTTCTCCTAAGTCTGTCTGTTTTGGCTTGTTTCGACTTGTTCTTTGAACAAGCAATTCCATCCTTTTGTAGTTACCTATATTTTTCGACTTCGGTCGACCTGTTTCTGAGACCCGAGAATTCGTGAATGCGAAATTCTTATGTAGTGGGTCCTTGTGCTGGGGGGATGAACCCGCCCCACGACACCGCAATGCTAGCCATCCAGCGCATTCACGCGTTCCCAGGCCATTCTTGGTGAATCTTAACATCTTCCTCCGCCGAGGCAGCAGACCATCGCTGCAGTCCTTTACGGACAGTTATACCTACCGTTTCACTACAGATTCATAACCATGGACGAAACATGGGTCCATCATTTTACACCTGAGACCAAGGAGCAGTCAAAGCGGTGGACTGAAAAGGGAAAACTGGCTCCAAAGAAAGCAAAGACAGTTCAGTCAGCTGGCAAGGTCATGGCAACCGCTTTCTGGGATGTGCGTGGAATATTTATTGATTATCTTGAAAAAGGAAAAACAATCAACGGTACATATTATGCAGCCTTATTGCAACGTTTGAGTGATGAAATCAAGAAAAAACGGCCCCATCTGACGAAAAAGAAATTTTTGTTTCATCACGACAACGCACCAGTCGACACGCGCGTCATTGCGATGGCTTAAATCAACGAGTTAAAGTTCGAATTACTTCCTCACGCACCTTATTCGCCAGATCTGGCTCCCTCGGATTATTTTCTATTTCCAAACTTGAAAAAATGGCTCGGCGGCAAAAGATTTTCCAACAATGAAGAGGTAGAGTCTACCGTTAATAGCTATTTTGAAGAGCTTGACGGTTCCCATTATAAAGCGGGTATCGAAGCTATTGAACATCGTTAGAAAAAGTGAATCGAGCTGAAAGGTATTTTCTTTGTCCGGTCGGGTACTTTTGGGACCGCCTCCGTATGAGCCGAAAAGCCAAAATTAATCATTTTGTAGAGAAACTCATTGATCCACACAGAGTCAAAGGCTTTCTCCACATCGATAAGGCAAGTTACAGCAAGCTAATTGTTGCACCAACTTTTCATTATATCAACTTGGAACACGGCCAGAGCATCTACCATGAAGTGGGCTGTCTTGAAGCCAAATTGTTTTTCCGGCACAATCCTTGCCCCTGCAGTGAATTGTATGGTGATTCATGTATGTAGCATACGATACCAATATTTGAAAGCAGCGAAATCGAACGAGTATCGACTACGTCAGTATTTCCCGACTCCTTGGGTATTGTAAATATTTTTTCGAATTTCCATTGTTGAGGGATGTAGCAAATGTTGCAAATAATAAATGGTCACTAGGAGAACAAAAAACAACCCATGAAGAAACTTTTTAAGCATATCGTTGGAGATTCCATCAGCCTCTGCTAATTTTATTCTAGTGCCAATTTTGAATCTAGTGCCAATAAAGTGAGCTTCTCAGGACCGACAAACAAACCATGGCCAGTAGATGCATTAGAGGGGCTCCAATCAGAGAACCTGGTGAAGCACAATTGCTCATGGTTCATGTCAAAATTCGTTGTGGTGCTGCTCACTAACGAAGTAACAGAAGAGTCCTCACTTGCTTCCTCTACTTGAAGAACTTTCCCAAAATGTTTTGCTATAGAGTCAACAATAGATCTGTCATCCACTAGCATAGAACCATCATAAGTGAGGACCCCGGGTAGCCTTTTTCTGTTATTCCATTGATATGAGAAAATACCCATGGACAGGGTTTGATCTTTCCAGGGACTGTTTGAATCCTCGTTAGCAAAAGCTCTTGTTTTCTGTAGTGACTGGAATGAATGTAAAAGTCCGTAAAGGACTGCAGCGATGGTCTGCTGCCTCTGCAAGTGAGGATGTTGGTGCTCGTCGAAATTGGCCTTGTCTGAGGACGCGTGGATGCGCTGGTAAGCTAGCATTACGGTGCCGAAGGGTAGATTCTTTTCCCGAGAACAAGGGCCCACTGCAAAAAAAAATTCGCATTCACGAATGACTAGGTGTTTGCCAAAGCCAACGACCAACTGGGCTTGGCAAAAGCGGGAGAGACTTGAGAAGATCTCGTCTTCACCAGAGATACTTATGGCCCCCAAATAAGAGTGGAGCGTCCAGCTGGAAGCGGCGCCCCCTCGCATACCCCATCTGGATCAAGATCCATTGTAGACGTGGCCAGATGTTTTCCATATGAATGAAAAACTCATGCAAATATAATTCGCATGAATTTTTCCCGCAAATGAAAAATATCAACGTTTCAAATTTATGTTATAGCCTTATACGATGGAATCACATAATACTATAACAAAAATAAGAACGCAAGCGGAAGGCCACTCTACCTTGCGACATCACTGTAACGCAAAAGGGAGGGGTGAGCTCACCCGGTGTTAGTTCATGAGCGGAGGGGCCAGTCAACGTGGCGGGTCCCATACTTGGTCAAGGTTCCATGCAAGCGGAAAGACCGAATGTTTTGTTCAATTTATGTATTCATTATCTTAGTAATCCATGTAAATAATACTATCCATGTATATAATATAATGTTTTGTGACCGAACATATGCTGATAATACGTGCCTTTTGAAGTAAATATTCCGAAAATTACAACAAATTGCATGTAACATATAAATTTCTAATAAAATAACATTGAATTTACTTTACTTTTATTTCTAGTTTACGGTTGCAAATTATTACATTTTATTCGACATATCCTCTGGTATATTGCATTTTTAAGTCTCTAACTTTAATTCTTATGTGAGTCGTTCTCTGAGCGTGCAGTTCGCAATAGAGATCTATGTGCACGTGTTATTTAATAAATTTAGTTCTGCAGTAAACCAATTTTTATAAATACGGAAATCAATAAAATATATAATTAATAAAAAGAATATAATAAAAAATAATTTAATCAATATAGGGGAAAAAATGGGTACTTACCCAATCCTCCTCCAATGAACGCTCGTAGATGGGGTGGGAAAAGCCTGCAACTAATGAATTTCGTTTTCTTCGCTTTTTTCATTTTTAGATATATGCACGAATCGAAACTTAATAAGCAACACTGTTCAAAAATTTATAATTAGAGTGTACATTACTGCCATATTTGAAGTTGGTTTCCATTTCCAACCAAACGAAATACTCCTGCACATCCACCAAAGCGAAGGTCACGTACATGGTGTAATCAAAATCAGTCTTGACACCCACACATATGTGTATACAAAACGCCACCACTAACACATTTCAATTGGCTGCTGTACGTGAAACTTGCCCAACCACACCGTCCGATCAGTAAACAAAAGCATGAAGATGTGCGCGATGCTGATACAGTGTGCAGTTGTGAGGAATTTTTCCTGGGTATTTCCCTTTTTGGCAAGCCAAAATAAAAGCCTTTATTCTGACTTATCGTGCTCTTTTTTTACCATCAATGCAAGATGATTTACACCATAGTACATTCACATAGCATCCACACCTTCCATTTACCCTGTATTACATACTTTCTGAATTTTCCCAGGGGCCGGTCAGCTGATCCGGGGCACATCAGCAGAGCCACGGCCTGTTGTATTCAAAAAAACACAAAAAAAGCAAATAAAATTTCCGACACACGTGTTCTTTTACGCATTTTAGAACATAGGAGGGCTGCCAAATCTTCGTAAAAAACTAAGAGATTGCATAGAATGAATTTGTTTTTCTGCAATGTTATTGATTTTAAGGATATGCTAGTCCTGAAAACTCTCATCGGAGCACATGTTTATTTTCGCACCAATCCTCGCGTCAGCGTTTACCAAACTACCTGCTACCGAAGATTTATGGTCGCTCTTCGGCTTGTGTTCGGACTTTTCCACAGGGTAGATTGAGTGTGGATACTAGGTGAGTACACTATGATTTACACACTCACCTCTTAGACTGGTAAAACAAACACTGAAGTATTCCCAGAAGCAGCACGCAAAGTCTGTCACAATTAACGGTTAACAAAGATGATGTATCGAAAAAATACGTCGTTTCTACTTTTCGGTGTAATGACTCTTTCACCGTGAATACTAGTTAAATTCACTGTCCAAGGATAAAACAATTGCACCTTATGTAATATGCAGCGAATTTACGCATCTAGACAAGAAACAGCTAATTTTAAGGGAATGAAGCAATTACTGAGCTACGCGTATTTAATTTCAATTGCCGAATTGTCCACTGAACACAAAGCCAAAGGTGATAGTTGCACGGAATGCAGGGACAGCAATCCGACGAATAAAATTTCTAACGCGACCAATTTTCTTCTTTGCTTTGGGGAAATCGTCAATGCCGCCGCAATGGGCTGCTAATTTCGTGACCGTGATTTTTCCATTTTCTCACAGGTAGTCAGACTCCAATCTTATCGTCCCGCTGCACGCTTCCCGCTATGATGTATCAGGGAAGTCAATACACGGCGAATAAATTTTTCGTTTTGATCACCTACGGTGGAATGTAATCGCGCAAATCTCTCACGTTGGTCCACCGCTAACCTCTCCGTCCCGCTTGACGTTTAAGATACGGGTCGCTTTCTTTCGAATTCAAATCTCGTTCACCAATTATTTTTGATCCCGCGTTGCTTCGCCAAATCGATTCGATATCTCGTTTTAAAACAGAATCAAACAAGATGCGCGAAATCAAATTCATTCAACGCAGTGTTTGTTCGTTGCTTTTAGAAAAGAAAATCGCACGATTTCTCAGGACAAGCACAGTCGCACGATTCCACGAGCACTCATTGCTTATCTTGACGAGACTCCTGGTATTGCAATGGTGGTTTTTTGGTGAGCCCTCTGCTCGCGTGCAACCATTGTTTGCCTTGCGGAACAACGCAATTCATGTTGATAAATTGCATTGCAAAGGGGTTGCCGTGGTCAAACTTCAATAGTAAATTTAAATATTTTAATTTTAAAAAATACAATTAGAATTGGATAGTGTATAATGGTGTTTTTCGAGCAGTTAGCCTAGGCGAATACTCGATTACTACACTTCCTTGAGATCATTCGGTCTAGAGACATAATGACTAGATGAATGCGTTCATACTCTCTGCTTTCTGAGCAGACCAAGGCTACGATGAATCGTTAAGAGATTGTTAGAATTTCATAACTTTCCTCATTCTATTTTGTGGAAAAACATAAATCATCATTTCATGTCTCATCATTTCCCACAGTATATAATATGTATAGAATATGCATAATATACATTCACATAAAATTTCTTTTATATAATTTCTGATTTCCAGTGGTCCAACGTGGTAAGAAAATACTGCCAGACAAAATAATAACGTTCTATGCGGTGCGATCCCATGATCAAGCATAGAACATAAATTAGCGAAAATTACAATAAAACATGCTTCGAAGCGAATTCACATTACCTATTGTCTCTCCAACACTCGGAGTTTTAATTTCGAGCACAAACCGAATTAATTTTTCGAAGATTTCTGCATGGAGATCTTTGAGGTGACCATATCAAGGGTTGAAATGATACAAGCGATTACCTGATCAGTCTCAGAAAATCAAAATTTTCTAGATATTTTGATCCGAATTCCCTTCAATTTTCCTTCATGGTCAGCACTAACTGCTGCCCAATCGATTCGCTTGTATGGAATGAAAAGTTGAAGATCTGCAACCTCAAGTTTCACACCTTTTTTCACTCTTAAGATCAGCTCAACCAAAAGATGGTCAGACTCGGCGTCAAGAACTCCAGACTCAAAATTTCTCCAACAGTGGGAGCGATTTACCAGATTGGCAGACACGATGAAAAAAATAATTGCCGAGATTCGGTGAAAGATACGCTCTTTCGGGGCAATCAATATGAGATCCATATTTGATTGAGCCTAGTTAGTGCTAGCTGTACCATAGCAATTGGATGGAATATTGCTTCGCATTGAAATCACCTCCAATGGAATAGAAATCGAACTTTCTGTAAGAGTAAGCACTGCTTTCAAGTCTTCAATGGGTTTCCTCACTGGATATCCACGCCGAACATAAATCCTCACTTACGCAAAGGTACATCCTCCCAGCATGGAGCTTATTATTTCTAGTTCAACAAATTTCAGACTTGGAACACAATGCCGTTGTATTTTCAGGTGATCTTTATAAGCCATAGCGACTCCAAGAACTCCTCCTTGATAATCACGCCTGATGATCTTGTCTTTTCCCAAATGCACTCTGTCTCTTGTTTCCGATATAATTAAAAAGTCCGGTCTATGTGTTTTCAAGTATTCTTGAACAGAATAGTGGAAAAATGTTGAGGATGAAGAGTTTAATGGAACTCATCACGACAACATATAGAGTTTTCCAATAAGAGGTGTTATTTTGAATAGATCTTGTGATTTAACACCTTGCGACTCCTTCCTTTGAGGCCATGTGAAAGAGAAGATCTACTTCAACAGCTCGGCGTTTATTCAAGACCTCAAAGATGGAATTCGTGAGGTTATCGAGGACATAGGGCAGCCACTTTGCGATTTGGTTATGGAAAATTTCATGAAAAGGATATGGTCCTGTAAGCGTGGTCATGGTGGTCATTTGCCTGATATTATTTTCCACTATTAACGGCATAGCTTCTTCTTTATAATAAAATAAACATTCGATCATTTATATTAAACACTTGCATTTTTCTTTTAATAGAGATAGAGAGAGAACCCTGTACTTCGAAGGCAAATTCTAAATAACCAGGCTTTTAGGGGCTTGTACTAAAATAAAGGGTGATTCATAACAAGTGTACACATTTTTGTTGAAAAAAAAACATAGTTTTTGTAAAGATTGAGCTGTGATGTTTACTTATTATGAAAATTTGGTCCCTTACAATTAAATATGAAGCATTACTTCGGGCATAAGTGCACCTCGTGCTGCTTTACAGACTGTCAAACGATGATTGTAATTTTCGATGACATTTTCGCACATTTACGGCGTTATTAGGCGTATGTTGGCTCGAATATTGTTGTTTAATGCTTCAGTAGTCTGGAGAGCATCAGCGTAAAGACGATCTTTCAGAAATCCCCAAAGGAAGAAGTCACAAGGAGTCAAATCACACGATCTCGCCGGCCAATTTATGGGTCCGTTTCGTGAAATTATTCGATTTCACGTAGAGCGTGAACTGTTTGCACTGGTGATTCATTATTTTTGTAAAAAGTTTTAACAATAATAAAACGTTTGGCTGATATGTCTGACACCATGGTTAGAATTGTAAAAGATCAAACTGTCATAATCTGTCAATATATGGACCTGAAATTGGTGATAAATAAGAGTTAAGGCCCATTCACATGTGTACACTTGTACTTTACAAAACCCTATTTAAATCGGTACCTGTGTCCGTCTGTCCGTCCGTTCGTCCGTATGTATATCACAGCAGTTTTCTCCGAAACCATAGAAGCTACAGCCATGAAACTTTGTGGAAAGGTCAGAAGTTATGGCTTCTAGAAAGTTCTGGGATGAAAAAAATTATCAAAGAGTCTTAAGGCGGTCCCCGCATATTAATGGGGTGTCATATGAAAGGTCTCAATAAGATCTTTTTAAAACAGGTCTTAAAATTACTTTATCAGTATCGAGGGAGGCCGGGGAAAATACACGAAATTTAGTCATACCCTCCTCGCGATTGGAAACCTTTCATCCGAAAAATCTGAAAAGAGTGATGTGTATAGACCTTTATGAGCACTACAACAACAAACACACTCAGCTTTGTTAGTAATAGTATGATATATAAATTTTACACTTTCTCGAATAAAGCTGTAAGTGCACCCTCAAATTCAATAAAATTCAATAGTAAATGTCAATTTACAAGTTTAATCTTTACAAGAAATTTCAGAAAGATCAAATCGTATTTAACAGATTTATGGCGGTTTAAATTTTCTTGTATTACAACAACGACTATACATGGCTATGGGACAATATGCACTTTCAATCAACTCAGATACTACGGGTTTGATAGGATTTGTATAAACATTTCGGGAATTATATTCATGATGAATATCTTTGAGAATTTGTTCAACGGGTGACATCTGTAATCGCAAAATAAAATGGCGGACGTTTTAAATGAGAATGTTGCATAAAATTGCGTAGTTTTTCGCCAATTTCAACATTTAAGATACATGCTATTAAAACTTGATTAAATCTACTAATGAATAGCTGAAGATGAGCAGCTAAAAGTAATCGGTAAAAAATTATGAAGGTAGATCCAATAAGAAATCACTTAATGGTTGAAATTCAGTCAACTTTGTTAATAATAATAGGATCCGTAAATTAAATATTTTTGCGAATAAAACTGTATTAGTATGATTAAATGTGAGCAAATTTGAGTATTTAAGCGGCAAAATAACGAGAACCAGTAATAAAAGAGACGAAATACGTCGAAGAATACAGCTCGCAAATTAAATATTTTATTCAGTTTTGACGATCATGAAAACCAGCTGCATACACAGGAAAACAAAGCTCCAAGTATACAAATCTGTGATAAGACCTGTGGTATGCTACGGGTATGAGACATGGACCCTAACCCAAGTATCCATAAACATATTGAACGCTTTTGAGCGACGGGTCCTGAGACGAATAATAGGAGCGAAGATAGACGGGGACCAATGGTGAATTCGATACAACCATGGGCTGTATGAAATTTTTGGCGAGCCGAAGGTCTCAACGATTGACAGACTACGGTAGCTGAAATGGGGTGGACACATGAATCGTATGAACGAGTAATGGAAAAAGGTATTCGTTTGGGGATCTGAAGGCCGGAGACCAGTGAGGAAACTGAGGAATCGCTGTTCTGCCTCGGTTGACGAAGACAGTCCATCGCTGCTCAGATTTCTAAATGGGAGGATGCGGTAAATGGACCGAGACTGCTATTTGCAGGTAGCGAAGGTCCGAGAGGGGCTGAAATATGATTAAATTGGATGAAAGTAAATATTTATATTTATTTATTTATTAGTCTGTGTGGCCTAGTGGTTAGGGCATGAACGTATAAGCCAAAGGTGCCAGGTTCAAATCTCGTTGAGAGCAACGTGATTTAGTTCAGGGGATTTTTCGGACACACTATGAGTGTTCACTCAGCGGTGATATGTACTGACTTAATCAGATCATATCATTGCTGAGCAGGCACACAGGAGCATGTTACTGACCAAACCAACTTCCGAAAAAATCAATACGTTCATGAAAATGAGATACTCCACTATCTTTAATCGAAGGACCGAGAGGGGCTGTAGTGCTACAAAGAAGAAGAAATATTTAAGTGTCAATTAAAAGGTCCTATACTCTATGAGTTTTCATAGAATGTAGCGAAGTTATTGCCGTTTGAATTTTCCCCGATTACAATAATCAAACACGGTTTTTCTACTACATGGGCTTCCCATCAAACCCGACACTACACTTAAATTGTATTTTCTCGAAATATATAATATAACAAAAAGACATTTAAGATTCAACTTAATCAATGATTGTAGCAATATTGCCACAAAATGATGGCCAGACAAAATGAGCACCAGTTTCACTTTTAAAGCAAAATATATTTGTTGTGCATGCCGTTAAAGTTTTTCTTGAATTAAATAATTTTATACTCGTATGTCTGCATATCCTATGTTAACTACAAAACTCTTTTGATATGAGCGTAGTTCTGTTAACCCAACTTGTTTATCACTAGAATTAGTGATTTTTTTATAGCGGGGCATGAATGAGTCCACTTTTCGATTGAGTGTGAATAAGTCGTAATTCTTGGCAGTCAGTGCTCAAAACCATATTTCGGTCATTCTGCGACTGATGTATAAGCCGTGTTGTCAGCTGCTTCTTTGCACCTTGCAAGAAACTAGAGTGCGAGACTCCTTTTCGTGCAGTATTTTTAATAGAGATGGTGATGAAATCCCTCCTTTCCATGTTTTTCTTCTGGAGATTCCTCCTCTCCTCCAAATTTTTTAGCGTTTGAACAACCTCTGAGAATCGCAGAGTCTTTGGTATCCTATATGGAAAGCCACTTTGTGCATCGGTACTAAGCTCCCTCGGACAAGAGCATTAGAGTGTGTAACAATAAAAACTGATTCACTGCACATGAACCGTATCTTTTGCTCTTCTTTCCTTTTTTTCGCAATATAAAGGGTGATTCATAACAAGTGTACACATGTGAATGGGCCTTAACTCTTATTTATCACCAATTTTAGGTCCATATATTGACAGATTGTGACAGTTTGGTCTTTTACAATTCTAGCCATGGTGACATACATATCAGCCAAACGTTTTATTAATGTTAAAACTTGTGTCCCTTGTGACTTCTTCTTTTCGGGATTTTTGAAGGATCGTGTTTACGCTGATGGTCCCCAGACTACTGAAGCATTAAAAAACAATATTCGAGCCAACATACGCCTAATAACGCCGGAAATGTGCGAAAATGTCACCGAAAATTACAATCATTGTTTGATAGTCTATAAAGCAGCACGAGGAGCACACATGCCCAAAGTAATGTTTCATATTTAATTGTAAGGAACCCAATTTTCATAATAAATAAACATTACAGCTCAATCTTTACAAAAACTATGTTTTTTCTTCGACAAAAATGTGTACACTTAATATGAATTACCCTTTAATTCCACTTTGAACTGTAGCCCCGCTAGAAATGTCACTGAGGATAATTAATGCTTTTGCATGAACTGCTAACTCAAGGGTAAATCCAGAATTTATTTCTGGGGGTACAAGGAAGAAGCTTTGGTAAAAAGTACATATAATTAAAAGGCCTCGTAAAAAGTTTACATGTCTTTTAATGCTAGTTTTCTTTAGAGTTTCGAACTGAAAATTTAAATCATCATTAAGGCTCATTCCTAACCCAATTGTTTGGTAGATATGCATCAGTGCTAGATAATTTAAATGATCTTCTGTTATCCTGCTTCGAAAATAGCTTTTAGCCGACGTAAGATGGAGAGAGAACTTCACCGTAGATAGTCCCAAGCCCGACTCAGGTAGGACGAGGAATCCCCTTGTTTCCCCATTGCAGAGTTTCCACGACTTCTCATCCTAAATCCCACAACCAAATAGTAGCAAATGGTCTCGGGATCGCACATTGGATTAACTGGTTCCCCGATGATGGCACATTAAAGGCCGAGAGATGCCAATAACTGGAAATACGCTTACAGCTCTGCTACTAAATGCTATCTACACCTCCTCTGTGGGGACATAAGAGGCTGAAGGTGAGTTTTCCATGCCTGATAATGGAATCGCAGGCAGTTCCATGCCGCTAGAATGAAAGCTGGATGACGGGTTAACTCCCCGACCCTGAAAACCCTTACATTATTTCGAAACCTGTAACAGAGCTTTGGAATAATTCGGACCTACGGAAACGACCTTGCATCCGAAAAAAGGACAATAGCATTGGATCCTGAAATTTTAGAACCACTCTGGTGCTGTAGAGGACTAGTCAGCCAATGTAAACACACTGGCAATCCACAAAACGAACTAGAATAGAAGTAGTATTCAAGATATGAGATCGCTCACAATATTCTAAAGTGGGAGGGCTGCTCGAAAGCGAGAGTTCAGAGTGGCATTTCTGTAGATAGGGAGTTCAAATCGCACAACATTAATTTTAGGGCAATCAATGAACGGTTGCGTGCAATCCGTGAAAAAGTGAAGTTCTTCAAAGTTTCGCTGATAAACGTACCCGCCCCGGCCAAAGAGAGGAACAAAGGAAATTTTTTAAAATCATCTGGAACGACTAGTTCACTCATCGCTTACGAACGGCACAAAAATAATTCTGGGAGATTTCAACGCTAAAGTTGGAAACGAGCTATCTCATCCGGGAACGATTGGAGAATAAAGCCTCCACGACGAAGCAAATGACAATGGTCAGTGCCTTGATTGACTTTACCTGTAGCAGAAATATAGTCATACGTTCAAATTGCTTCCCACATTGAGGCATACACAAAATGACTTGGATAGCATCTGATGGCAACATACAAAGGGACCTGGATATCACCGGATGGCAACACACAAAACCAGATCGACTTTGTTCCAATCCAACAAACATGGACCTTGAGCATACTTGATGTCCATAAATACTGACAAGCCAATTGTAACTCGGATCATTACTTGAACAAACTAACCTATCGGAGTCATATGTCAAAGGCGTATTCGGCGAAGACCAGCCCTCTACGAAAATTCCACATCAAAAGGCTTTAAACAACAACTGTGGTGAAAAATTTCACGGAGACCCTCACCGATCAGCTGGCTTGCATCCTATCAAATACATCGCAAAAAAGAAGCAACGATATATAGGTGAAACTCAAACCGACAATTAAGACCATGGCAGAAAAGGCGATTGGAAATGATTGGTTCGATGATAAGTGCCAGAATGCATCAATAAAATGAATCGCAGAAGAGTAGTGAATAAGGGAATTAGAATCTGAAAAATAAAAATACTATGAGGACCTATTGAGAAGCATTGATTTAAGTCTTGCGAGCAACAACACAAGACAAGCATACAAAGTAGTGAAAAGCCTAAAACGTGGTTAGCAGCCAAAAACCATGCTCTACCGTGATAACATCAGCAACACCATCGCTGTTGAAAGCAGTATTAAGGAAAGATGGGCATTATATTTCAAGAGCCTCCTAAAGCTTCTGCACAGCACCAGAGAAGTGTGTTCCAGCATCAAAGCCCAAAAGAATAATAAAGCACCGGGCATCAATGAGATTCTAGTGGAGCTCATCAAATATGGTGGCAGCAGGGTTCATAAAGTTATTCACAAAGACATCTAGCAGATTTAGCAACAAGTAAGCATGACGACCGAATGGAGCCAATCTATGATGTTCCCTATCCACAAAAAAGGTCACAAGCTACAGTGCAAAAACTATATAGGCGTATCACTACTTATCATGGACTGCAAAATGTTTTCATACAAAGGAAATAAAATGAGATCATGCACTAACAGTATTATTGGGGAGTATCAAGGTAGTTTTAGAGCAGGTAAATCGACCATAGTTCAATTGTTTACAGTTAAGCAGGTACTTGAGAAATGCTGGGAGTTCAGCACAGATATACACCACATATTCGTTGACTTTAAGCAAGTACGCGACAGTATTGATCGTAACGCACTGTGCCAAATAATACTACATCCACAAATATATTGAACACCTTCACAAGACAGGTCCTGAGGTGGGTAATCGGAGAAAAACTAGCAGGGAACCAATGGTGAATCCGATACAACCATGAACTGCATGACATTTTTGACGAGCCGGAGATCTCAACGATTATAAGAATGCAACAGCTGCAAAGGGCTGCCGCATGAATCGTATGGACGAACAAGGGATACCCTAAAAGGTATTCGTTTGGAGAGCTCAAGGGCGGAGACCAGTGGGGAAACCGAGGAACCGCTGGTCTGACTCGGTCAGCGAAGACAGTTCATCCCTACTTGGCTTTCGAAATCGGAGAACGTGGTCGATGGACTGAGAAAGATACAGGCGCTTTTTTCAGGAAGAGAAGGCCCAAGAGGGATTGTAATGCTACGAAGATGTAAAAAAAGGGGGTGAAGAAAAATCGCTCGGCAGTGCAATAGGCACAAAATATTGGGCAGCATTGTCGCCTTTGTCTTTGCTCCTGGTTTTGAACATTTACTCTCATTTGTTGTCAAATTTGTAACTCTCCTTACGAAGCTAAAAAACATGATAACAGCCTGTACCAATAATGTTCCAGCCTAATTAATTCATCTTATCAGAGTCAAAATGACGGCGACGATCTCCCAAGTCCGCATCAATGAGGAACTCCTCAACGCCTTTGACATTAATATCAGACTCAAGCAGGGAGATGGACTGACCCCATCGCTATTCAATATTTGGCTCTGAAATGTGTCATAAGAAAGCTTTCTGTCGATACAATACATACGCCACGATACAAGTCCTAGCCTATGCAGACGGCATCAACATTTTGTCACAGTCGTTAACAACCGCCAAGGATCTTTTCCTGAAACTCCAGTTTATACATTTCAGCACCTTGCAAAACCTCTTCTATATTTTGGTCACTGAAGGTATAGGACAGCAAATTATTTGCCTGGCCGAGGCCGAGTTAACCTACTAAGGGTTGCTAAGTTTGGTCGAAAAAACAAATTGTGCCGAGCAAAAATGGACGGACTTGCGGAGGCTTCGTCGTTACCCGGCAATTCTTATGGCCCACAAATAAGAGTGGGGCATCCAGATGCCTCCTCACACCTACCAACCGAATCAAGATCCAGACGTAGACGTGGCCATGTGTTTCCTATTTGAGAGAAAAGCTCATACAAAGAACTTCGTATGACTCTTTCCCTTAAATGAGAAGCACAAACGTAACCAATTCATTTTAAATTAATCTTCCCAATTAACCACTGCTCTTAGAATTCATGTCTTTTTACTATATGCATGTTTTGCTTATTTTACATGAGATATCTAATGATAAGTAGATATTTATATCTATGTTTATGTCCTGTCTGTGTAAATATTAGCTCTTACTTATCCGAATCACATATGATATGAAATCTTAACTGTCAACCACACTTATTTCAAGTAATTTATTTTATTATTAATATTACTTTTCACCTCGATTTGTCGTTTTGAGTCGAAATCGAGAATGGGCTGTCGTTTCATTTTCATCGTGTGCGGGTAACCCCTTTTGGCGACGGTATCTTTCCCTTGGGAGTAGTTTGCGGTCAGCTTGGTGTACGTGGTCTTGATGTTGTTGCATTTGTTGTTGTCTTTCCAGCTGTTGTGGCTGTTGCCTGTGCAATTGCCATTGGTACCACCGGAATAGAATATTTTTTCAGTGGCTCTATCCGACTTGGTGATGAAAGTGCCTTAGGTGCTGCTTGATCAGGATTCGGCTTGGAAGCAGGATGACTAACAGGTCTCGGTATTCGAGATCGATGTGATAATACAAACAAATTATTACGATGACGTCATTTTGCTGTCCACCCGGAGTGTAAGCGATTCTGTTTTTTCGTTACATCTGAAAATTTTTACCCGCGAGCTAAGAAGTTTCACTTCAAAAATAGGAGTAGTTATAAGGTAATCAAGTGATTTGTAGTATGAGCGCGTGGTTCGTGCTTCCACCCAGTCAGCAAATGTAACCTACACACAGTGACAATATTTACATAGATTATTTTCAGTTTTTTGGAAATGCCTACAATGTTGCTTTGAAAAAATTTAAATGTGGCTGGCCATATGTATCAGTTTTTTCATGAAATTATAAAAACTATTTAACCTTTGATGTTTGCTTATTAGTGCAGTTGATGTTTAACAAGTTTCCTAGTAATGTGAATCGATGGCTTGAATTATTCAGCCAATAATTCACATTTATGCAACATATGCAGAGCTTCTTTTATAAGCACATCGCAACCTCTATCTTGTTCAAGCTCAAATAATTTTTCTGAATGCTCGGCCAATTGAACATATTAAAATTAAAAACTAAAAATGTTAATATTTGTAATCGAATTCATTTTCGCCTTCACAAAATACTCCAACTGAAAATAGAAAAAGACAGCTTCCTTTTAATTTGTGTATTATTTTTATTCTCGAAATCGATTTTCGACCGTAATCGTTCGGTCTTCTTCAGCGATTAATTTATTTTTACTCACATTCCTGCTTATATACTAGCTATGTTTAAGGAAATTTAATCTAGATCATTAAAAAGTAATTAGGGAAATTTCCTTAAGCTAATAAAAGGTAGGAAAGGTAATTTACAAAAGGGGTAGTTATAAAAATATTATTTTTACATGATTCAGAGAAGATATTATTATTTAATTAATTTAAATAGCCATGATCTGCAGTTTCCGTCATCCTGATTCATTAACTTTTTCCATTCCCGTGTAATTGCCAGGCTTTCGATCACATCCAATTCACGTGTATCTCTAGCTTCCTTGATGACTACAGCGTCCTCCATTGTTATCTCGTGTCCCTTCGTGATAATATGTTCCGCTACCGCTGACTTGAAATTCGAAGTTCTTTCTTTCTTTCTTGCTGCTGCTGCTTCGCCTAGATGCTCCTTGATTCGCGTGCCGATGAGCCTCCTCGTTTGACCTTTGTACACTTCTTCACAAGTGGGACATTCGATGCGATAGATACCAGATTTCTCGTGTGGTTCGCGCTTGTCTTTCGTTGATCCGAGAACGTTTTTGAGCTGGTTTTTGCTGCTTGATTCGATTAACCGTACAGAATTGAGCTGATTTATTCGCCGCTTGATCCGATTGCTGATGCCTTCGTGATAAGTTAGAGCCTTCCAGTACGTTCTTTCGGTATTCGCATTTGATAATGTTGATCGTCCCTGACGCTGTCTATTAGTCTGGATCTTCTGTGCCATTCTCCTAATCGTCGAGCCCTTGAAGCCGTTTAGTTTAGCTGTCTCAACAATGTACCTCATCTCCTTTTCCTTAGCTTCCTTGCTTAGCGGCAAATCGACCATCCTGTGGATCATGGCTCTGTACGGAGAAACCTTGATTTGCTGCGAATGATTTGATGTATTTGGAATCGTTCTTTGTGTGTGAGTTGCTTTCCGGTATACATCGAAAGTTATATTTGTTTGAGTCCTCCTTACTACTATATCTAGGAACGATAGTTTACCGTCTTTCTCTTCCTCCATCGTGAATACTATATTCTTGTGGGCTCCATTCAGGTCAGCAAGGACCTTCTCCACGTCACTCCTTTTCACATATGCAAACACATCGTCCACATATCGGACCCAATGTTTTGGTAACTGGCCTTTCTCCTGCAGTCCGTCTTCTAGTTTCGTCATAAATATCTCGCTGAAAAATGGTGAAAGTGGATTTCCCATCGCAACTCCGCCTTTCGTCGTATAAAATTTCCCCCGAAAGGTGAAATAATTTTCGATCATGCACAGTCTCGCAAGTTGGATATACTGCCTAGTTTTTATTTTCCAAGATAATGAGTTTTCTTGGTGGGAAAGCCATTCTTCTATATATCCCAGTGTCTCCATCACCGGAATACTCGGGAATAGAGCTTTCACGTCGAAAGACACCATAATTTCGTCTTGCGCCAAACTTCAGGATTTTCTCGGCAACTCACACACAAAGAACGATTCCAAATACATCAAATCATTCGCAGCAAATCAAGGTTTCTCTGTACAGAGCCATGATCCACAGGATGCTCGATTTGCCGCTAAGCAAGGAAGCTAAGGAAAAGGAGATGAGGTACATTGTTGAGACAGCTAAACTAAACGGCTTCAAGGGCTCGACGATTAGGATAATGGCACAAAAGATCCAGACTAATAGACAGCGTCAGGGACGATCAACATTATCAAATGCGAATACCGAAAGAACGTACTGGAAGGCTCTAACTTATCACGAAGGCATCAGCAATCGGATCAAGCGGCGAATAAATCAGCTCAATTCTGTACGGTTAATCGAATCAAGCAGCAAAAACCAGCTCAAAAACGTTCTCGGATCAACGAAAGACAAGCGCGAACCACACGAGAAATCTGGTATCTATCGCATCGAATGTCCCACTTGTGAAGAAGTGTACAAAGGTCAAACGAGGAGGCTCATCGGCACGCGAATCAAGGAGCATCTAGGCGAAGCAGCAGCAGCAAGAAAGAAAGAAAGAACTTCGAATTTCAAGTCAGCGGTAGCGGAACATATTATCACGAAGGGACACGAGATAACAATGGAGGACGCTGTAGTCATCAAGGAAGCTAGAGATACACGTGAATTGGATGTGATCGAAAGCCTGGCAATTACACGGGAATGGAAAAAGTTAATGAATCAGGATGACGGAAACTGCAGATCATGGCTATTTAAATTAATTAAATAATAATATCTTCTCTGAATCATGTAAAAATAATATTTTTATAACTACCCCTTTTGTAAATTACCTTTCCTACCTTTTATTAGCTTAAGGAAATTTCCCTAATTACTTTTTAATGATCTAGATTAAATTTCCTTAAACATAGCTAGTATATAAGCAGGAATGTGAGTAAAAATAAATTAATCGCTGAAGAAGACCGAACGATTACGGTCGAAAATCGATTTCGAGAATAAAAATAATACACAAAATTAAAAGGAAGCTGTCTTTTTCTATTTTCAGTAAAAATGTTAGTAAATTTTCCTTCCCCCTGGACTCTCTGTCCCATAAAATTGTTTTTTTCTTTCAGGTTCTAAAAGTTTTCATCCAGATCTTATATTTGGTACCCTACTCGACTATCTTTGATTTAAAAAAAATTTAAAGGCTACTTTGTTACTAAGAGAACACCCTTCAAAAATTTTGAAGTGTTTGATAAGACCAAAGCTTTTGGGAGACCACCCCTTCCGACCTTTTAACAAAGTTTGAGCTTTCTACCGTCTATAGTTTTTGAGGAAACTCGCTGTGACGCACGGACAGGTGGACAGTCAGGATGCGGAACTAATAAGAATTTGTAAAAATTGTTTTTACAAAGACCTAAAAAAACACTCCCGAGTATAAATTTCCACAAAGTTTCAAGCTGTAGTTTTTGGATTAATGAATACATTTTAATATTAACCTCGACATTATAATTTGGTGCTCATTAGAACACGATTGTGAGAAATGTATTGAACTGCTTTTAAAAATTGTTCAAACCACTTTAAAAACGACTTCTACAATTTGAAAGCAAATTGGCTTAATGTAGGTGGATACATTGTTTGAGGATTGCGTTGTCACTAAAAATCATGAAAAATCATTTAGAAAGGAAGAGGAGCTAAATTGGGATCTCCGTTTTGGAATAGTGTGTGGCTACAACTCATTGATAAATTTTAACAGGTTCCCTGCCCCCATTCAATGTTGACTTTGAAATTTCACACGTCGGTTTTTTTCTTGATTTGATTTTCATTAGTGTTTTTAGAGGGAGTGATTATTTATGCGGAAATTCGTGAGAAAAACAAGAGAAATCTTCCTGAAGTAGTCACAAAGAAAAAGCTTAAACGTGGCGATGTCTTGACAAGACAGATGAATTGTTTAGTGACTGTTTTGAAGTGGCATGACAAGGGAGACATCTTGATGATATCGATGTGCCACGACGACGGAATCACAAACGTTTCCTCTTGGAGAGGGGAATCATCAAAACCAAGTATGGTTACAGATTACAGTGAAGCAAAAAAAGGGACGGATGTCGCCGATCAGCTGAATAGCTACTATTCACTGCCAAGAAAAAGTCTGTCATGGTATAAAAAAGTTGCAGTTGATTTACTCTTCCAAGCAGCACTTGTCAATACCCGACTAATTTCCCATGAGGTTACTGGATCTTCCGTTAGTATTTTGGAGATTCAAGAGGCTATGATTCGTCATTGGTTTGGCGCAGTGGTTGAGAAAAAACAACTGGGAAGACCATCAAACTTGCCAACAGCTCTTCTAGAACGATATCACTTTTCCAAAATACCACGGCGGGATGGTAAACTCATACGACGTCGTTGTGTTCACCGTTACGCCAAGAAAAACAGAAAGGAAATGCTTTAAAAGTCAAAGAGGTAAACGCAGAATGCCTGGAATGTTGCAAAGGCTATTAATGACAATATTACAATGAGATTCACAATAAGCTGTAGAAAAAAATTGTTTGATTTCTGCTTTATTTTTTGTTTAACCTCGTATCTAGTGTGCTACATAAATGAATAAATGCTATATTTTTGTTTTGCTTAAAAACTTAATTAAGAAAATATCAATGCATTTGAAAAAAAATCAGACACAAATCACCACGATTTTTAATTTTTTTTCCAGAGTAGACAAGTTACCCTCTGCGTCCCTAAATCAAAAATTAAATTTGTATTGTTGCGTCCATCGAAAATAAGCATTTAAAATCACCTGTGATTTTGCTCACTTATGAGTATGATACACTTGGTATACCTGGTACAAAAAATGGGTCCTGTACGAAATGTGACAATGAAGTACTGAGATTGTCGCGCTAGTGGTAAACCTGTGACCTTGAAATTCCCTTCCCCTTCCCCGGCATCCTTCCCCTCTCCATTGATATATTTATCATCGTTCTAGCTTGTTTAGTGTTGTTCTGCTGTGTGGTGTTGCGTAGACGTGTGTTTGTGGTGCTCGTCATCAAATTGGAGAATCGAAATCAAGAGCAACGCGTCGCAATAAAATTTTGCGCCAGATTGGTCGAAACAGGTTCGGAAACGTACGCTAAAATTGCATGGTGGAAGTGCTCTTAGAGCTCGGCCACATTGCGATTTTACTGTCGTAACCAGCGATTTTTAAACGCAAATACGAACACACTGCTACGATATTTGCCAAGGGACTTCAGGTATGCGCAGAACTAATATGTTCATTAGAAGGCATGTCTTTGCCGGGGATACATGCGCTGACTCATTCGTGTACTATGCGAGAAATTTCCATGCACATCAGCGTCAAATGTCCAAATGATGCTGTAGTAATCGAGCAGTTACCCTATTAAACTGCTCTAAAACTTTCCTATCTCCCTCATCCTTACAGCATGGTGACGAAGAAAATTGAAATTCCTACTAGGAAAAGTGGTAATATCCTGCCTACACAAGTTGGTGGTGTCATCGAAATGGGACACTGGAGAAATTCTAGCAATACTAGTCAAATGTCTAAAGGTTCCGGGTATAGTAGTTTTTCGCACAGTCAACATTCTAGACAAAGCTCAGAAGGTGATTCCGGTCATGCCAGAAACCCAAGTTCGGGATCGTTAGTTATAAGTGAAACAGGATCATTAGATCGTATGAAAACCGCAGCAGAAAAGCGTAAATTAAGAACGTTGCAAAAAAAAATATATATATATATCTGGTCAGTTAAAATACGTTTATATAAATTAATAATTAAAAATTTAGTGAATGATAATTTTAACGTGAAAAAAGAAGGAAATTAGGAAGAGAACCAATAAAACCGTATGATAATAATATTAGTCAAAAACACAAATACCAAGAAGCAATTCTGTTTAATGTGAAGAAATAGGATAGTTAGCTTTTAATTATTAAAGATGAAGAATCGCCGAAACAAGAAAATTAAACCAAGTTGAGCGTAAAGAAGAAAGAAAACTTCGTATCATTCATTAGCACAAGAAAAGGTTTTTTTGGCGTTGATGTTCAAAATTATAATAAAATTGTCGTTATATTATTATTCATGCCTCAATTGTATATTTATGAAGCATTTAACTATGTTCATTCGATTTTCAATAAAATTTTAATTGATTACAAGAATAAAATTAGCTTTAATTTCTTGTATATATTTTAAGCTTAGAAACAGTGGAAGAGAGAAAATATTTCAACGAAAAAGAATCAACAAATGGCAATAAATTAAACGTCTTATAAATTTGAGCAAAATATATATGCGAATGAAAACAAAATTGTGCTAGCTACGCGAAAACTATGTATATCTACAATTCAATATTTGTTTTTCCGGGCTATATAGTCGTTGATTAATTTTTAAATAAGAATAAAAATTCCAAAAGCTTCCTTTTTCGACTATATTTATTTTTATTTTCTGTATATGCGCATTTCGACCGCAACATACGGTCATCCTCAGTACACTACTTCCTACATATCTTAACCTACCTTTATATACTAGAGGGTTTTTTGGAACACTAATTACATTCATAATTTAATCCTTATTACCTAATTAGATTAATGAGTTTTGAATTATTATTACCTAGGTCAGTGTTCATTCTTAAATTTGCCGGTACTTTCCTAATCTGTATGCTTTCGCTGCAATCAAGTTTTTGCCATTTATCGATATCTTTGACTACTTCGACGTCGTTCATTGTTATTTCGTGGCCATTTTTAACTATATGCTCTGCCACTGATGATTTAAAATTTGTTCTAATTGTATTCTTCGTTGCCCCAGCTTCTTTGAAGTGTTCCTCGCATCGAACTACCACTAAACGTTTCGTTTGACCAATATAAATCATTCCACATTCTGGACACGTCACCTTGTACACTCCGCATTTTTCTTCCTTAGTTTTAATATCCTTTACGTTGGTCAGCTGCACTCCTAGTTAATTCATTCTGCTTGTACCTATTGCCTCTAGTTGGTGTTTCTTCAGTACAGGTGCCAATGTCTTAAACATTCTTGAATACGGGATGCTAATTCTTCGTTTTTCGTTGGCTTCGATCGTTGCATTCTGGTTGAATAAAGTTGATAGTTAGCCAGTGAAGCAAGCAATTTACAAATTAACTAAGTGGATCGAAAAACATGACACTTCAATAGAAGGGAGAAAGATAGCGGCACAATACGGAAGCCTGGCTAGAATGTGTATGAACGAAAATTATTTCACATTCAGGCGCAAATATTACAAGGTTACCAAAGGATTAGCAATGGGTTACCCTTTGTCACCATTGTTGGCGGAGATCTTGATGACGAGCATTGAAAAGCGAATCCAAGAACAACAGTTTATGCCAAGAATCTGGTGGAGATATGTGGATGATGTAATAGCGGTGGTACCAAGAGGAAAAGCATTGGAAGTACTTGAGCAGCTCAACAAAGTGCACAATAATATACAGTTCAAGATGGAAATGGAAAAGGAAGGTGTGATACCGTTTCTAGATTTGCAGATCATTCGAAATAATAGTCAGCTAGAATTCGATATATATAGGAAGCCAACAAGCACTCAGAGGACGATTCCAGCCACATCCGCTCATACATATCCCCAAAAACTTGCAGCATGCAGAAGTATGATTAATCGCCTCGAAAAGTTGCCTCTATCTGATGAGCGGTATAGGAGGGAAAAGCTTTACATCATGGAAACAGCGGAATTGAACGGATTCGATCGCCGAATTATTACGAACGTTATCAACAAAAAGAAGAAACAACTATATAAAAACGAACTATCAACTTTATTCAAGCAGAATGCAACGATCGAAGCCAACGAAAAACGAAGAATTAGCATCCCGTATTCAAGAATGTTTAAGACATTGGCGCCTGTACTGAAGAAACACCAACTAGAGGCAATAGGTACAAGCAGAATGAATAAACTAGGAGTGCAGCTGACCAACGTAAAGGATATTAAAACTAAGGAAGAAAAATGCGGAGTGTACAAGGTGACGTGTCCAGAATGTGGTATGATTTATATTGGTCAAACGAAACGTTTAGTGGTAGTTCGATGCGAGGAACACTTCAAAGAAGCTGGGGCAACGAAGAATACAATTAGAACAAATTTTAAATCATCAGTGGCAGAGCATATAGTTAAAAATGGCCACGAAATAACAATGAACGACGTCGAAGTAGTCAAAGATATCGATAAATGGCAAAAACTTGATTGCAGCGAAAGCATACAGATTAGGAAAGTACCGGCAAATTTAAGAATGAACACTGACCCAGGTAATAATAATTCAAAACTCATTAATCTAATTAGGTAATAAGGATTAAATTATGAATTTAATTAGTGTTCCAAAAACCCTCTAGTATATAAAGGTAGGTTAAGATAGGCAGGAAGTAGTGTACTGAGGATGACCGTATGTTGCGGTCGAAATGCGCATATACAGAAAATAAAAATAAATATAGTCGAAAAAGGAAGCTTTTGGAATTTTTATTCTTATTTAAAAATATGTATATCTGTTTATATCCTCCATAATTTTCATTTATACTTATTAATTATACGCACACACACATATAAAAAATATAATGTGCAAACTTATCATAAGACTGCATCGAAATATAGGAGTGAAGTGGTGCACGCTTATGGCGGTGTGGACGTTGACGCGTTTTTGCACTCCTCGACCTGGTAGGAGGGTGCCCGCGACGACTGACATTGAGGGGAGACCGTAAAAAGAGTTTCGGAAGTGGGTGCCTTCTTGATCGCGGCCGCGGTATTTGTTTCATTTCGCCTTGTGCCCTCCGATACTTGGTTGAATCTCTGTTTCGTATTTTTCCAAAATATTACCAATTACTCCATTCCAGGAAGTAATTGTGACTGCGGCGCGGCTGTAGTGTTGGCGATCTCGGTTCGTTGCTTTGTGAGGCTGCTGATTGCCTCGGAGTGCTCCTAATGCTTGGAATTCAAATAACAAACAAAAATACGTCTAGCCGTGCGTGAGTTAATTGTTATTGCATTCTGTTGGCGAGTTTTATCCCCTTCCATCCAACGAAAAGCAGCCATAGAAAATGGGATTAATAATGGAATGTCCGCTGGAATGGTGCAAGCAGTTTTAGTTTCAGCAAACGAAATGGCGGAAGTTGTCGACGACCCAGCGATTGTTTTGTTCTTGAAACAACAGAGATGTCAAATGGTCATTGCCAAGCAGGGGGGATGCCGGTCGACAAGAGCACTCTTGGAGGCTAGCATTCTTTGGGGAGTTCCGCCCCCACGTACCCGAGGAAACTCCGCAGGGGGAATGCCGGTCGACAAGACCACTCTTGGAGGCTAGCATTCTTTGGGGAGTTCCACCCCCACGTACCCGAGGGAATTCCCGCAGGGAGAAAGCCGGTCGACAAGAACATTCTTGGAGGCTAGCATTCTTTGGGGAGTGCCGCCCCCTCGGACCCGAGGATATGGGGGGTGCCGTGAGGTTCCCTCCTGGGATGACAGGTAACGACTCTTATTGTATCTGGACTACGCTTTGGACAACGAACTGGAATTGACGCTTTGGGCTGGCGGATGTGATGGTTTGGACCTAGTTGCTTTGCACAGTAGCGCCAAGTCGACACTCGTGTGTGAACGGCTCCAATTCAACTATCATACCGTCTCCATCCCGGTAAAACCTTGGCAGGCCTCGGATTACGTTCGAAGTTCGCACCATTGGGTTGGTGGTGTAGGTTCGGTTGAGACGGACTCCCGATTAGCGCTGGTCTGGCTCTGAGCACTTGTCCCCATAAGGGCTTGTGCCAACCCTCGCATGGCCTCCCTGCTCTGCAAAGATAACCATGGGACCAAAAAGGCGACTACACACACGAACGGAGATAGCGGCTCCGAGGGGGGACCCAATAAAATGGAGCAAATAAAATCAACAGATCAAAAATATCCAACAAATGAAACCACAAGCAAACAGGACGCTAGCACGGAGAACCCTTTCAGGCAAAAACCGCTGTTGGCAAGAACACCGATAAAACAAGTCACCGATTGCGGGGGGAGGCAGCAAACCCCAGAAACACTGTCAAAGTCAACATCACAGGTTAAATCATCGAAGACAGACCACAGACGGACTAACGAACGAAAGAAGGCAGAGTGCGTTGTGCAACATGGCATCATTGCGGCCTTTGGGCGCAGTAGAAGGACTATGCGCAGCCCGGAGCGTCCAGTACAAGACGTACACAATCCGGATCAAGCTGCGACACCAACAGAGGCCAGTGTAAGACTGGGGGAGGGAGAAGTTTTGCCGTTGGCCGACGCCACTTCAAACGCGACGCAAGCGATAGAAGCAAAAGGGCCAGGAAACGGGGGCCTCTCCCAAGAGGTGGCGCCAAATAACACAATCGCCCTTGACCGCGCCGAAGAGGAGCGGCTCACTCGCAAAGCGGGGAATATCGTCAAACAACTGAGGGCTGCCTGCGAAGTGCAGAAAAACATAGGCAAGAGTGTTAGGAATGGCATTCTTGAACTGGAGGAGCTTTTTGGCCGCATAACGCACTACAGGCGGAGGTGGCTTGCAACCGAAAAGCACCAAAAAGACACGCTCTCCCTCGAGGCATCATTGGGTCCTAGCAGCAGCAAAAGAATGGCCGGTAACCCAATTGAAGGCGACCGTGAGAAAAGGAGGAAGGACGAGACCATTAACGAAGTTGACACTCCAGGCGAGGAGTTTCATGTGGTGCGAAACAAGGCAGCGAAAAAAGCGGCCAAAAAGGTACTCCTAGAAAAAACAGACAAAGAGCTCAACCACGAAAAGAACAAAGAACCCCCGATATACCGCAGAAAACAAAAAGCAAACCGCGACGCAACCCCTTGCGAGAGGCACTGCTTATTAAACCCACTAAGGGCCGAACCTACGCAGATGTCCTCCGTGAAATTAAAGGAGCGATCAAGCCAGACGACACCAAAACTGCCATCAAAGCAGTTCGACCAACCCGGACCGGTGGCTTGCTGGTGGAATTCGGGCCAGAGGCCACAAACAAAGATGCATTCCGTGACGCGGTTCAAAAGGTTCTTAGAGATGCGGCAACGGTTGCCTCGCTCGAACCAATGGCCACCCTGGAAATCAGGGACCTCGACTGCGTCACGGACAAAGCTGAAGTAGAGGATGCCATTAGGAGGGAGTTCCCCAGCTTAAGTGAAGTCAAGGCAAGATTGACACGTGAAAACACAAGGGGAAAACGCATGGCTATTGTCGAACTAGCTGATAAAGACGCCCAGCAAATCCTGGCGAAGGGCAAAATTAAGATAGGTTGGGTGATCTGCAGGATACGGAGAGGAGCGATCCCTATCCGCTGCTTCAGATGCCTCGAATACAGACACACCGCGTATGGCTGTAGGGGACCCGACAGGAGATCTCTGTGCTACAAATGTGGTGAAACGGGGCACAAAAGGAAGGAGTGCACGAACGAGGCAAAATGCATTCTTTGCAAGGATGCTAAGCTAGCACCCGGCGACCTCAAACATGAGCCGGGGACAGGGAGATGCTGGGTTTTCAAGGAGGCCCTAACTAAAGCCAAATCGATACTCAAATGATCCGTATCCTGCAGGTCAATTTGCACCGAAGCACAAACGCCCAGGACCTACTTGAGCTGTTTGCGAGGGATAAGAAAGCTGACCTCCTGTTGCTGAGCGAGCAACATCATAACAAGGACTCGCAAGCGTGGTACCCTGACAAATCTGGTACCTCGGCCATCTGGGTTCGAGACAGCGCCCGCCTTCAGGTGCAGGGCCATGGACGCGGGGATGGTTTTGTGTGGGTGCGGTGTTCAGGGATAACATATTTCAGTGTTTATCTGACGCCTAACGAGGCAATGCGATCTTTTCGAACCAAACTCGATGCCCTGGAGGACGCTGTCTCGAACACAGAGGGCCACATACTGGTCGGGGGAGACTTCAACGCTAGAGCCATTGAATGGGGTATGCCACAATCCGACCCAAGGGGAAAGCAAATCTTGGACATGGCGGCCAGAACAGCGCTTTTTGTCCTAAATACTGGTAACACCTCTACTTTCCGCCACTGGGGTTGCGTAGGAACCATACCCGATGTGACACTCGCTTCGGAGTCCCTGGTGCCCACAGTACACAACTGGCGAGTACTAGAGGACTACTCGGCTAGTGATAACCAGTATATAGCGGTTGAGATTCACGACGGTGCCACTCTGCGTGCATATGCCCAAACTTCAATCCTCGGATGGAGGACTGGGAGGATGGACGTTGAGAGGTTTGCTGACGCACTTACGCCAGGCGCACCGTTGCTGGGAGCTCCGCCAGGGAGTGGAGGGCCTACAGCCAAGGACTTGGTGAACTCAACTATGAGTACCATCATAGCTGCTTGCGAGTCTTCCATGCCCCGTCGGAGACCCCGACATGGTAAGCCTCCAGTATACTGGTGGTTAAACGAGATCGCCGAACAAAGAAGCGAGTGTCACAAACTTCGGCGAGAGGCCCAGCGGGCGCGAACACGGGAGGAGGCAGACACTAGGCTAGCAGCATACAGATCCGGCAGGAAATATCTTCGCAGGCTTATTAGCAAGAGCAAGGCCCGATGCTGGCAAGACCTCGTGGACGATGTAAATGGGATCCGTGGGGCCTTGGCTACAAGCTGGTCATGGGGAAACTTGGTGCCCTACGGAAGCCTTGTATGCATGACGCAAATAAGATGGACGCGATAGTGCGGGGACTCTTCCCCGCCTATCCCGTCCGTGTTGACGCTGTCCATAGTGAAACAGCAGTCGAGTGCCCACTCTTCACACAGCTGGAACTGGAGGAGGCAGTCCTCTCCCTGAAAGCGAGGAAGGCTCCAGGTCCAGATGGTGTTCCAGCTGAGGTTTTGCAGCTCGTCTATCACCATTGTCCTGACTTGCTGCTCAGCACATTCAACGCCTGCCTACGGGACGGGGTTTTCCCGGTACGATAAAACGTGGCGAGGCTCGTGCTGGTCAGCAAGGGGAAGGGAAATCCCGAATCGCCGTTTGCATACCGCCCGTTATGCATGCTAGACACGGCTGGGAAGGTGCTAGAGAAACTCATCAAGGGAAGACTCACTGACGCGATTCGTGCTGCTGGGGACCTATCTCCTCGGCAGTACGGCTTTAGAGCAGGACGTTCTACCATTGATGCGATTGCAGAGGTGGTGAATGCGGTCCAAAAGGCAGAGGCATATAGTCGCACCAAGCGACGGATCATCCTGTTGGTGACACTCGACGTCAGGAATGCCTTCAACTCCGCTAGATGGGTGGATATTCTGGACACGCTGGAAAACTCTTTTCAAGTTCCAGAATATCTAATGCGGCTTTTGAGGAACTACCTAAAGGACCGAAGCCTGCTCTACGAGCCGACACAGGGCCAACGAAGGATGGAAATTACATCGGGTGTTGCCCAGGGATCTATCCTTGGTCCGGACCTGTGGAACGTGTCTTACGACGGCTACTGAGACTTGAGATGCCAGATGAGTCGCGCTTGGTCGGCTATGCGGATGATGTTGCGGCTCTGGTCGCCGGACGCACCGTTGAACAAGCGCAACTTAGGCTAGGTATGCTAATGCGCCGAGTGAGGGACTGGATGACTGCTCGCGGGCTCAGTTTAGCACTGGAGAAAACCGAAGTGGTCATCTTGACAAAAAATAGAATCCCTAGAGTAAGGATGATCAGTATTGGAGATATACAGGTCGAATCGAAAACCAGCGGTGAAGTACCTGGGGCTACTGATCGACTCGAAGATGAGTTTCTCTGAGCAAATCAGGGCAACGGCTGAGAAGGCTGCTTCGGGAATATCGGCCCTGAGTCGACTTATGGCCAACGTAGGGGGACCCAGCCCATCAAGAAGACGCCTCTTGATGAGTGCTGTAGGGTCAGTGCTACTGTACGGAGCAGAGGTATGGGGCGACGCTCTCAGCAAGGAGATATACCGAAAACGATTGGCACAGGTACAGAGAAGAGGAGCACTGAGAATTGCATCTTCGTATCCAACAGTCTCCGACTTGGCGGTGAGAGTGATTGCAGGCGTGATACCTGTCGCCCTTCTTGCTAGAGAGCGCCGCGCTATTTACCTGCGCCGAAACGAGGATGCGAGGGAGATGGTTGTCCGCGAGGAGAGACAACGCTCGCTCAACGATTGGCAGCAGTCTTGGAGGAATTGCACGAAGGGAAGGTGGACTGCGCGCTTCATCCCGGATGTGAGACCGTGGCTAAATCGAAGGCATGGTGGGACTGACTTCTATCTGACCCAGCTTTTGAGCGGGCACGGGTGTTTTCAGTCTTACCTGCACAAGATCGGCAAGTCACGGTCTCCCGATTGTCGGTTTTGCCCAGGAGAGGAGGACAATGCCTGTCACAGGTTTTTTGCGTGTACCAAATGGGCCAGGCTGCGATTAGAGATCTACACAGAGAGACGGGAGAGCTCACCCCGGATAATATAGTTGCGGTGATGCTCGAATCGGTTGACAAATGGAACCAGGTGGCACATTATGCTCGGGCAGTCCTAAAATATAAAAGGGACTCACAGCAGCCGGAGGCGCTGGGGCTGGGGGATCGCTCTTCTGGCATTTCCTCTTCCCCTCTCCTCTCCCGCTAGGAAAGGGACTCCCCAGCTTGAAGGTGCCCCACGGCGTAACAAAACGAGACCTGGCCCGAAGTAATGTGTCAAACGGTTCCAGGCTAGGTTCTCAGATTGACAGGGGAGGTGTTTAGTGGGTAGTCCAAGGGTATCCTCCATGGGAGTCCCACACTGCCAGACTCGGCGGGCATTAATGCCTTCACCTCCCTACCACAAAAAAAAAGCAGGGTGTTAATGCAATAATTCGACAGATAAACAATCACAACACCATTATCTGGACGCAAGATAAGACTGAAACAATAGAAGTCACGTCAACTCAACTCAGTGAAAAAAAGAAATTAATTTTGTTGTTGACAGTTGCGTTGCCGTTTCGGGTGTAATTCAAGTGGAAAATTTTTGCACGGAAAATGCTAGAAATCATCAAAAAGTCGATGGCCTACTTGTATCTTCATTAGGAGTTGGCCACTTGTGTTTACATGTTTGAACCTTGGGAACGGAAATTAATTTATAGGACTGTTGTCATCATTCTTGGCCGTGTCATCTTTTCTAGCGTTGTCTACTTGCCTAAATACACTGAAACTCTTTGCATTTCTTATCGCCGGCACCAATTGTTGACAATGGAGATATTCACATCCAACGTGGGGCGGAAAAGTTAGTATCAATAAGCTGAAATCATGAAGGCTAGTCGCTGGCTTTTGGAATGAATGTGGTGTTGCGTTTTTAGTATTTTGAATTAAGGGTAGTGGTAGAACTAATGAATGTATTAAATTAAATATATTATCGAATAATGCCGCGTGTGCCATCAAGTAAAAATAAAAGACAAGAATTTAAAGGACACATCTCCTTGTGCAAGCATTTAGAGTCGTGGTCAACTTTAATGTCGCGTAACTCGAAACAAATGCAAGGGATCTGTATTTGAACCTCATTTACGTTCACTGCATGAACTTGTAATCGATCAATTTCTTGACCGATTTCGATATTACGTTTGGAAATCGAAACCCCAAGTCATCCGCGGCTAACCGTTGGGCGTGACTTCTACTTTTTAGAGTGCTATTGCACTTTCCCGCTCGTAAACAACACATTTATGAATTTGGGGGAAAAGGAGGAAACGTGTACACGGGCGCAAGGCGCGCATTTCTTCAATCAACATCGCTTAACGATTTTAATTAGAGCAAAATTTTTTTTTTAACCAAAAATTTCCAGGACTTTCCCCTGCTTCGTCAATGAGCGCTCGTCGTCGGACAAGGATATGTAAGTACCCTTTTCATGTCCTTATTACATTTTTTTTGCAATTGTTGCATTACATAATTATAATTTACTTCCTAGATGAGAATTTTTTTACATTGTTTAATCTTTTCTTTTTTTTGTTTGTGTGAATTGCTAAAGTAAATTTTCCTTTTTTTTTGTATGGGCTTGAAATTGTTTTAGGATCACTTTCTAATTGGCAAATTTTTTTAAATTTTTAAATTTTTTTTCTTTATATTGTTTGAGTAAATTTTCTTGTATGTGGTTAGAATTTAATAAAATATGAGTCAGTAAATTATCAAACCGGACTTTCCATTCCGTTGAATCTGACCGGGTATAGGACCTGGTACCACCAGACATGAGCCAGCCATCGGCACATAGTAACCTTCTTTTTGTTTGAGGAACTCTCGAGGGTTGAGTGGCCTCGAGCAAGGTGCCTTTTTATGGCATAGGGTTATGTGATCCGATTGCATAGCTCTGTGACATAAATTGGTCACCGGTGTATTTCTTCTCTGATGGGAAGGCTCATACAGTTTAGGTTGTATGAGTTTTCCACTCAGAAGGGAAATAGTTGGCCACTGCAACGTACAGGGTGCGGCAGCATAACTTTTTTTTTTGAAATGCCCGCCCTTAAAGGGCTAACTGTTATAGCGCGGCGCTAGTAGTCTCATTCGAGAGAGGTGATTTCAAAGTTTTGCTCATCCCTTGGTTAGTCGCTATCATGCGTTGGAACAGTGCGGAGCGTGCATTTATCGTTGAAAAATTGAAAATTTGTTTTGTTGAATTTTGAAAAAAGTAAGTTATGCTGCCGCACCCTGTATATGGATCTTGATCCGGTTGGGCGGGTGCGAGGGGGCACCATCGCCGCCCGGTTGTCCCACTCTTATTTGTGGGCCATGAGCATCGTCTGGTAACAACGAAATTACCCTAAGTCCGTCCGTTTTCACTTGTTCTCTGAACAAGTCATTTCACCTTTTCGTAGTTACCTACAATTTTTCGACTTCGGTCACCTTTCTTTTGAGACCCATGAATTCGTGAATGCGAAATTCTTTCGTAGTGGGTCCTTGTGCTGGGGGAATGAACCCGCCCCACGATATCGCAATGCTAGCCTGCCAGCGCATTCACGCGTCCCCAGACAAGGGCATTCTCGGCGGATATCAACATCTTCCTCCGCCGAGGCAGCAGACCATCGCTGCGGTCCTTCACGGACTTGTATACCTACCTTATTCACTACAATGTGCGCCTGCGCGAGTATCACAAAAACTTCCTACTAAACTAGTTTTAGGAAAAATTACAAATTCCTGCGAACTAGCCAAAATGGTCGAAAATTACTGTGCGCGCGCTTCCATTTAACCATGTGTAACTTGTGACAGTAGTGCGACTATATAATCGTAATCTGATCCATCCCTTAGTCGTGCCGAGGTGTTTCGATGGCATAAAGGGTTAAAGGAGGGGCGTGAAAGCGTGGAGGATGAGGCGCGGAGCGGGAGACCAGTCGAGGTGCGGACTGGCGTGAATAGGCAGCGTGTGCGCGCCCTAATCCATGAAGATCGGCGTTTAACAGTTTGAATGTTGGCCTTGGAACTGCGCATGAATCGTGAAAGAGTCAGACAAATTTCAACCGACGATTTTGGGATGAAAAAGTTGTGCGCGAAGATGGTTCCAAAGAACCGCACTACACCGCCCTCAGCGTGTCCTAGTATTTGGCCTCTAAAGAGATTGCCGTGTTGCAATAGCCACCTTATTCACCCGATATGTCATCCTGTGACTTTTTTTTGTTCCCTAGAACAAAATCGGTGGTTAAAGGAACCCATTTTGAGTCGATTACGGACATCCATGCGGCCGTGACGAGAGTACTTGCGGACATCCTAGTTGAAGCGTTACAGAAATGTTACGGTTTTCATGGAATTAGTCTCATTAGTTAATTGGCACACCTCGTATCATATTTGATATAGTACATTGGACAAGGAATCAGTTAACTAAAACGGGGAAAAGGGATTTGGCTTGAGCTTTAGGGTATTTTGAAGCTTTTTTTCTTGAAAAGTTTTGACTTTTTTGTATAATCTTCAGTATCTAAAGATGCAGTCAATTATTTTGTTTATTTGATATCCACAGGCAAATTTTATCTTGATAAACCTTTGAGCCTTGCTTTATTCAAGAAAAATGAGAACTAGCCTGGGGATATCAAATAAACAAAATAACTGTCTACATTTTGAAGTTGGTTTCCTTTTTATTCTTTTTTTTAAATTAAATTCTGCGGTTTTTGAAATAATTTGCTTATTTTATGTCGTTAGTCGCGCCATCTTTGGATGCGTGTCTGTCTTCTCAACCATTTTCTCTCATTTGATTCACCCTATTATTGCATTTGTCTCGTTGCCAAAGCATTTGTATTGGACATGCTTCATTAATATTTTATTTCATTATTTTGAAATAAACGAGCTTGGCAATGAATAAATAAATAAGTAAAATAAATAAATAAATAAATAAATGGATAAATATATAAATAAATAATCTTAAAAAGACAATTATAGAAAACAGCTACTTTAAAACAAATTTAACCGCTTTGACCTATGATATTAACTTATAAGTACTTATAACGTGAGAATCATTCAGGGAAAAGCAAAATGTTTTTAGCAAGCCCTGCGTCCTTGCAAAAAATTATAAAAATATAAAAAAGTATTTCATGGATAGCTTCCGTTTTTAAAGAACCAGGCACAAATTGCATAAAAACATCGAAGTATCAGTTTGGAATTTTAATTAAAATTACTTCGGTTCATAAAGAAGATCAAAATGCATTGAAAAAAGTGGAATAGCATCTCAGTTCTTTAATACCGATTAAAATTTTACGTTTTCTACTGGCGGTGCCAAGGGGGATTTTTCAAATAAGTTACTTCCCATTGTTTCGCTGTGAATCATCAAAAAAGTAGCAAACAAAGTAATAAAAAATTTTCTTCTTCAGTATTTAGAATGATTTTAATCGTTTTATAAAATCAGTCAGCCTAATTACAAACACAATATATGTACAACATACGTTTCTTTTAATCTTATAATCATAATTTAATCTATTGCCTAACTGAAAATATTCATCATCAATTTCTAATTCTGCGCATAATTTCCAAACTTCGCTCAATCTAAGAAAAATAAAATATCATATAAATAAAACAATAAAATTGGAAGACAAAGAATTATTGCGATTGAAGAACGTTTACATGTATTAGTTGGCATTTATTTTATGATTGCCTCGTCTAATTCTTATGTTTATAGAGAAAAAATTTCATTTTATTTTTTTTTTAAGTCAATCGCGACACACTAGACGAGTAAGATAAATATTAAAGGCATTGAAAGTAAATAAACAAAACAAAAATGTAAAAAATATAAAATCGTTTAATCCATAAGAAATGTTGCCGTTGTCAGAGATAGAATATTCAGCACAATTTAATCAGATATGATATGAACTAGTGTTAAATAGCTTAACTCTACTCGTATTTTTTCTCATGCGCAAAACGAGAGTGTTTTTTCCCTATACTATTTCCAGTTTAATTTTATTTTAAATTATTTTTAAGCTTTTGCTTAAAAACTTTTACTACTATTAAAATCAATAACTATCTGTTCATCTGTCTGTCCATTTGTCACAGCAAGTTTTTCTCAGAAACTAAACAAGCTACAACTATTCAAACTTTATGAAAAGGTCGCGATTACTAATCTTATCAAAGTATTTTAGTTGATAAAACTTTTCTTATAAAATTATATGAAAGACATTATCATCTAAAAAACTTTGATTAGGTCGGTTATCCTATCAAAGGATATGGCTCCTTAAATTTATTTTTAAACCTAGTCGAATATGTATTCAAATGTAGGTTTTGATGAAGTCTTTTAACATCATGTCTTAGTTTGCATTTCAAAAATGCGCAAGGGAAGCAAAATAATGCGCAAATATATATATATATATATATATATATATATATATATATATATATATATATATATATATATACATATATATATATATATATATATATATATATATATATATATATATATATATATATATATATATATGTATATATATATTGTAATGTGACGCCTACGCCCGGGAATCGAAGTGATTCCGATCCCGAACCCTTGCAACCGGCCAGATGGATATGTCCTCGAAGTGCCAGCGGACTTCATCTGTCGTGCGGATATCGTTGTGCAGAAAATATTTTTTTTTCTGTCCGAATATTTCGATCTGTGGAGATAAATATTCGAAATATAGAATTAATCCCAAACCCCGGCACATTTCGAGACATAGCCATCTGGAAATGCCCCTCCACCGTGGCCATCGATAAAACTATGCCACTCCACACACAGATGTTTTGTCCGAGGTGACAACCTGGGAATTTTGACAGCCATATGGCGTGCCATTCCACACACAGATGTTTTGTCCGAGGTGACAACCGGGATTTTTGACAGCCACATGGCGGCGAAGAAAAGAGCGGAACTTTTTGGTGGTGATCGCTGGTTCGTGATCGTAAGTTGTGCTGTCTAGAACATCTCAAGTGTTTTTCTACCTCTTAACATACTTTAGTTGACGATCGGGTGTGTGTAGGATTTGGTCGGAGCGAGGCGTACTCAGGAGAACAAAAAGGAACAACGAACGCTTGAGAGATGCACCGGAACATTGCCTCAGGCTAGAACATGGGGCTCTGTCAAACTCGGCAGGAAGATCAACAGGCTCCAATCATGAAAGAGGTTAGTTTAGTTAAGAAAGACTTAGGAAATATTAGAAAATTTTGTCTAGGTGAAGGTGAGGCTAGAAGACCTGACGATCAGCAAAATCAGCAATTAGATGGGAGTCCTTTACGCGGAACCAGTATTATATATAAAGGACACGAATTTACCCAAATCCGTTATCATATGCCAACAGCTTGTGAGGTTTGCACCAAACCATTGTGGCAATTGTTTAAGCCGCCGGCGGCCTATGAATGTAAAAAAACTGTCGCAACCAAAATCCATAAAGAGTTTTGCTGCTATTATTGCGAAGCTATGCAGCGGCTGATCACCTCATCAAATTTAACGTTGCCCCGAGTTTGACCATGGGTACAAAAAGTCGAAAAGTTAAGATAACAAGCGCTACAAATGTTAAGTATCGATTAAAATGGAAAGTTATATTTTGCCGTTGCCAAATTATCAAATATCTCAGGTTTATGGATCGACGTGTTTGGAAAAAACTATTAGATAAATTGTTTCTCATATCAGGTTTTACGTTGAGCCGGGCGAACGCTTTGTTTGTTCAATCGTAGGAATAAAAATATATTTATATATACATAGTTATAACAAACAGTCCAGATAACATGTTAGTTCAGGCAGCCAAGCACACGTAGAGATTAGAAATATGTATAAATTCAGGAGGAAGGAAGGATATCGCCGAAATAAATGTCTTCTAAGCCATACGATGATAGAGTATATGCCTATATCTTGAATATACATTATAGAAAGCTTTTGAAAAGTAAAAAGGGCTTTTGGTTATAATTGCTTCGACGTTTATTTTACCGCATAATACCTCAGAGAAATAGACAATGTTTTTTTATTCGCAATAAGTTCAAGAGATTACAAAAACTTTGAGCTGAATATGTTACCTATTCCAAAAGTACTATTTGATCTTTTTATATTAACGTAGTGAAATTTAAAACAAAGGAAGCTCACTTGTTTGATACACAGAATGAGACGACACACGTGCATATTCAGCATTCAGTTAGATCACTGTTTATCTAATCCGTAGTCAACTCGTTAAAGTAATCAGTCCTAATATATCAACCAAATCTTCAACATACTCAGTGTAAAGTTAATATCAATTCATCACAAGTATTGCAAGTTTTATTGGTAACACTATCAGATCGATGTAAACGGCTAAAGTTTTAATACAGATGAATCGAATAACACCTTTATAACGAAACTGTTTTAACGTTTATTCCTGAAATATACACAGATTTCTATTAAGTGTTTATCCTAAAAGTGCATAATATGGTAAATTTAAGATAAAAAAAGAGATTAAAACTAGAATAATATCATTAAGTGATTTTTGACTAATAGTATACGGAAAGGTACAAATATCAAAGAGATTAACCCAACTAAACTCGTAGGGAAATGTGGTTAGCATTTGTTACTTTAGTTAGAATATTTTTTCATTTAAATTTGGTATTTTGACAAATATTGTAATAATTTTATTGCCATTCAGTAGATAATTCCTGATTTAGGAAGAGGATTGGAAATACATCTTTTTCAACTGATAACAAGAAGGAAACAATGTTCTGAATGTTTGGCTTTGTACAGTCTATTGTCAGAAGCGCCTAGAACATGAAATTTGGGTTTAAGGGTATACTTTTATATAGTAATTGTATTAATTTAATTATTGGTGATTATTACATAGGAATTAATTTAATTTTTATTTCGCATATACACACACACCCAATATTACTACGATACTATACTATTATGATGTTATTATTTTTAATGAAACAATTAATATTATGAACAATAATGTTTTTCCGATTTCCTGATTTTATCTTATTTTTGCGCAATTTTAAAGAATTTATTTTATACGGCTGCAAAAGCATATCTACTCGTATAAGGTTGATTATTATTCATGCATGTATCTTATGAAATATATATTTTGTGTTTGTTATCCATGCATGTATCTTATGAAACATATATTTTGTGTTTGTTATTTCAAATATTGTCTCTTTGACTATATACTATAGACAAAAAAAAAAAAAGATTTGATAATGAATGAAGTAAAAATAATTAAAAACAACAAGTGCATAATTTGCTAGAGATATAGGAACATTTTTTAAGACAATTTTCTTTTAATAAGTGGGAATTTGTCTGTTGTTTTTGTTTTGAGTAGTTACAAATACACACGTTCTTTTCAACAATTGCAAAACGCGTTTAAATATTTCTTACGCTTTAGTAAAATAAATTCTCGTGTAGCAAAATAAAGGGAAATATTTTTTTGTGACATTATTATACAGACACATATTATAAGAGAGAAAATTGTTAATATTTTTAACGGGGATAAACTCCGATCCAAAACAAGATCTAGTTATGAGAAGGGATGAAAATTATGAAAACATAACTATCAAATCTATTTTAAGGAAATCGTCTTCGTAATTTTTACCCTTGAGAATTTTTAAATGAAAACATTAAAAAGTATAGAATTCAATGAAAATAAAGTATAAATGGATAAAACGGAACAGAAGGAAACATTTATTGTATCTTATATAAATTATTCTTAATACGGTTATCGATTTAATACTATAATATTATTATTGTATTTGCTCTTATTTTTAATAATGTCAAGGAATTTTGAAATTTGAACAAGGATTAGTAAAATGGCTATTAACCGTATTTTTCAATAATCATTAAACCTAATATTAAACACGAATAATTAATTGTATAAAATTCTCATACAGATTACGACAAAATAGGATATTTAATTAAAGTAGCTTACAGGATAAGGATAGATAAAAATAGAAATATTAATAGAAAAATTATATATATTTTTAGGAACTAAATAAAAATAACATGAATTGCTAGATAACTAACGACTTTCCTTTTCAGTGGCTCGTTTTTTTTTCGGCGTGAAGGGGAGGTGCAGGGTAGGTATGCCGTCGCGAGGTTAGGGTTTCGGCAAATCCGCTGAAGTCGGTTTCGCGTCGCGCGCGGTACGCGGTACCTTTGCTTGTTTCGTCATTTCTTTAGAGTAGTTTTCTTCGGTTTAAGTTCGAGTAGTATATTTTTCGGTACCGCGTCGGTGAATCGGTAACGCGCCTATGGGATTTTGTAGCGTTTTTGATTTGAGATCTGTGGATAGATCACATCCAGAACTAACGTAATGTAGGTTTCTCGTTCTGGATGAGTAATTGTTGACGCGTTTGGAAAACGGGCAAGTTCAGGTGACTGAAATATTGTAATTGAGCGTAATCCATTCGGAGACCCGCGACCGAAATCCTCTCCGAACTAGCTGGCCGACAAGCAGTCACCGCGTGAATGGATTACGGTGCACGGATTGGTTGACCTGTTGGTACCATCCGTTGGCACTACTCAGACTTAACGTCTAGAACCGATGAGAGGTCGGTTCCGCGTTCGATCAGAAAGTAGAAAATCATTACAATATATATATATATATATATATATATATATATATATATATATATATATATATATATATATATATATATATATATATATATATATATATATATATATATATATACGTGGGATATAACGAAATTTGTGACCACGCTAGAGGTTGCAATTTTGCTCCGATTTTCACCAAATTTTCAGGAAGAGTGTATTGAGTAAATATCTCGGTTAAGCCAGCTATATCGGCCAGGCGAAAACGAAATGACGGCCATTTTAGACGAAAAATCTTGATTTCTGTTCTGACCAAAGTATAGCTCCGATTTGCATGAAATTCGGTACAAAGGTTCACTGACATCTGCGATAAATCTCACAATAAAAAATCCAAAGTCGGTATGGCTGAAACAAAACAGCGGCCGCTCGAAGGTCAAAAAACGTACAACATTTTGTTGTTTTGTATTTTTGACCAAAGCTTTCAACCAATTTTAATTAAATTCGGTACTTTGATAGAAACTTTAAGTATTTAAAGAGGTTTGTAAAAAAACTGGAGGTCAGGTCGGAGAAAACAAAATGGCCAGGTGAAACTCAAAGCTTCAAAGTCCTATAAAAGTCGCAATTTTGATCCGGTGTATATGAAATTTCATTTCAAGATAGAAATCAATTAGATCTAGAAAATTTGACATTTTGATGGTCATGCAATGGCCATTTTCAAAATGGCGGTGGTTTAAATATGCGACTTTTTCAGGTTTTCGTGGCCCTCTAGCGATCACATTTTCCAACGGATTTTGATGAAACTTGAGATTATGGATCTTTATACTAAGTTCTTGTATTATACAGGAAATATTTTAAATCGAATGAAAAATAAAAAGGTCGAAATTTTGAAACCTAATATGGTTAGCTCCCATTTTCACTAAAAATTGAGTAATTGTGCCCTGTCTAGAGTGAAACTCTGATTCGAACGAGATTTGCCGCATTGATTGATGAGGTCTTAGCGTACAAAGATTTAAAATAATCCAAAATCAAATGCATGCATTCAAAACTACGGCCCCCAAAGGTTAGAAGGCAAGCGCAATTCGCTATTTTAATAGCAACTAAAATAATGAATAATTTTCATGGAAACGTTTTAAATGACTTAACTTGGAGGTATTTATAAATCAGACAATTTTTAGAATATTGTTAAAATATTTTTACAATACCCTAATAAATTATGAAATCTGTCCTTCCATTCGTCCGTTTGTTCGTGCGTCACAGTAAGTTTCCTTGGAAACTACATGAGCTAGAAAGAGGAAATTTTCTACGTAGGTCTAGAGTGGTGCCTCTCGAAATTTGCAGTGCAAGAAAATTTTTTAAAGTGTTTAAGGGGGGCCTCCCCATACAAGGGGGACTTAAATTTTTTTATATTTCTGTAGCGCTCTAGCAGCCAAGTTTCTCAACAGATTCCAATGAAATTTGAAATTATAAGTTATTAAAGCAAGTTAATTTAACCTGCAAAAAATTATGCAATTCGGATAACAAATGAAAAAGTCGAAAATTTACAGTTTAATATTTTTAGCAGCCGTTTTGAATTAAAATTCCAAAGGGTGGACCCTGATGGTTCAGAAAAGAATTAAAAATATTTATATTAATAGCAACGTAAGTGATTTTTAAACTTTCGTGGAAATCTTTTGAATAAACAGTGATAAGTAATAACAAAACTTAAAATTTGACTTCTTTTTATAAACTTAATTTATAATACTTTGTTTGATGAATTTGGCAAATGCGGACAGATACCCGTCTTAACGGGCAAGTGTCCGCATGCTTTAGGATAACTGTACGCAACATTATTGTGGACTCTTAGTCATCTTGGCAACAAAGATAAGTAAATATTCCATTTTCATAACTTGTGCAATCTTCGTGCCACCAAAACTTGCAGCTATTGCACTCAATCCACTCTTCTGTAGGAGGATCTTTGTACTATTCGTGGCATAGTGGACAGTAATATTTCTTTTTATTGTGATTTTGATATTCTTTTCTTCTGTTCTATAACCGTATCCTTCATGCTCTTCATCTCATTTGATGTATCTTTGGTCATTGTCATGCGTTTAATTTTTGGCTTTCGAATCCTGCTTGCTTTATGGTCTATTTCCTTTTGTTTGTCTTCCAACTTATTTTCAAATGGACTGGAAGTTATTATTTCCGATTTGCTCGGATTTTTACGTCTTGTTTGAATATGTTTTGCTTTTGGTAATGGGCTTATTGTTAATAAAGGAACATGATGTACAGCAGTGTTCGAAGTTTTATTTAAAAAAGAAGAGCAAGAACACTGTACTTTTTGAATTTCTTCTCTCTCAAGTTCGATACCCAAGTTCAGGGACTAGTATCGTTATTTCGGATGAAGGTTTGGAATCGTTTTGAGTTTGTGGACATGAAGTTATCTGAGGGTGTATTTTAGCAACAATTACTGTGATATCATTTCCAATATCTTGTCTTCCTCTCGAACTAGAGGAAGATGCGATATGCACTTCAGCAATATTTGGAGTGTCAAGACCTTCATCATCTTGTCTTATGTTGACAAAACTAGTTAAACCGGAACTAGATGGATTAGAGTTGGCAGTTCGTTCAGTTGTACTAAAGATGTCTGTAACAGAGGATGGAGTAAAATCAGCTTCCGTAAAAAAGTCGTCGTTAAACGGAAATATTCCAGTGGCCTTGAATGCTGAGGCTGCATTGCCTACAGTTGCAATTTGTTTGAAAGCTCTGTCGAAAATTAGAGCTACTTGGTATTGATTAATTGATCTTCCTGGATGTTGTGCCATCCATCGGTCAGATTCGGTTGCGTATTGGTTCTTCAAAGGACTGTAGGTAGCCTTATCCAAAGGTTGCATATTGTGGCTGCTATGTGGCGGCATTGTTATCACGATGATATTATGACTTCTGCAAAACAATGTAGCTTGTAGACTAATATGGCTGGAATGGTTATCAATTATCGATAACACTGGGCTGTCGGCTGTCGGTGATACATAGTCATTGAAATGTTGCAGCCAGTTCAAGTATAAATCTGTATTTATGAACCCTGAATCTGACGTCATACCAACACTACCAGCTGGAGCTCCATCCATTAGTTCACTTTTCATTCGTTTACGTGGAAAAATGAATGCCAGCGGTACATAGTTTCCAGTTGCACTGACACAGCAAACTACTGTAATTGTTTGACCACGTTCTCCGGAAACAATTTTATTGACGTTTCTTTTTCCTTTGAAAGAAATTACCTTAGGTGTTTTTTTGGGAACAGTGCTGATGCCAGTTTCATCCATGTTAAAAATGCGACCTGGTGGAAAGTTATACCGCTCTTGACACTCTTTTAAATTAGTGTAGAACCGGTTCACTTGGATTCGATTGAAGCCAATCGCTCTTACAATGCTAGTGGGTGTGGTTTCTCTTAACGCTAAATCGGGGTGACGTTTCATGAATTCATATACCCAGTCCTTTCCAGCAGTTTTAGTTGTTTTATCGAATCTGTTTTCGATTTTATTAACTTCTGCAAATTCATAAACTATTCTTCTTAATGAATCCAAAGTTACACTATAGAACATATCATCACTCGATTTGCAGTAGTTATAGATTTTCAAAGCAAAACAAAAACAATAAAACTAAATTGATTAATATGTACAGTTTAAATAGCATGTATAGTTTGAATCTCTTACTTCTTGTTCACGAGTAAATGTTGGCTTATATCGTCCCATCGATGTTGCAATGAAGCCAAGTTTCATACGTTTTCTCAGAGTGTTTTCATCTATTCCAACAATTCCAGCAGCAGTTCTTTGGGATTTACCTTCTTTTATTAATTTTGTTGCCCTTTCAATTTGTTCTTTGGTACATACTTTTCTTTCAAGACATTTCCTTATGTACTTTCGAGGCATGATTGAACTGAAGAGCAATAAAAAATAAATTAAAGCTTTTTCAGTATTTTAATGGGGAAAGTGTACGCACTTCAGTACTGCGTACACTTACCCGCGGATACTTACCCCATAACGTCAAACAAAATTAAAACAGAAATAAAAAGCATATGAATTACCTTAGTTGAAATTTGCTGTTTCTGATGAAAATTTGATGAACGTTAAGGGCCTTTATAACCCGTTTACTGCCTACAACTTTTTTTTTGAATACTTGTAACACGCCTATATATTTGAGGAAAAATTTTACCAAAATAGGGGAAAAACAATAATGTCAGATAATTTCCGAATTTTTACAGACACTAAGTATGCCACGCGGCTATCTCACTTGCGTTCCAGAGGAGAACTAAACTCAATGTCATTCGACTTGCAATCTACAGTGGTGCTCGCAGAAACTTTACTGCGTACACTTTCCCGCCGCGGACGGTTACCCCACATTACTCTATATGTTTATAACAATTAATTATCTGCCGATTTCAATATGTGATCCATAAATGTGCAACTCAATTGAATGAGCAAAATATTTGCGCCTCTATAAAGGGTCTTTAAATACAAACGTCGGCAGATTCCTTCCATGTCAATAAATACCCATGTGGTGTTATGAAAATTGCAGTAAGAAGTGTAATAGTACGCAAGCCAAATTCTTTTCCGAAACCTTACGCTACATACGAAAAATTTACCTTTCCGGCTGGTGCTGCCAACGGAGATTTTTTTTTACATGTGGCGTTAAAAATAGGGGGGTGCAACTTTCTTTCCGCCGATGCTCTGATCTTTACACGCTCCTATAGTTCACCCAATCTATTTTTGTGTAGGATACAAGTTAACATCTCCCAACGATGCAAACCTGCGGACGCCAGGGCTGCATTGCAACATGAAATCGGATCACGAAAATCAACATCTCGCAACAATGCAATACTGCTGACGCAGAACTACATCGCAACATGAAATTAGAATCGCAAAGAAATGAAAATTCAAGCGCTGCAAATTGAATATTGGCATAATTTAGAATTAGTTTAGATTATTTCAGTGCTATTGTGTTGTAACTCATAACAAATAAAGATGGCCCTTGCCCTTAATATTAGATTTTTTTATTCAAACCCGCGTTTGATTTGTTAACCAGCGCCAAAAGTTGGGCACTTGGGCACGCGTAAAAAATAATTCGACCGAATAAAATAAAAAGATTGCAAAGGATTGACAGTGTGATTTCTACCAAGATATTACTAATTGCGATTCGGTTCGCGAATTGTCTTATGTACACGATAATTCGTTATCCGCGAAAACCAAGGACTCGGTCACTACACGTAAAGTTAAGAACCGGAAATTTAAAAAACGTTCCATGCTGTATTCTACCCCCAGTAGCCTTCAGACAAATAAAGCGACGTTGTGTGATTGCACCGCAAACGTCGAAAATGTGGCGGAAGTACTGCACTCAGAAACGGAAAGCGATAATCTCTCCCAAGGTTGGTTGCAAAGTACAATTGATGCCCAGCGATACCAAGAAGAAAGGCTATTCCGAAAAGTGGGAGATGTTCTGAAAAGAATGCAATCTGCATGCGACTCCCCAAAAATCAGCAAAGCAGTAAAGGTTGGGTTCCTTGAACTAGAGGAGCTCCTAGATCACATAGGGAAATAGGAGTTCGCTATGTTACATAAAAGAAAAGAGTGTACGAAAGAGGCACACTGTATTCTTCGCAAGGATGCTGATCCAAGGCCTGATTTTGGACACTAAACACCTCCCCTGTCAACCTGAGAACCCAGCCTGGAACCGTTTGACACATTACTTCGGGCCAGGTCTCGTTTTGTTACGCCGTGGGGCGCCTTCAAGCTGGGGAGTCCCTTTCCTTTATATTTTAGGACTGCCCAAGCATAATGTGCCTCGTGGTTCCATTTGTCAACCGATTCGAGCATCACCGCAACTATATTATCCGGGGTGAGCTCTCCCGTCTGTCTGTAGAGTTCCCTTCGCAGCCTGACCCATTTTGTGCACGCAAAAAGTGTGTGACAGGCATTGTCCTCCTCTCCTGGGCAAAACCGACAATCGGGAGACCGTGACTTACCGATCTTGTGCAGGTAAGACTGAAAACACCCATGCCCGCTCAAAAGCTGGGTCAGATAGAAGTCAGTCTTACCATGCCTTCGATTCAGCCACGGTCTCACATCCGGGATGAGGCGCGCAGTCCACCTTCCCTTCGTGCAATTCACCCAAGACTGCTGCCAATCGTTGAGCGAGCGTTGTCTCTCCTCGCGGACAACTATCTCCCTCGCATCCTCGTTTCGGCTCAGGTAAATAGCGCGGCGTTCTCTAGCAAGGAGGGCGACAGGTATCACGCCTGCAATCACTCTCACCGCCAAGTCAGAGACTGTTGGATACGAAGATGCAATTCTCAGTGCTCCTCTTCTCTGTACCGGTGCCAAACGTTTTCGGTATACCTCCTTGCTGAGAGCGTCGCCCCATACCTCTGCTCCGTACAGTAGCACTGACCCTACAGCACTCATCAAGAGGCGTCTTCTTGATGGGCTGGGTCCCCATACGTTGGCCATAAGTCGACTCAGGGCCGATATTCCCGAAGCAGCCTTCTTAGCCGTTGCCCTGATTTGCTCAGAGGGGATTCTCTTTTTTGTCAAGATGACCACTTCGGTTTTCTCCAATGCTAAACTGAGTCCGCGAGCAGTCATCCAGTCCCTCACTCGGAGCATTAGCATATCTAGCCTAAGTTGCGCTTGTTCAACGGTGCATCCAGTGACCAGAGCCGCAACATCATTCCCATAGCCGACCAAGCGCGACTCATCTGGCATCTCAAGTCTCAGTAGCCCGTCGTTAGACACGTACCACAGGTCCGGACCAACAATAGATGTAATTTCCATCCTTCGTTGGCCCTGTGTCATGTCGTAGAGCAGGCTTCGGTCCTTTAGGTAGTTCCTCAAAAGCCGCATTAGATATTCTGGAACTTGAAAAGAGTTTTCCAGAGTATCCAGAATATCCATCCATCTAGCGGAGTTGAAGGCATTCCTGACGTCGAGTGTCACCAACAGGATGATCTGTAGCTTAGTGTGACTATATGCCTCTGCCTTTTGGACCGCGTTCATCACCTCTGCAATCGCATCAATAGTGGAACGTCCTGGTCTAAAGCCGTTCTGCCGAGGAGATAGGTCCCCAGCAGCACGAATCGCGTCAGTGAGGCTTCCCTTGATGAGTTTCTCTAGCACTTTCCCAGCCGTGTCTAGCATGCATAACGGGCGGTATGCAGACGGCGATTCGGGATTTCCCTTCCCCTTGCTGATCAGCACGAGCCTCGTCACCTTCCATCGTACCGGGAAAACCCCGTCCCGTAGGCAAGCGTTGAATGTGCTGAGCAGCAAGTCAGGACAATGGTGATAGATGAGCCGCAGCACCTCAGCTGGAACACCATCTGGACCTGGGGCCTTCCTCGCTTTCAAGGAGAGGACTGCCGCCTCCAGTTCCAGCTGTATGAAGAGTGGGCACTCGACTGCTGTTTCACCATGGACAGCGTCAACACGGACGGGAAGGGCGGGGAAGAGTCCCCGCACTATCGCGTCCATCTTGTCCACGTCATGTATGCAAGGCTTCCGTAGGGCACCAAGTTTCCCCATGATCAGCTTGTCGCCAAGGCCCCACGGATCCTTGTTCACATTGTCCACTAAGTCTTGCCAGCAGCGAGCCTTGCTATTGTTGATCAGTTTGCGAAGGCATTTCCTGGCCGACTTATATGCTGCTACCTGCTTGCATGCTCGTCACGTTTCCGCGCACGTTGAGCCTCACGCCGAAGCTTGTGACACTCCCCCCGCTTTTCGGCGATTTCAGTAGACCACCAGTACACTGGGGGCTTGCCGTGCCGGGTTTTTCGAAGGGGCATAGAAGCGCAGCAAGCAGTCGTTAACATGCTCATAGTAGAGTTCACCACGTCTTGAGCTCCCAGTTCTTCCGTCCCTTCCGAAGCTCCCTGCAGCAGCTCACCTGCTGCAAGAACCCTGACGAACCTCTCGACGTCCATTCTTCCAATGTTCCATCCAGTTGTAGAAGGCCGAGAGCACGGACGTCGGGAGACAGCATCACTGATCTCAAGCAGAATGCACTGGTCATCACTGGCTGAGTAGTCCTCTAACACTTTCCAGTTGTGTATCCTCCGTACTAAGGACTCCGAGGCGAATGTCACGTCCGGTATGGTTCCCTCACAGCCAATACGGCGGAAAGTCGGCGTGTTTCCGGAGTTTGGTACGACGAGGGCCGTCCTGGCCGCCATTTCCAGGATTCGTTTTCCGCACGGATCCGTCTGAGGCATGCCCCATTCGATTGCTTTAGCATTGAAGTCGCTCCCAAAGGGCACTTTACCCTCTGCGTTTGAGACAGCGCCTTCCAAAGCATTAAGCTAGGCTTAGAAAGATGATATCCACTCGTTAGGCGTTAGGTACACACTAAAGAAGGTGGTCCCTGAGCACCGAACCCACACGAAACCATCCCTCCATCCACAGCTCTTCGCTTGAAAGTCACTGTTCCGAACCCAAATAGCGGCAGTAGTTTCATCAGAGTACCATAATGCAGGAGTTTTATTATGGTGTTGCTCACTCAGCAGAAAGAAGTCGGCTTTCATGTCCCTCGCAAACTGCTCAAGCAGATTTTGGGCGGTTCAACTGCGGTGTAGGTTTAGCTGCAGGATGGGGGTCATTTAAGTTCTGATTTTGCCTTGGCTCGGGCTTCCTGGTAAACCCAGCATTTTCCTGATCCCAAGACGTATCCAAAATCAGGTCCTGGATCAGCATCCTTGCAAAAAATACAGTATGCCTCCTTCGTACACTCTTTTCTTTTATGTCCCATGTCACCGCATTTGTCATATAGAGGACTCCTATCGGGTCCTTTGCATACTTGTGTGACCATAACCAAGGCATTTGAAACATTGAAGAGGCATTGCTCTTCGCCGTATCCTACAGACAACCCACCCAATTCTTACTTTGCCCTTGTTCAGGAATTGTTCGGCGTCCTTTTCGGTCAAATCAACTATGGCCATGCGCTCTCCCCTGTTGTTTTCTTGTGTCAGTCTCGCTTTGATCCTTCCCACGCTAGGGAACTCCTTTTTGATGGCCTCTTCTACCTCGGCCAGATCCGTCACGCAGTCTATGTCTCGTATTTCGATCGTTGCCATCGGCTCGAGCGAGGCTATAGTTGCGCTTTTGCTGAGGACTTTCTTTACTGCGTCGCAGAATGCTTCCTAATTGCCGGCCTCTGCTCCGAATTCGACCAGTTTGTGGCCCGACCGCGTTGGTCGTACTACTTTAATGGTAGTATTGGTGTCTTCGGGCCTTACGTTTCCCCTGATGTCCCGCAGTACTTCCGCGAAGGATCGGCCATCTTGGGGCTTTACAAGTGGTGCCTGCTGCCGGGGTTTTCGTCAGGGCTTCTGCCTCTCCTGCTTTGCATCAGGTCCTTTTTTTAATTGGGCTTCCGTACGAACTTTATTTTCTGGCTTTTTTTGAAGGAGTTTCTTTGCAGCTTTCTTCGCTCTTTTTGTAAGCACTGTCTGGAACCCGTGATCGGGTGCTCCACGCCCTTCAAGTGCCTCTTCCTTCCTTCTTTTATCCCGATCTCCTTCGATTGTGCTAGACGCCATTCTTTTATTGACGTTTAATGGTGGAGCTATCTGCGGGTCGCCTTTGGATTTCGCCCCAAACGCCTCTTTGGCCTTCTCTTCGTCTTCAGCCCTTAACCAGCTTCTCTGATTGTGCCCTATGCGATCTAGGAGCTCCTATAGTTCAAGGAGCCCTTCCTTTGCTGCTTTGCCGATTTTTGGGGAGCCGCATGCAGCTTGCATTCTTTTCATAACATCACCCGCTTTTCGGAGTAGTCTTTCTTCTTCATATCGTTGGGCCGCAATTGTACCTTGCAACCATCCTTGGGAGAGGTTATCGCATTCCGTTTCCGAGTGCAGTACTTCCGCCACATTTTCAACTTTGGCGGTGCATTCGCGCGGTGTCTGGTCACTCTTTGCTTTTAGTGCCGTAATCTCCTCGTTGGCTTCTGGATTTTCCGTTGCAATGTCGGGATTTGCGACCCTTGCATCGGTCGCTTCGGTAACGATCACAGCAGTTACAATCGGATTTTTGGTGCTCTTTATGTTATCTCCCACCTCTCGAACACCTGAAGTGTCCTGCAGAGTTTCCCGTTTCTCCTTCATAGGACGCTCTGGCGTTCGCATCATTTTTTTGCTGCGCCCGAATGCCGCAGAATCTCAGTCTGTATTCTCCGTTTTTCGTCCGTCTTCACTGTCGTTGTGTTAGTCTTCGTTTTTGTCGTTGTTAGTACCGCTCACGACGTACTGTTGACATCGTGGCTGCAACCGCTGGTTGCGTCGTCGATATTATTCTTCGTTTCTTTTTCTGGGTATTTGTGGTCTTTGATTTTGTTTGCTCCAGTTTTGTTTGGTCCTCCCTCGGAGCCGCTATCTCCGTTCTTGTGCGTAGTCGCCTTTTTGGTCCCATGGTTATCTTTGCAGAGCAGGGAGGCCATGCAAGGATTGGCACAAGCCCTTATGGGGACAAGTGCTCAGAGCCAGACCAGCGCTAATCGGGAGTCCGTCTCAACCGAACGTATACCACCAACCGAATGGTGCGAACTTCGAACGTACTCCGAGGCCTGCCAAGGTTTTACCGGGACGGAGACGGTATGATAGTTGAATTGGAGCCGTTCACACACGAGCTTCACCTCGACGCTACTGTGCAGAGCAACTAGGTGCAAACCATCACATCCACCAGCCCAAAGCGTCATTTCCAGTTCGTTGTCCAAAGCATAGTCCAGATTGAATCAGAGTCGTAACCTGTCATCCTAGGAGGGAACCTCACGGCGCCCCCCCCCCATATCCTCGGGCCCGTGGGGGCGGCGCTCCCCAAAGAATGGTAGCCTCCAAGAGTGCTCTTGTTGACCGGCATTCTCCCTGCGGGAATTTCCTCGGGGACGTAGGGGCGGAACTCCCTAAAGAATGCTAGCCTCCAAGAGTGCTTTTGTCGACCGGCATTCCCCCTGCGGATACTCTTAGAATGCAAGGGAGGGAAACTTTTGGCTCCAACATGAACCCAATTCCTGACACCAGTGATGATCTATCTGACATGGATAAGATTTCTGATGTCTTGAAGAGCCTGCGGACATTCTCCGGGGAGCCGGGAGAGTTCAGCTCTTGGCGGAAAAGTGTCGACAGAATATTGAAAATCGACGACCATTTGGAAGGTATGCCGAAATACTACAGCATGCTGTCCATTATCAGGAACAAAATTTTGGGCCACGCCGATATAGCGTTAGAATCCTACATCACTCCCTAAATTGGTTTAAAATTTCCAAGTGCCTGGCTCTGCATTATGCAGGCAAGCGGAAATTCGGCACCTTGGAATACCAGATAATAACCCTGGTACAAGGTGGAAATACCGTTTCCCAATTCTATCAGGAGGTGTGCCGCCACTTATCACTGATCTTGAACAAACTGGGATCTATCGACATGGGCCAGGATGCAATGAACATCATGACTCAATTTTATCGTGACAAGGCTTTGGGCATGTTCATTAAAGTATTGAGGGGATGATCCTTAAAGATTACTGGCTGTAAAAGAAATAAAATTCTGTTCTTCATTCTCCCAAGCCTTGTAGCCTTTGACGGGATAATTGGTAACGATGCCCTCAGGACCTTAAAGCAGTCATCCACATAAATGAAAATTATATGGCAATATATCCTAATCTTCTTATACCCCTAAACAACACATCTCTGAAACAGTTAATAAAATAGATATCAGGATTACCCATCTAAATCAAAGACAAACATTAAAACCGAAAAATATTTTGAAAAATTGTTCCAAATTATTAACAGAGCCGGATGAAAGTTTAACATACACAAGAATAGTAAAAGGAGAAATACGGACAACATATGACGACCCCGTATATGCTAGGGCATATCCATATCCAATGGCCTTGAAAGAAGTAGTTGAGAAGGAAATTAATAAACTGCTCAAAAATGGAATAATTTGACCATCTCATTCTCTCTATAATTCCCCGGTTTAGATCGTCCCGAAAAAAAATTGGACGCATCTGGAGAGAAGAAGTATCAAATCGTGATCGATTACCACAAGCTGGACTCAGTTACCATCGTAGATAGGTACCTGATACCAGAGATAGGTGAGATCTTGGCCAATCTGGGGAAAAACAATTTTTTTTCTATTGTCGACCTTAAAAGTGGATTCCACCAAATACCACTTAAGGAGAACAACATCCCTAAAACTTCCTTTTCTGTCAACAACGGCAAGTTTGAATTCACACGCCTTTATGGACTGAAAAATGTTCCATCCATATTCCAGAGAACTCTCGATGACATTCTACGTGAGCACATACGACTTCGCTGCTATGTGTATATCGATGATATTATCATCTTCGAAAGCAATGAGGAAGAGCACTTCAATAATCTAGAAGGCTCCAATATGAAGCTTCAATCGGACAAGTGTGAGTTCCTAAAGAGAAAAATCGAATTTTTGGGATTCATAGTCAGCAGTGACAGCATCAACACCAATCTCCAGAAGGTTCAAGCAATTGCAAATTGCACTGTATTCAAAATTATGCTTTTTCTCTTTTAAGAGGGGAAGATGGACGAGTGTCCAAGAATCTATCGAAAAATAAAATAATCCATTTTGATTTAACGGCTCTACATGCGTTTGATAATCTCGAAAACTGCCTGATTTCCAAGAAAGTAATTTTGACACATCTGAACCTCGAAAAAGAGTTCCAATTGACAACCGATACCTCCGATTCCGCCATAGGTGCAGTTCTCTCAGAAGATGACAAGCCCATCGTTTTCTTGTCGAGAACTTGAATGAAAACTGAAGAGAACTATGCCACCAGTGAGAAGGAGATGCTTGCTTTCATCTGGGCTCTCCGCTCATTGCAATGCCACCTCTATGGCTCTCGTAAGGTCAAAATATATACTTGCCATTAACCGTTAACCTATGCGCTGAGCAACAAGAACATGAACAGCAAAATGAAAAGATGGAAATCCATCTTGGAGGAGTACAATCACCAATTGGAATAAAAACCAGGCAGAGCAAATGTTGTCGCAGATTCTCTGTCCCGGCCCTCCAAAGCGACTTTAGTGAACTGCTTAACGCCCACAGTATACAGTGATGAAAGCCCATCCCAAAATCTGATTTCTACCACCAAAACGCCTGTCTTCGCCTTCCGAAACCTAATTATTCTAAGAATTGGTGAAGAAGACAGTTACTATCTACAACACTCTTTCCCAAATCATTTCAGACATACTCTCATAAAGCGACAATATTCGAATACTGACATAATTAACATCTTTAAACGTTAATTTAACCCTAACACGATGAATGGCCTTCTGACATCTGAAGAAGTCATGGGTCGTGTTCAAGAAATTGAACATGCAAATTCCAAGAGCTATCGGACTCGATACACTCAAAAGTTTGTTGAGGATATCGGAAGCGAAGTTGAGCAGGAGGAAAGAATCCTGCAAACTCAACAAAAGAGCTCACGAAAATGCCGAAGAGAACCGCGTTCAGCTCCTTGAACGTTTTTACTTCCCAAAGATGCCGGCAAGGATTAAAAGTTTGGTGAAGCGATGTAGTGTGTGCAAGGAAAACAAATATGATCGGCACCCCAACAAACCTTTACTAAACCCGACACCTACCTCAACATATCTAGGCCATACGATCTATATTGAATTGTTTAGCACAGAAAAACATAGAGTCCTGAATGCCATAGACAAATTTCCCAAATTCCAATTTGCTTCTAAATCAATCGAAGATATTAAACAACCCCTGACAGACTTGCTCTTCTACTTTTGTGTGCCAGAAATAGTGATTATAGATAACGAAAGCTCGCTTAGATCAGCCTCAATAACGTCATTAATGAAGGACGACCTCAAAATTAATGTCTATAAGACAACACCATACAAGAGCGAGGTCAACGGGCTGATTGAACGATGGCATAGCACTCTTACCGAGATTATCAGATGCCTGAAGAAGGATGGGCCCCTTAGGTCCTTTGGAGATCTGTTACAACGAGACGTTCCCGAATATAATTGTACAATACATTCCACAACTGGAAAAATACCGATCGAATTGCATCTTGGTCGAATTCCAAATACAGATCCAGAGAAACTAGAAAGGATTCGATTATCAAATGTGGACAAACTAAAACTTAAACAACAAAAGGATATGATAAACCACAACAAGAGTAGACAACCGACAAAAAATTACGAGATAGGTGGAAACAATTTACGTTATTGTAGAATAAATAAAAGGAAGGGACCCAAACTCACAGCGAGGTACAAGCAGGAAATTGTTGAGGAAAATTATAATTCAACCTTTTTGATTGAATCTGGCAAAAACGTGCATAAGAGTCACATTCGTAATTGTAACTTTCTTTCAGTTTACTTCTACTCTATACTGTTAATGCAAAAATCAAAATGTTGGATTTCTCAAGCTCCCCAATCATCTCGTTCCATACCGGAAGGGCAATAATTCAAGATGGAAACTTCAAGCTGATCTACACCATCGATATATACCAATATGAACGCTTTGTCTCCGAAATCGAACCTATTCTCAACTTCTCAGAAATCAAGCACCACCCGACTTCGTCACACTTATCCTACGAACTTCAAGAAATCCGCGAACTAATTCAAAATTTAAAACCTAGAACAATCAAAAGATCACTCGGTTTCATCGGCACCACCTGGAAGTGGACTGCAGGTAGCACAGTTCACGAAGATTTAGTAACGATACAGGACAAAATTAATAATCTCCTTCAGAACAACAATAGACAAGTCATAATCAATAAAATGTACAATGAAAGAATAAATAACATAACTATGATTGCCAACAAGATCCAAAATTCAGTCAAAGTAAATAGTCAAACAAATTACGAAAATGTTTTGGATCAAATTTAGACTTTCACTATTAAAAGACGAATTAAAAAACATAAATTCAGCATTTCATTGGCTAAAACTAGGGGTTGTAAATTCGGTTATTCTATCTTAATCAGGAATCGAAATTGCCACAGATATATTGGACAAAGAACTGCTTCCATATACAACTATTGAAGAGGCTTTAGAAGTTAAAATTATTGTGAACATATCCTCGATACTGTACATAATTAATATACCATTAACTACCAACCTCACATACGAATCATTTTTAATAAAAGCTTAAAAAATAGTAATGTAATAGATTTAAAAGTCAATAATATCCTGAAAAAGGATGACGAAATGTTTGGCATAATTCAAAATTGTAAAAAAGTAAATTCATTGTCAATTTGTAAACCAAATCAATTCTCGAACATAAGCACCACTTCCTGCGTCCCGAATCTGTTACGAAACATTACGCCGACTTGCGACCGCAGCCCTCAAGAGAAATTCGACATCGAAAGATTTCAAAGGGCATCCGTGGCGAAAAATTACACGGAGGCCCTCGACAAGCAGTTGGGTTCCCTCTTATCAGAATACAACCCTGAAACAAGCAAAGAGCTATACGTGGAAGTGAAACCAGCAATTTAGACCATGGCAGAACAGACAATCGGACGTTAAGTTCTGCGCAAAAGAAATGATTGGTTCGATGATAAGGGACAGAATGCGTTAGACAAAAAGAATCAGGCGTACTAGCAATACTTAAGAAATCCAGCACTAAGAGAAAAGATTATTAAAATCTCTGAAGAGTAGCAAATGAGATAATAAGAATTAAACAAGTTGAGTAAGCAGGAGAGTGCTCCTTCCAGAAGGTCTTTGTAAACATCTTAGGGTTAGAAGCAAGTTTTCTAATGGCGTGAATCGATAACTTGAATTATTCATCCAATACTTAGATATGAAATCGTTCAAATTTATACAAAAGATGCACAGTTTCTTTCATAAGCACAGTGCAGCCGCCATTTTAATCTAGCTTAAATGATTTTTCTGAATGCTCGGCCGATTGAACATGTTCAAGTTAAACACTATTCCTTAAATTTTCATGAAAAATTGAAAGAAAATAAAAGTGCCTAAGTCAATTTTAAATATATATATATATAGGGTTTTCCAATAAGAGGTGTTATTTTGAATAGATCTTGTGATTTAACACTCTGTGACTTCTTCCTTTGGAGCAGCCACGTGATAGAGAAGGCCTATGCCAATAGCCCAGCGTCGATTCAAGATCTCAAAGATGAAATTCGTGAGGCTATCGAGGACATAGGGCAACCACTTTGCGATTTGGTTATGCAAAATTTCATGAAGAGGATATGATCCTGTAAGCGTGTCGTAGTGGTTATTTGCTCAACGTTAGTTGTTGCTATTAACGGCATATCTTCTTCTTTATAATGAAATAAACATTCGATCAGTTGTATTAAAAATGGCATTTTTCTTTTAATATCAAAATAACACCTCTTATTGGAAAACCCTATATCACCCATAAACACGTGTTATTGTTGGTGTAATTCCATATAATTGAAATGGCTATAACTCACTTGATTATGATTCGGTCTCAATTAAATTTTGTGAATATATATATATCTTATGTTAGTCTTTATAATTGCAAAATTTCAAGAAGTTTAAAGGTACCGTTTTGATTTTACAGGCAAAAATGTAAAATCTACAAATCATACTATTATTAACAAAGTTGAGTGAATTTCGATTTCTAAGGTATTTGTTGCCCCTGTACTCATAAAGGTCCACGTTCGTGATAATTTTCAGATTTTTCGGCTGAAAGCTGTCCAATCGCGAAGGGGGGGACACAAATTTTGGGTACATTTTGCCTTCCCCTGGACCCCCTAATTCACAAAATGATTTTTTTTATTTCAGATTCTAAGAGTTCTAATTAAGACCTTTCATTTGATACCCTACTCGACTAACTTTGATGAAAAAAAATTTTTAAGGGCCAATTCGTTATTAGGGGGGACCCCCCTTAAACATTTTTTAAATTTTTATTAAGGCCTTAACTTTTGAGAGACCATCATTTTTGACCTTTTCACAAAGTTTGAGCATTCTAGCTTCTATAGTTTCTGAGGAAATCAGCTGCGACGCACGGACAGACGGACAGACGGACGGACGGACGGGCAGACGGACAGAAAGGTCGCGAAACTAGTAAGTCTTTGTAAAAAAAAATTTTTACAAAGACCTAAAAAAGAAAAAAACTATGACGAGCAATCGAAGAGCATCGATGTAAGTCGAACGAGCAAACTACAAACTAGTGAGAACCCCGAAGTAGCCCAAGACCACGCTCTACCGTGATGACATCGACAACATCACCACTGATGAAAACAAGATTATGGAAGGATGGGCATCATATTTCAGGAACCTCCTTAATCCTCCGCACAGCTCCAGAAATTCGGAACCTATAGATATTCCCGGAGGACTTCCAATGGCCCCACCAAGCTTTTTCCACCATCAAAGCCCAAAAGAATAATAAAGCCCTGGGCATTGATGAGGTTCCAGTGGAGTTCATCAAATATGGTGGCAGCGGGGCTCTGAAAGCCATCAATAATATCATCCAGTACATTTGGCAACAAAAACATATGCGTAACGAGCGGAGCCAATCAGTTATATTTCCTATCCTATTTAATACTTCGTACAACGTACAACATATTTTCAAAGATCAAAGCAACTAAAATCGGATCATATGCCAACAGTATTATTGGGGAGTATAAAAGTGGCTTTAGAGCAGGTAGATCAATAATGTACCGATTGCTTACAGTCAAGCAGATACTTGAGAAATGCTGAGAGTTCAACATAGACGTATACAAAATTTCCGAATACCTTGAGCAAGCATACGACAGTATTGATAGAATAATGCTTTGCTTTGGTATCCCATCCAAATTAGTCCGTCTTACTAAAATGACAAAGATATCCTCCCAAGTCCGCATCAATAACTAACTCACCGGTGCCTTTGGAACAAATATTGAACTAAAGCAGGGAGATGAGCTAGCCCCATTGCTCTGCAATTTGGCTCTGGGATATGTCATAAGAAAGCTACCTGTTGATACAAGATGCACATTTTTATACATTTTTAAAACAAGGTGAGCGAATGACATCAATAATTTATCACTGTCGTTAACATAAGCCAAAAAACTTTCCCTGAGACTCGAAAGCAAAGCAAAACTAGTAGGGCTACATATCAATGAGAATAAAAAAACTCATGACGCAGTCAAGGAAGAATACTTCAAATATACAAAATATCACACTTGACAAGTGTAATAAACATAAGCAGTAAAGACAGCCCCGTGGTGATCAGGAGTCGCTGCTTTGTTTGTTGTTTTACGAGATTAAAATTAACTACATCCATCAAGTTTCCAAAAAAAATTCTTGCTCCTCCGTATTAGGGCGCCCTGGTGTTCACATCACTTTTTTGCTGTGCCCAAACACCACGGGAATTTCAGTCTGGACAAGGCTGTTTGCTTCGTTCTTTGTTTAGCAATGCTCTCATTGTATTCGTCGCCATTGATACCCCACCGCGGGTTGCGTCGCCGTAGTTGAAATTTTTACAATTTTTTTATTGGATTTTTGGTCCGTTTGTAGGTTTTTCATTTGAAATTGCTCCATTTTGATTATGTTCCCCCTCGTAGTCACAATTTTCGTTTGTATCTGTGGTCTCTTTTCTGGTCTCATGATTATTTTTGCAGAGCAGGGAGGCCATGCGAATGATGGCACTAGCTCTTATGGGAACGAGTGCTCATATGGATACCAGCGCTAATCTCAAGTCCGTCTTAACCAAACCCACACCTTCAACCTAATGGTGTGAAGTTAGCGATGCCTACCAAAGTTTTACCGGGACGGAAATGAGAGAATGGTTGAATTGGAGCCCTTCATGCACGAGTGTCACCTCGGTGCTACCGTGCGAAGCAACTGGGTCCAAACCATCATATGTGCCAGCGCAAAGTGTCAATCTAGTTCGTTGTCCAAAGCTTAGTCCAGATTCAGTCAGGGCCAATACCGATCATCCCAGGAGGAACCTCACGGTGGCCTCCATATCCTCGGGTTCGTGGGGTTGGCACTCCCTAAAGAATGCTAGCCTCCAAGAGTATTCCTACGGCAACCATTTTTTGTATGCCTGATTCTTTTTTCTAACGCATTCTGCACCTCGTAATCGAATCAATAATTTATTTTGCGCTCGGCTTGATGTCCAATCGTCTGTTCTGCCACGGTCTTAGTTGTCGCTTTCACTTCGACCTATAGCTCGTTGCTTGTTTTCAGCGATGAGTTGGATAGAAGTTAGTCGATTGTCGAGGGTCGTCGTGAAATTTTCTGCCACAGATGCCGTTTGGAGCCTTTCAATGCCGAATTTTTCTGGAGGGTCTCGAGTGTCGCGTGCCAACACATTAGGTGTGAACGACATGTAAAAATACCCGTATGGGATTTCTTATGTGAAAGAAAGTGGGTTCTATGGGAATTTGAATGTTTTCTATTAATGGACATTAGTCATGTCCATTGAAAACAATTCATTATGAATCTTGCACATGTTGCGCTGGATATTGCACATGTTGCGTTCGTAATTTATGAGGTAAGTTCTTATGAATTGAGTTTTGGTAAACATTGCATTAATTAAATTTATTGATGCAATGTTTATCAATGGAGATAAATTAAGGTAAGTATCTATATAGTGCCATTACACTGGTCCTCGCTGTATACGCCTTTGACACATGACACAGTAGGCTAATTTGATCATGTAATGATCTCAGTTACAATTGGCTCCTCGGTATGTACGAATGTCAAGTAGGCTCAATGTCGTTGGATCAGAACATGGTCGATTCGGTGGTAACTAGGCCATTTTATGTATGCGTTAATATGGAAAGCAAGTCGAACGTATGACTAGATTTTTGCTACATGCAAAGTAAATCAGGCCCTGGCCGTGGTCATTTGTTTCATCGTGGAGACTATATTCTCGAGTCGTTCCCCGATGTGATAGCTCATTGCCAACATTAGCGTTGAAATCACCTAGAATTATTGTTGTGTCATTTATAGACAATGAGTCGACTGGTCTTTCCTGATGCTTGTAGAACATTTCCTTCGTGTCTTCGTCCTTCTTTTCAGTCGGCGTGTGCGCTCATCAGCCACATTTTGAAGAATTTTGTTTTATACGGATTGCACACATTCGTTCATTGACTGACTTAAAACCAATAACGTGCAATTTGAACTCCCTATCAACAATAAAACCTTCTCCGATTTTCGCTTTCCAGCAGGCTTTCCACTTGTGTACAGTTCGTTTCCTGGATTGCCAGTCATTCAAAACGTTTCCATTAAACATTTTCATTATTTCAATTGCTACTAAAATAGCGAATTGTGCTTGCCTTCTGACCTTTGGGGACCGCCATTTTGAATGCATGCATTTGATTTTGGATTGTTTTAAATCTTTGTGTCTAGGACTTCATCAATCAATGTGCCAAATCTCGTTCAAATCGGAGTTTCACTCTAGATAGAACGAAAGTATTCATTAGTGAAAATGGCAACTAAAAGTATTAAGTTTTAAATTTTCGACTTTTTTATCTTTCATTTGATTTTAATTATTTTTTGCGTAATACAAGAACTTAGTACAGAGATCCATAATCTGAAGTTTTATCAAAATCCGTTGGAAAATGTGACTGCTAAAGGGCCACAAAAATCTGAAAACAAAACACATAATTAAACCACCGCTATTTTGAAATTTATACATGCCTGATCACCAAAATGTCAAAGTCTCTAGTTCTAAGCAATTCCTATGTTAAAACTATATTTCATATATGTAAGTCGGATCAAAATTGCGACTTTTTTCCTCTGAAGTTTTGAACTTAGACTGGCCGCCATTTTGTTTTTTGCGACCTGACCTCCAGTTTTTTTACACAATTCTTTAGGTACTTATAGTTTCTATCGAACTGCTGAATTTCATGAACATTTGTTGAAAGCTTTGATCACAATGACAACGACAAAATTTTGTACGTTTTTCGACTTTTGAGCGACCGCCATTTTGTTTCAGCCGTACCGACTTTGGATTTTTTTATTGTGAGATTTATCACAGACGTCAGTGGACCTTTGTACCAAATTACATGCAAATCGGAGCTATACTTTGGTCAGAACAGAATTCCCGATTTTAATCTAAAATGGCCGCCATTTGGATTCGCCTGGCCGATATAGCTGGTAAACGAACTAAACTGAGATATTTGCTCAATACACCTTTCCTGAAAATTTGGAGAAAATCGGAGTAAAATTGCAACCTCTAGCGTGGTCACAATTTTCGTTATATCCCATATATATACATACATGCATATATATACTGTGTCTAAAAAATAAGGTGACATTTGAATTTAAACTCCGCGCGTCGAAGGATTCGGAGAATTATTGTTTTTAGTTTGGTAGTACTGTCAGTGACATCTATGTCAAATTTACATGTAAAAATGTTCATTAGTGTTTGAGATACGCGTCGTTTTGTGAGCTGCTAAAAGTGAGTTTTTCGTTTTTTGCGATGTCGAAATTTGTTGAATTTGCAATAAATTTTGTTTGCGGAATCAATTTGCTACTGCGGATACGTTGAAGATGGTGCAAAAAGCCTTTGGTGATGCGGCGATGTCTAAAAAAATGTTTACAAGTGGTATAGTGAGTTCGAAGCCGGCCGTGAAACCATCAACCTCTTCTCTTTTTCGATTGTCGTGGTGTTGTGCACTATGAATTCCTTCCGCCGGGCCAAACAGTCAGCAAGGAATATTATTTGAACGTTATGCGTCGTTTGCGTAACGCTATCCGCCTAAAAAGGCCGGAATTGTGGAAAGACAATTTTTGGTTTTTACACCACGATAATGCATGGGATGGTGCATTATCGTGGTGTAAATGCACTCGTTATTCGTGATCATTTCGCCAAAAACTCAACCCATATCATTCCGCAACCACCGTATTCACCTGATCTGGCGTCGTGTGACTTCTGGCTGTTCAGCAAGCTCAAAATACCGCTCCGGGGACACCGTTTTGATACGATAGAGGAGATTCAAGCCGCAGCGAAGACGGAACTGAAGGCCATTCCGGAAACGACGCGTATCGCAAACACTAATGAATATTTTGACATGTAAATTTGACATAGATGCAAAACTGACGATAGATACAAGCCATATGGTAGCAATTTGCATATGTATTAGTTGGCCTACTATGGACAAGCTTCCGGTAGCTGTCACCCAACCGCGGCATTAGCAAATGCTTATATTTTGCCATATATACTATTTTCCAAATAAAAAACGTGCCGAACGCATTCCGTGCATGCTATAAATTCACCTTGTATAGCCCATTGTGCTCCTAAACTTTCCAAGACGAGCAAATAAAGCACACGTTTTGCACCTCCGACTGATAGCTCAGCGTTGAGATGTAAACAACCTCCTATAAATGCGATAAAAACTAAACGGGTATAAGAACTGAAATAATTTTCACTTCACTAGGAGCGCTATTGTGTTCTCCACGGATCATCTGGATTTCACTGTAGAAATCCGTCTCTAAACCGTACAAAACCTCGAATTTTTGTTGGCACCTCCATAATTCTTCATATAACGCCATGTAAGTTAGCCAGCAAAGTCGGCCTACTAATGGTCATGTGTGTGGTAGTAAGCGCTGCTGCCATATGGCTTGTATCTATCGTCAGTTTTGCATAGATGTCATTGACAGTACCACCAACCCAAAAAAAACAATAATTCTCCAAATCCTTCGACGCGCGCAGTTTAAATTCAAATATCACCTTATTTTGTAGTCACAGTATATATATATATATATATATATATATATATATATATATATATATATATATATATATATATATATATATATATATATATAAGTTAACATGAAACCTGAAAAGCTGCAAATTCCACAAATCCATTCCCACGTACGAATTCAACATTGTTCTCATATGCCACCTGACACCTGCTACCATCGACAACTTCTTCCCATGGTTCAACGCGATACTCGAAACCACAACATTCAGGAATTCGTCTAGACGCTGACAATTGATCACGCAGCGGAGCCACGTGAGGAAAGGTGTAATGCTAATAATTAAATCTATTGTAAGTTAGTCTTAAGATAGACATTGTGCCGAATTGATTAAAAATATATTTTTTTAAAAACTAAAATTGCACCGTGTTTCTTAACTGGCGCCCGAGCAGGGACCCGCGATTAACGTCGAAAGTTATCAGGACATAAAACGAAAGTCGTTTTACGCGGTCCTTAACGTGTCTCGCGATTAACGACGAAAGTTCCCTGAATAGACGAAAGGTAGTTTTGCGCGGTCCTTATTGTATCGGTGCAATAGCGCGAAGAAACGAGGCCCCCGAGTAGCGGAAAGCAAAAAGGAGCTGACCATGATCAGCAGCCACTTCGCGTTTGTAGTGTAAGATAGTTTTTAAAAATTATTGTGAACAGTGTTAAAATAAGTGAATATAATTGATTGAAATTTAGTTGAATTTATTTAAAAATTTGCAAGTAAAAGAATTAAAGTTGTTAAAGATTGGTGATTAGTATAACAAGAAAGAAGGAATTAATAAGAAAAGTTTGAAAAATTAATTAATCGTGCTACAAAGCAAATCAAGAAAGAAAGAAAATCATATTCAAAAAGAATTCAAAGTATTTTGAATAAATAAAAGTATAGAAGTGAATATTTTGTGAAAAAAAGGAAGAAAATAGTGAAACCAATCGCAAGGTTAAGTAATTTAATGAAAGAGTGAAACCAAGCGCAATATTAAATAATTTGGTTCACAACTAGGAAAAAAAGGTTAAGTTAAAGTTATAAAAAAAATAGGTAATTGTGCGTGTGAAATATTTAAATTTGAAAGGCATCAACTACTGTAAGTAGATTTTTTCAATTTTTCCAGTGCAATTTTTTATACGTTCAAATATTTCTATCCATTTTTAATTTTCAAAAGCCTGTTCAGTGGTCATATCCCTTCAGTTTTTCATCCATTTTTCCATTCTTTACAATCTCCACACAAAAAATGGCAAGGAATGAAAATTTAGCTAGACCGGCTAGACTTGGTGCAATAGACCCAAATCAGAACGAAGATCCTGCCGCTGGCCCGCAGGATAATCCAAGATTCTTGGAACAACTAATTTCTGGCATCGTGGCATGTGACTGCCCTCAAATAGTATATTCCCTCCTTAATCCTCCAGCTGACCCACAATTGGATGCTGATCAAAAGATTGACGATGATCAGGCCGGAAACTGGGCAGATATGGATAGAATTCGAGATGTTGTAAGGTGTCTTAGAGAATTCTCAGGGACCCCAGGGGAGTTTTCTTCTTGGAAGAAAAGTGTCGAGCGTATCCTTCGTATTTATAACAACCTGAAGGGTACACCGAAATATTACGGGATACTAAGTGTTATCCGTAATAAAATTACAGGACAGGCAGACGTGGCTCTAGAATCATATAATACGCCCCTCAATTGGGATCGCATAGCACGATGCCTTACACTGCATTATGGGGATAAGCGAGATTTGGGAACACTGGAGTACCAGATGACCTGCCTCATACAAGGCAATGACACGGTACAAGAGTTCTATCAGTCCGTATACAACCACCTATCCTTAATTTTAACGAAAATTTCATGTATGGATATGTCAATGGAGGCAACGAACGTGCTTGTGCGTGCATACCGAGAAAAGGCCCTAGATACTTTCAGAAGGAGATTAAGAGGTGACTTACCCAGATTGCTTAGCATTAAGGAACCTGTTGACCTGCCACAAGCCCTACATCTTTGCCTTAAGCTAGAAAATGTCCAGTATAGAACCCAACATGCATCGCATCAAAATAATACCATGCGACGGATACCCATGCATCAAAATCAACCACCTCTACCTCCAAGGCAAAGGACAAATCAAAATCCACCCACTCTTCCCCCCAGGCGTACCTTTTATCCTGAGTTTTCGCAACCCCCACGAAATCAACAATACAACCACAACAACTTCAATAATCAGCAACGATTTTCCTACCAGCCATTCCTACAAAGAAATAATATTGCCCCTCTACAAAGGAACCAGCTCCCACCAAAACCTTTGCCACGTCCTGAACCCATGGAGGTTGACCAGTCGATTCATTCTACAAATATCAATTACCAAAACAGACCTCCACAAAGATTTGATGGCAAAAGACCATCTTCATTTCAGGCACAACGTCCCCATAAACAACAACGCACGTTTCATACTCTTAGCCTTGATCCTGCCACTAATTCAGTCGAATACGTCCCACAACCATCTGGAGATGAAGATCAGCAAATTATCCCCACTGACTACGATCAGAACATTTTTAACGAGGACACTCAATACGATCAATCTCTTGTAGAGTACCTAGGAGACGAGTCCTATAACCAAGGACAAGAAATAGATGCAAATGACATTTTAGAACCAGCAGGAGACTTTCAAGACATCCATTTTTTAGGCTAAATTGCTCTTCGCTTCTCTACTTCGAGTATAGAACGAAGAGCGGAAAAATTCTAAAATTTCTCATAGACACTGGATCAAATAAGAATTATATCCAGTCGAGTATCGTAAAAAATCCAATAGAAAATGTTAATCCATTTTTTGCAAACTCCGTAGGAGGAAACATCAAGATTACACACCATGCAATCATAAATCTTTTTGGTCCTTCAGCGCCCAATCAAAAATTCTTCTTACTCCCAAGCCTCAAATCATTTCACGGTATTCTAGGGAATGACAGTCTGAAGGAATTGAATGCCGTCATTCACACTGCCGAAGATTTTTTCACAATTAACAACAGTTTGCGGATAGCTATTAAGCAGCACATATCTCAATCAGTTAACAATATTAACTTGAGGACTAACCATCTTAACCGTGAGCAGACGAGAAAACTGCTGAACGTTCTTGACAAGCATGCAAATCTCTTCGGTGAACCTAATGAAAAACTCACATTCACCACTTCTGTGCAAGGCGAAATCCGAACGACAAACGATACTCCTGTCTACTCAAAAACATACCCCTATCCCATGGCTCTCAAATCAATAGTCGATCAGGAAATGAAGAAATTATTAAAAGACGGAATTATTAAACCCTCTAGATCTCCATATAACGCACCAGTATGGGTAGTTCCCAAGAAAATGGATGCGTCGGGTGAAAAGAAGTATCGGCTTGTTATTGATTATAGGAAACTAAACTCAGTAACAATTCCCGATAGATATCCGATCCCCGAAATAAATGAAATACTGGCTAACCTAGGACAAAATAAATATTTTACAGTGGTTGATCTGAAGAGTGGATTTCACCAAATTCCTCTCAAGTCGTCTCATACAGAAAAAACTGCATTCTCCGTGAACAACGGAAAGTACGAATTCACCCGTCTCCTTTTCGGGCTTATGAACGCACCCGCAATATTTCAGCGCACCCTTGATGACATCCTGAGGGAACACATAGGCATCAGATGCTTAGTCTACATTGATGACATTGTCATATACGGAAAAACCGAGGACGAACATCTTCAGAACATGGATCTGGTATTTGAAACCTTGGAAAGCGCAAATGGACAAATGTGAGTTTATGAAATCATCTGTAGAGTTTCTTGGCTTCGTTGTATCGGAGCACGGAATCAAGACAAACCCCCAAAAAATTCAAGCTATAGTCAACTATCCTCCACCCACAACTCTCAAGGAACTTCGATCCTTTCTTGGAATGGCCGGCTACTACCGCCGATTTGTTTTGGACTACGCTAAGCTAGCTACTCCCTTGAACTCACTTCTAAGAGGGGAAGAAGGTCGCGCGCCCAAAAGCATGTCTAGTAAAATAAAAATCCAATTAGGTGCTGATGCATTGGATGCTTTCAATAAGATTAAGAGATCATTAACATCTCAAGATGTAATGCTCTCATTCCCAAATTTCCAGAAAGATTTTGAACTCACAACAGATGCGTCGCAGCATGCAATAGGAGCTGTCTTATCTCAAGAAAAAAGGCCAATCATGTTCCTTTCTAGGACCCTTAATAAAACGGAAGTCAACTACGCAACAAACGAGAAAGAAATGCTCGCTATAATTTGGGCCTTGAATTCACTGAGAAATTTACTCTATGGCGCTCGTAGGGTAAAAATTTTCACCGATCACCAACCACTAACTTACGCATTAAGTAACAAAAACACAAATGCGAAAATGAAAAGGTGGAAGGCGATATTGGAAGAATACAATTACGAACTAAAGTACAAGCCTGGAAAGAAAAATGTAGTCGCCGACGCCCTCTCTAGAATTCCTGAAAGTACGAAAATTAATAGTATGACCCCAACGAACCACAGCGATGATAGTTCCTCTCATAATCTAATTTACTCCGTTGATGCGCCTATCAACGCTTTCCGTAATCAACTCATCCTGAATATCGACACTCACACCAGCCATCAAATTCAAAAACCCTTCCCCAATTATTCCAAACACATCTTCACAGAAACTCAGTACACAAAAGAAATCCTGATAGGAATATTCAAACGATACCTAAACCCGACTCTCCTAAACGGAATAAAGACAACAGAAAGTGTTATGGCTATTATCCAAGAAATCTACCCTCTTCATTTTAGTAACTACCGTATACGATTCGCCCAGAAGGAAGTTCAAAATGTACCAAATGAGACAGATCAGAACGAAATAATACTCAAAGTTCACAAAAGGGCTCATAGAAATGCGAAAGAAAATAAACTCCAAATAATCGAAGATTACTACTTCCCAAAAATGAGTTCCAAGATCAAGCTTATTGTGAAACAATGCGCTACTTGTAAGGAAAATAAGTATGATCGCCACCCTAACAATCCCGAGCTAAAACCAACGCCAATCCCCGAGTTCCCAGGTCATATACTTCACATCGATATTTACCATACCGAAGGACAACTCCTGCTCACAGCCATTGACAAATTTACAAAATTTGCCCATTGCAGGGCATTGAAATCCAGAACAATTGAAGACGTTAGAGGGCCACTGCGAGAACTACTTTTCTTTTTCGGGGTACCCAAATGTGTGGTAGTAGACAGAGAACCAGCCTTGAACTCCGCCTCCATTATGTTCATGATGCAAGACTAATTGAACATAGAAGTCTACAAAACAGCAGCTTATAAGAGCGAGGTCAATGGCCAAATAGAGGTGTTCCACCGCACTCTTACAGAACTCATGAGATGCCTAAAAAGCGACGGCATCCACCGGAACTTTGGTGAATTAGTTGAACGATCTGTTTACGAGTACAATTGTTCCTTTCATAGTGCAACCGGCAGAAAACCAATCGAACTTTTTTATGGTAGAATCGTCTCCACTGACCCAGAACAGCTAGAGAAATCTAGAACAGAAAATATAGAAAAACTCAAAAGAACCCAAGCAAAAGATTTAAGTTATCATAATAAAGACAGGAAACCGATAAAAAATTACGACGTAGGGCAAGAGATTTATGTTAAAAACAACAAACGATTAGGAACAAAGCTCACAACCAGATATCGTAAGGAAATTGTAGAGGAGGATAAACCGACATTTGTTATAACTCAAACGGGAAGGAAAATACATAAAAGTGATATAAGCAATTAAATTTCATTTCAGGATGCTCACTACGGCTTACAGCGCTCAAGTGCAAGTGGTGGATTATACAAATTCACAGCTCGTCCTTATCAAGACTGATACAGCAAGAATTCAAATTGGAAACTTCAAACTGATCCACATCTTTCAATTGGAAAATTTCAAAAAATTTATATCTGAAACAACGTCCCTTGTCGATTCAAAAATTCCTAGAGAAAACCCTTTCCAGCCCCTCCTGAAACATGAATTATCCCAAATCCATGACCTCTTGGACAATATCGAAATTAATAGAAAAAAGCGATCTTTGAACTTTTTGGGATCAGCTATAAAATGGATAGCTGGCAATCCCGACCACGATGATTTTGTAATTTTAAAAGGAAAAATTGAAGAAACAATTGATAACACTAACAAACAAATATTCATTGACAAAGAGCATAACGAACGTATAAATAAAATAACAAATATTACCAACAAAATATTAAATATACTACAGAAAGAGGATGTATTTGAAAACACACTAGCTCTAAGTACACAATACAAGATTAAGATAATTAAAGAAGATTTATTGAATATCGTAAGATCCTTCGAGTTAGCCAAAATAGAAGTAGTTAATACAAATATGTTATCAAAATTTGAAATAGAAACTATTCTTAATGTTTTTGACAAAGCAAACATCCCATATAACAACATTGAAGAAGTATTGGAATTTGCAACCCCAAGAATAGCGAAAAATCTCACGCACATATTTTATATAATTAACGTTCCAATTGTATCGAATGTGAAATTTGACGAATTTGTAGTTAAACCTGCAAAAAGGGATAACACAATAATTAATTTGAACTTCAACAAAATAATAAGTCATGAAAAAACTTACTTTGCAATCATTAAAATATGTAAAACCTATAACGAATTAACAATATGTAAAAGGAATAATATATTAGATTTAAGCAACAGCACCTGCATACCGCGTTTTTTACATGGCCAAACCCCGATCTGCAATAGCACAAACGCCCATCATATCCTGCCTGTGGAGGAACTTTCGCCAGGCGTAGTACTTCTAAACGATTTTAATGGGAAAGTTGTCTTTAATGGATCACCTCATACGTTAAATGGAACCTATCTCATAAAATTCGAAAATACTTCAATCGAAATAAGAAACCAAAAATTTGTGGCACAGGAGCAAAGCAGCGTACAACTCATACCACCCCTATTTCAAACAGATCCCAAGCTGAACGAATTTGAAGAAATCCTGTCTCTCGAGCTCATGAAGGAACTTCATCTAAACAATACCAAGCAAATCAGATTTTTGAATGCAGAGAGAAACATCAATCGTATAATCAACTATGGAACGCTATCAACAATCCTGATTATCCTTATTGTGGTAAAGCTAACGAGCCTACGCAGGAAAAAAAACACAAACTCACCACAATATTCACACCTACGCCTCGAACGCAAACGAGACCCAGGAGAATCAGGATCAACCACCAAGCTCAACTCCAAACTTACCGAATCCCGAGGTCCGCAATGAACAGCATCCAATTATCCTCAGACCAAATCAACTTCAAGGAAGCATCTACAACATCCCATTTTTCTAAGTTGAACGAGGACGTTCAACCTAAGAGGGGAAGAGTTAACATGAAACCGAAAAAACTGCAAATTCCACAAATCCATTCCCACGTACGAATTCAACATTGTTCTCATATGCCACCTGACACCTGCTACCATCGACAACTTCTTCCCATGGTTCAACGCGATACTCGAAACCAACATCCAGGAATTCGTCTAGACGCTGACAATAGATCACGCAGCAGAGCCACGTGAGGAAAGGTGTAATGCTAATAATTAAATCTATTGTAAGTTAGTCTTAAGATAGACATTGTGCCGAATTGATTAAAAATATATTTTTTTTAAAACTAAAATTGCACCGTGTTTCTTAACTTGTCTATATATATATATATATATATATATATATATATATATATATATATATATATATATATATATATATATATATATATATATAAGGTACTCTCCGCAATAGGTAAATGGCTCTCGAAATGTGCAGTACAAAATCACATCAGACTGAAAAATCGCTCCCATCGATCACTGCTCGTATTGTAGCTGGCTGCGATTGCGATCCCTGTGATTACAATTTCTTATTCAAAACAAAGCATGGAGTTTTTAGTTCCAGCTTATGCATTAGTCACTATGATGTGACAATGACTGCACACTATAGATCAGAGCATATATACTCGTACGTAATGAGAGGCAAATAAACGTGTAAAAGATCGATTAAAGTTTACCATGTGTTGGTTCAATTGCTTGCAAATTCAAGTTTATGTTTACCATACATATGCACTTTAGTCCAATTCTCTCTACATACTCTATAAGTACCATAAGAAATAAAATTTGTTCTAATTGTAGCTGGTATTTAGTACGTATGCTCTGCTATAGATAATTGGTAGCGTTCGCGTGTTGAACACAAGTGGAGCGCAACTCAAAATGAAGTAGCACCGACATCAATGCTGTCAAACGATGGTTTGAACAGCTTGGTAGGATTTACTCTGATTCATTCGGTGCTTGATCTCAGCCATGGTGGGTGATTTTTAATTTGCTTTATTAGAAATAGTGGAAATAATGATTGTGTGTAGTAGCCGCGATTGTTTTATCTTTAATTGCCTTGAGTGATGACCCTGCTTTTAGTGCAGTGTGGATGAAAACAATGTCGAGCGACGATCGATTTCTATACTCGCAAGTTCGGGTACTTCACGGTGAGTAATTTGGCGACAAATTTCGATCCATTTGGAAAACATTTCTTTTATTGTTGACTCTAGAGGGAGTGAGTGCTGTGTAGAGACATAGTAAAATTTCAGAATTTGTTTTTGCATAGAATACTCTAACCTAATGATTCGTTTATTAAGTGCATCATTAAAAGAAGATTCATTGTGTCAATTAAAAGCAGATCCATTGTGTCAATTAATTGTGTTCAGTCTTAAGACTTTTTGAATTCGTAAATCTTAACCAATTGGTACATTGTTACGAAAGCTCCATTCCAATCATTCACCTCTGAATGATGTAAAAACATACTGTTACATGTACAAATAATTCTGCGAGCTACTGTCGCAATTGTTTTCACAACCATTAAGAACACCAACAACTGAATTTACTCGAAATCACGAGAACCCAACAAGCATTATCAACATCTGAAAGTGAGTCACTGCCCATTCATTACATGCTGGAATGTTCCCGCTAATTCACCAATGTACGAGAACTGAGTTGAATGATTAGAGGCCCTATATAAAGGCACGCTGAATGAATGGGGGGATCATCATTCATTCGACCGCGATAAGAACTGCGATTGTGTGTGGGAAGTGATATTATTCGAGTAGTAGAAAAGTGATTTTCGTAATAGTGTGAAGTGATTTAGAAGAAAATTGCGATAAGAAATTTATGGACGTGTTAGATTTTTAATAGTGAAAATTAAAATTAGTGAAAGTGTTAAATTGATCATTGTGCACTTTTGTAATTAAATAAACTCTTTTAATTTAATTTAAAAGACGTTGCGTTTTCACTTTCCCGGAACATTAAAATTATTGGCCGCGAACCAAATACACGCGACAATACTAATTTCATCCACTACCTGGAGCCAATGTCCAGCACAATGATATTTGATTATATGAAATACACCAACTGATAGTTGAAACCGTAAAAGATCATTCAACACTACTTTTACGGGTCGTTTTTCGATCTTGTCTGCGTATCAAATGTATCGTTGGTTATTCGGTTTTCCATTTCAAGTTCAGGTGATGTCTGTCAATTTACGTGGGTCCGTTTCGTCGTTTTTTCAGTCCGCCAGCAACCTCCAACCAAAAATCTCCTGTGGGAATGGTTAAGCAGCCACCCACACGTAGAAAATGGTTTTAAAGCGCGCCTTTTAACTTCGAAATTGGAAAACTTTGTTGAATAAAGCCGCGGCGGCGATCCCGGTTAGATAAGTGTTATGCAATGATGCACTCTAGTAGTGACGTATTGGCGTAGTGAGGTATTGGTTGTTTCTTTGTCCAGGCATCCTCGTCCTACTTAACTCTAAGTCCTTGAGCTAAAATTTACTTTACTTTACTTACTTACTATTCTTATTATTTTTAAGTTTAATACATTTTCAAGGAGCAAAAATAAATAAATGAAATTACAATAATAGTCCTTACCAGCTCTTCACCTCGTGAAGTGGTCTATGAAAACGTGTCATGAGAGCTTAATGTTGACGCCAAAGTGCTAGAGAAATCTACAGCATGGCGGCAATTTGGTTGCCGCCATTCTAGATACATGCATCATAGCGCAATTCCGTTCTCACTGTATATTTAACCATACGGCGTAATTCGGAAAAGCCGTCACCAAGTTAAACTTAATAGCTTTGAATCCTGTTGCCGATATTTTGCGTGAATCATTAGAGCAGGGTAAATACCTTGCCCTTCAAAATCGTCTTCTATCATCTCTCAAGACACAGCACGACGAACAAAAGTACCAACTGTAACATAGATTTGAGCTTGGTGAACAAAAGTCTTCCCAACTTCTTTGACAGCTGCGCTACCAAGCTGGGTGAAAGTTTATAGTTACAATACTTACCGAGTCACATACAAACTATGCTGGCAGCATCAAATGCCTGTATACTGGATAGCCTTGCAGGCATCGCCGATCACGTTGTAAGCATCCATGACAAGAGTAATGTTGCCAGAGTGTTTTCAGGTGCAACGCAATACCTCTACACTAATTCACCTTCGCAAAAAGTAGCCGAGGTACGCACTGCAGAGAGAAAGTTAAGACCCATTAAATGTTGAAGATGCTAAACATATAGCGGTAATGAAAGTTCCAGGTCGTGCTACTACCAAAATAAATTTGGATTTAAGGCAAAACGCTGCCACTTACCGTGCATTTATGGAGAGATGTCGTGAACTAGGTCGCGTTGTTAGGACCGCAGGATCCTTGTGGCATACACAACAATTGCCTGCAAGTATATGATCTCGACACGTCATTGAGCTTCCTTGTCGACACCGGGGATGATTTGTCTATGTTACCGATTCAAGGACCAGCGAAATTGAAGAAACCGCGACTATTCAAGTTAGTAGCTGCTAATGGAAGTGTCGTTAATATATATGGCACAATGTGCTTAAAAGTATCCTTGGGCCTGAAGCGTGCGATGGACGGTCTCATCATGAACGTTGCATGACCTATTTCGGGAGCTGACTTTTTTTTAAACCATGGCTTACTCGTCGATCTTAAGAATTAGAAGCTCAAAGAACCTTATGCAGACGTGTCCTGTATCTTCAACGAAAAGCAGCCGAATTCGGATAGACATCTGAGCAGCTCATCTTACTACGAACTGCTTAATGAGTTCCTTTTGCTTACTAATTCCTTCGCCACTAAACTAGACACTACCCAAGGGATGAGGCATCATATTGTCATAGAAGGCCCACTGATAGCTGATCGCCCCCACCAGCTAACTCTTGAAAAAAATAGAAGTGAGCAGGAATGAAATTCAGGACAAAGGAATTACAAGTCTTCTTTCAGCCCCTGGGCAAGCCCACATCGCCCAACACCAAAAAAGGATGGCTCTTGATGTCATGTGGGAACTATTGTATACTGAATGCGGTAGATAAGTACCCGATCTAACATTTATTTGATGTGGCCAAATGATTTATAAAGTAAAACAATCTTGTTGAAGACTGATCTCCTGAAAACTTGTCACAAAATACTGGTCGCCGCTGAAGACATTCCCAAGACAGTCGTAACAATACCTTTTGGGTTGCATGAGTTCACGGCCATGACTTGTGGACGCAAAAATGCGGCCCAAGGCTTTCAAAGATTTATGTATGAGGTTCTCAGGTGTCTTGGCTTCTGCACTTGTTATCCAGGTTGTATCTTCATAGCGTAAAAGTCATAAGAACAGCATTCGCACCACCTACAACAGGTTTTCACAAGACTAAATAACGATGGTGTGGTTATCAACACTAGAAAGTGTGTTTTCGGTATTCCCCGCGTAGGATACGCCGGATGCATAGTCAGCAAGGATGAAATCTCACTATCAGCATCCCGAGTTGAGGCAATTAGAAGGTTTCCCCTTGCAAAGATGGTACAGCAGCTAAGGGAAGTGCTTAGAAATAGCAACAATAGTTTAGCTGAGACCGCTCTCCTGATAAACTACCGACCCAGATGCAGCTTGGTGTTAATTAGTAATGAATCTGATGTGACCATCGGTGCGGTGTTGCAACAAAAGCAGTGCGGGACCTGGTCACCAATTGCATTTTTTCAAGGGAATTTAAACAGCCGAATCCAATTACAGTTCATACAACGGTAAACTTTTGGCTATACGATGTAGTAATTGAACAGCCCGCCCAGGCAAACTACTCGAAAGACCTTTGCGAAGAAAACACCATTTTTATGAAAATGACAACGTTATAAATGCGAGAAAATTTAAAACGCAGCTTATTAACATTGTTATTTTCTAACCCGCACTAAACCCAGCCACTACCATCGTTACTACAGGGCTTTCCAATAAGAGGTGTTATTTTAATATTAAAAGAAAAATACAATTTTTTAATACAAATGATCAGATATTTATTTCATTATAAAAAAGAAAGTATGCCGTTAATAGTATGAAATAACATCAGGCAAATAACTAACACGACCATGCTTACAGGACAATATCCTTTTCGTGAAATTTTGCATAACCAAATCGGAAAGTGGCTACCCTATGTCCTCAATAGCCATCTTTGAGGTCTTGAATCGACACTGGGCTGTTGGCGTAGACCTTTTCTTTCACGTGGCCTCAAAGGAAGAAGTCGCAAGGTGTTAAATCACAAGATCTCGGTAGCCAATTGTTATCACCTCTTCGAGAGATAACACGGTCCCGTAAAAGATCAATGGTTTCGTTGCTTGTGTGGCATGTAGCGCCGTCTTGTTGAAAATAAACGTTGTTTAAATCAATACCATCCTATTCCGGCCATAAAAAATCATTAATCATCACTCGATAGCGCAATCAATTCACCGTAACTGTTGCTGCAGCCTCATTTCCGAAAAAGTCAGGTCCAATGACTCCACCGGACCATAAACCGCACCAAACCGTCACACGTTGAGGATAGACAGGCTTTTTAACAATAACTTTTGGGTTTTCCGAGCCCCAGATGCGACAATTTTGCTTGTTGACGAAGCCACCGAGATGGAAATGGGCCTCATCACTCAAGATGATTTTTCCATGGAATTCCGGATCATTTTCATGCATTTTAAGGACCCAATCAGCAAAGGCACGATGCCGTTGATGATCGACCAGCTTGAGTTCTTGTATTAACTGACCTTTATAAGCCATAAGACCCAAATCTTTATATGAAATACGGTGTAATGACGTTTTCCTAATTCCAAAGAAGGAAGGGATGGACAAACCTGGGTTTTCTTCAACACTTTCGGCTACAGCAGCAATATTCTCGGCTGTCCTTGGATGACGTGCACAGGTTTTATTCTTCACATTACGAACTTGTCCCAAGAGCTCGAATTTTTCCACCAATTTCTGTTTTGCGGTCGGACAAGATGCTTCACGACGACCTAAAAATGTTCGAGTTTTACGAAGCATCTATGCCAAATTTTCACCGTTTTTATAGTGAATTTTAATAACTTCAATGCATTGTTGAAGCATGTATCGTTCAATTTTTATTAATGGTGTAGTTTTTACTTGTCAAATGTCAAAAAATGACTGCTTCAAAAATACCATCTGCCAAAATAGCCGTCTATTCAAAATAACACCTCTTATTGGGAAAACCTTTATTATCATTCAAAGTTTTTCCAAAGAAAAAAAATGAAGAAATTAAATACGAGTAAAACTAAAAAAAACAAATTGATGATGACAACCCCCTTTACGACACAACCTAGCGAAGCAATTACTAGATTGTGTCAAACACCTCCGTTACTGGCATGAAGAGGCTCGTCGAGATACGCGAGACGATGGCCAAGCGGGACTCGGATTGAAAAGGTGGTGAGGAGTAACTGGCGAGTAGAGAAAAGTTTTACTTGGCGCGCGTAAAAAACTGTTGCGTGGCTGCCTATAAGGAAATGATGAATATCTTCGCGGATCGAATTGAATCAGATGCAAGGGTACGATTTTGATGCCGGAGACAGTCGGTTGGTGGTGTAAAATTTGTCCCCGAAAGATAGTTTCGTTTAGCTGAAATTTTCTAAGTATTCACAGTCAAGACATTCATGCGCATAGCGTTCTGCCCGGAGCCTCCTATCAGAATTGTCCTCCGTCCGTCGTAGTGTACTCGAACGGCAGTATTGCAGTTTAGTTCTGGAGCTTTCCTTGGATTAAGAATCAAGTCTTGGCAGATTCAACGCTAATAATAACATGACAGTGGTAAATCTGTGTGGAATATGACATTCACGCTTCATGCCGACATTCGAGTTGAGACTACGAAAAAATGAATTCGTTCTGCCCTTCCCAAAAGTGAATGTTTTGTGTAAGCGTAATTGTATACAACATCGAATGGCTAGCCATAAATTTTAATGAATCGGCCCTACGCCACTGCTATTTATTATTCAGTCATTGACGTCGGATGAGAAGACAGATAGCAGCAGACGTCATTACCACCCACATGACTATTATTAGGCGACTAGTACATTGGCAATGCGCCAACGTATAACTTTCCATCCTACATCAGTTTTGTCGAAAAGTGTCACGTCATTCTTTTTGTGACGGAGAATAGTTCGCGCATTCCCGAAATCTGTTGAAATTTCACTATCGGAACCGCATTGATAGTTTGAAAAAGAAAATAAAAAAAAGACGGGCGGGGAAAGTAATTACGTGGTGGTTTCTGGTGAAAAATGCGGAGACCGCAATAAGTGCTACGGGTGCTTGGCATTGAGCCTGGAAATCCACCGTTATCTTTTGGAGCCGCGATTGGGGCTCACGTGGAACGATTAAGTAAAAGGAATTGCTCATGGTGTTGCAAATCAAGAGTAGAGAGGTAGGGAAGTTAATCTCGAGTTTCCCATCTTTAATTTAGTTTATTTGACGTGCCTCTCCCCTGGTTTTGAATGTGCCACCGCTTTCCGACGAAAGTTTACCAGCTTCAGTTGTCGGTATCTTTTCCTGGTTTAGTTGTGTGTATAGTAAATGCAACCCTATGTGATTATATTTTTAAATAACTGTATTTCCAAACAGGCTATTGCGGGGAAATGGTTTCAGGAAGGAACGAACCATTTGTCGCTTTTGCGGTGTCGCGCTACTTCGTGCTCAATGCAAACAAAAGTTTGCAGTCGGAAGAATGCAGCGACAATTTTTTTGGAAGTTAACAAGTAAGTTTTAGGGTGAAGAATCGGCAGTGCTCACGTCATTAATCTAACGGAATAAGTGCCAGAGCTAGATATGATTTGCATACCGACTCGTCATTAATTTCTTGCAACAAATTAAATCTAGCTTTGGAAGCTGTTTCCAAAAGTCAGGCTAAATTATAGCGCCCCACAGTCAGAATACCGATATAGCTTATTATCTCGTCAGTAAAGGAGCAAGATTCAATTTACAGGATCATGAGGGGTACACAGCACTCTACTTTGCCGCAGTCACGCACAATACATCGCTGGCCATGTATCTTCTCTAATGTGGCTCACGTTTATTTGTAACACATTACCTTCTTCATTATTGCGTTCGTCACCATAGTATACTCAATTCGTCACAATCAACAGCATATGGTCAAATTGTTAATAGATGCCGGTGAAAATATGAACGTTCGCGATTTCGCCGGCTGTACGCCTCTATTTCACGCCATCAAACATTGAAATGAGAGTATGATCGAATTCTTTACTGAATTTCATGTGGCCGTACAAAATGCGGAAAGTGTCGAACAGTTTACAAAAGTCGCGCGCGTTTTAATCGCTCCTGGTGGATCGATAAATGACTATAATTATTAGTGTGAAACGCCTACAATGTTGGCTATAATATTGGATAAATATAAAATCGCGGAGTTTTTAATTAAGGAAGGCACGGAAGGAATAAAGGACGCAGTGGAAATATTGTGGGTAATTAGGCTATTGTAACATCATTTTACAATACCCTACTAAAATCGCGACCTGTCTGTCAGTCCGTCCGTCCGTGTGTCACACCACTTTTTCTCGCAAACTACATAAGCTAGAAACATTAGATTTTGTAAGTAGGTGTAAAGTGACGCCCTCTTCAAAGTTTCACCACGAAAAGAAATTTATAAGGTCTTTAAGGGGGTCTCCCCATATAGGGGAGTTGCGCCCGAAAAAAACTTTTCATCGCATGTAGGCAATATGGATATCAAATGAAAGGTCTTAATGAGACTTTACAAAACAGGTCTTAAAATGATAATTTTTGCTTTAAGAGGGCAGGGGAAACGTACGAATATTTTGTGTCTCCCCCCCTCGCGATTGGACACCTTTGACCAGAAAAATTTGAAAAAAATCACAGAGGCGAGACTTAAGGAGTACAAGGGCAACAAATACCTCAGAAGTCGAAATTTAATCAACTTTGTTAATAATAGTACATTTTATAAATTTTACATTTTTGCCCATAAAATCAAGATGGGACCCTTAAATTTCCCAAAAGCTACAGTTTGCATTTTTAAAAGCAATTATATGTGTACCGAAAGTTACAGCCGATTGAATATTTAACAATTGCAACAACATTAACACGGAAACTAAGGAGCTACACGTTTGCAACTGACCTAGACACTACAAATATGTAGGAATTTTGATAAAAATTTTAGAAATTGTTTGTAATATTGATGTTTTATCATAACTAATCAAGCGAAGGGGTCAAAACACTTGAAACAAAATGGTGGGGAGTTTAAAATCATAGTAACCATAATAATTTTTCGAACTCACTTTATTGAATCTGTATATTAGTCAAGTTTTGATATGCAGAATATATTATTTAATTTACTAATTGTTTTACAATACCCTTCTGGCAGGAGCACTCTCCTGCTACTTCAACTTGTTTTTTGTTAGCACGTCGAACGACGAATTTGAATTTGCTGATATTACTTGTTAATGCCGGTCTTAAAATAAATCCAGTGTCACGTAATTTAAAACCACCACCGTGGAGTAACATCGATTTGGATTTGGAGGATTGGCTTGCGTATACATGCAGTAATCCTTTCTCTCATTAACAGCTGTCAAAATTATCTATTGCCATATCATTACCTCGCTTTTCATTCATTTATTATTATTATTCGATCAGCATTACCTATAGTTGGCCAGGTTCACCAGCAATCATAATAAGGCGTAGGAACTCCCCCCCATACGCTTGCGAGAGCAGTCTGGTGAATTCACATCAATGAAGACTACCTTTATAGAATTCTTGGGAACTGATCGACAAGGAGTCCACACATTCGCAATATATGCCTGCTATCTACCAGCCAATCTTAAACTATTTCTGGAATTGAACCAATGACTTATGGAACCATATGTCCAAAACGATTACAACATAGTTTATTTCCATCAAGGTCTCAAAGAAAGCAAGCGGCCGCCCATTCCATTTCTTCGGAATTCATATAAGGAATTGGTTAGAAATTTTGAAAAAAATCTTCAAAATTTATATGTAGCGCATTCCACGCTTTTCACTAAAATCGTTTGGAGATGCTTTAGTCCTTTCATTAGTGAAAAATTCAAAAAGAAATTGAGCTTTTTGTCAAGCATAAGAGAACTGCGTCTAATTCTCGAGTCACCTTTTGTCAAAACTACCTGATGTTATAAAATATGTAGATGAATCTAGGATTATAGAACATAGACTGGCACATCTTGAAGTTGATGAAAGTTTGCAAACAAATATCAAATGTGAGCTCTTCTGTGAGCATACGTAATGTTAGGGCACGAATTTTATTTTCTTACTTTCACAAAATAATGTGTCTCCACCATTGCTTGTTGACTTCTTTTCCGTAATATGCATGTAGGGTATTTCAACATTCTCCGAACACCGATAAAAACTATTGACGCGTCAGAAAAGACATCGCTTTTTTTACACGTTTGATAGTTGCTGCGCCATGTCCTTTCATACTGCTTCTGTATTTAAACTTTGGGAGTTGGCTCATACAAGAGACTAGCACTGAATATAGCCCCACTGAATTATCACGGAGTAGAATCAACGAACCTTAGCATGCTAGTTCTTGGCACAATCGATAAATTGGCTATTTTGGGTAAAATACTCTTTTTCTGGATATGTATTGATCAATATTTGTGAAATCGGTCTCCCTTATTATACTGTAATTCATACTGAGCGATATTAAACTATAATTGTTTACAACCTTTCCCAAAATAAGGAAAATCGGTTGGTGTAATAACAATCCTTTACGAAATATATCTTCATAGTTGAATAGTTATTCTTAAGATCTTCATTCATTAGAATAAGCTTTAAGACCGGATACATTGTAACTTGCTCGCTAGGCGTTTCTATTTTTTTACGAGCTCATTGTTTTCGCTTGCCTTCACACTCATGTCAACTCTGAAGTCAATTTAGCCGCACCCCCGCTTATTAAATACAACCTCCATTGATCAACGTTACCTTGAACAAAACTCAATCCATATAGTGTGCATGTCTAACATCTACTAAGCAAGATCTTTATGCATTTTAATCTTAAGCATCCCAGTCGAGGAATACAAAACAGTCGATCGTAAAAACATCCTCATGTCTAGCTAAATATTGTCTTCTATTGAATTTTAAAAGTAACCATTTAGAGTAACGAAAAAAATTTACATTCATCAACTTCACAATTTAGAGAACGAACTTAAAATGATCATAATTATTTTTTTTTTTTGTTTTTTTTTTTTTTTTTTTGTGGTAGGGAGGTGAAGGCATTTATGCCCGCCGAGTCTGGCAGTGTGGGACTCCCATGGAGGATACCTTTGGACTACCCACTAAACACCTCCCCTGTCAATCTGAGAACCTAGCCTGGAACCGTTTGACACATTACTTCGGGCCAGGTCTCGTTTTGTTACGCCGTGGGGCGCCTTCAAGCTGGGGAGTCCCTTTCCTAGCGGGAGGGGAGGGGGGAAGAGGAATTGCCAGAAGAGCGATCCCCCAGCCCCAGCGCCTCCGGCTGCTGTGAGTCCCTTTTATATTTTAGGACTGCCCGAGCATAATGTGCCACCTGGTTCCATTTGTCAACCGATTCGAGCATCACCGCAACTATATTATCCGGGGTGAGCTCTCCCATCTCCCTGTAGAGTTCCCTTCGCAGCCTGGCCCATTTCGTACACGCAAAAAATGTGTGACAGGCATTGTCCTCCTCTCCTGGGCAAAACCGACAATCGGGAGACCGTGACTTGCCGATCTTGTGCAGGTAAGACTGAAAACACCCGTACCCGCTCAAAAGCTGGGTCAGATAGAAGTCAGTCTCACCATGCCTTCGATTTAGCCACGGTCTCACATCCGGGATGAGGCGCGCAGTCCACCTTCCCTTCGTGCAATTCCTCCAAGACTGCTGCCAATCGTTGAGCGAGCGTTGTCTCTCCTCGCGGACAACTATCTCCCTCGCATCCTCGTTTCGGCGCAGGTAAATAGCGCGGCGCTCTCTAGCAAGGAGGGCGACAGGTATCACGCCTGCAATCACTCTCACCGCCGAGTCGGAGACTGTTGGATACGAAGATGCAATTCTCAGTGCTCCTCTTCTCTGTACCTGTGCCAATCGTTTTCGGTATACCTCCTTGCTGAGAGCGTCGCCCCATACCTCTGCTCCGTACAGTAGCACTGACCCTACAGCACTCATCAAGAGGCGTCTTCTTGATGGGCTTGGTCCCCCTACGTTGGCCATAAGTCGACTCAGAGCCGATATTCCCGAAGCAGCCTTCTCAGCCGTTGCCCTGATTTGCTCAGAGAAACTCATCTTCGAGTCGATCAGTAGCCCCAGGTACTTCACCGCTGGCTTCGATTCGATCTGTATATCTCCAATACTGATCATCCTTACTCTAGGGATTCTCTTTTTTGTCAAGATGACCACTTCGGTTTTCTCCAGTGCTAGACTGAGCCCGCGAGTAGTCATCCAGTCCCTCACTCGGCGCATTAGCATACCTAGCCTAAGTTGCGCTTGTTCAACGGTGCGTCCGGCGACCAGAGCCGCAACATCATCCGCATAGCCGACCAAGCGCGACTCATCTGGCATCTCAAGTCTCAGTAGCCCGTCGTAAGACACGTTCCACAGGTCCGGACCAAGGATAGATCCCTGGGCAACACCCGATGTAACCGCCATCCTTCGTTGGCCCTGTGTCGTGTCGTAGAGCAGGCTTCGGTCCTTTAGGTAGTTCCTCAAAAGCCGCATTAGATATTCTGGAACTTGAAAAGAGTTTTCCAGCGTATCCAGAATATCCACCCATCTAGCGGAGTTGAAGGCATTCCTGACGTCGAGTGTCACCAACAGGACGATCCGTCGCTTGGTGCGACTATATGCCTCTGCTTTTTGGACCGCGTTCACCACCTCTGCAATCGCATCAATGGTAGAACGTCCTGCTCTAAAGCCGTACTGCCGAGGAGATAGGTCCCCAGCAGCACGAATCGCGTCAGTGAGTCTTCCCTTGATGAGTTTCTCTAGCACTTTCCCAGCCGTGTCTAGCATGCATAACGGGCGGTATGCAGACGGCGATTTGGGATTTCCCTTCCCCTTGCTGACCAGCACGAGCCTCGCCACCTTCCATCGTACCGGGAAAACCCCGTCCCGTAGGCAAGCGTTGAATGTGCTGAGCAGCAAGTCAGGACAATGGTGATAGACGAGCTGCAAAACCTCAGCTGGAACATGGAAATGATCATAAATATATTTACCTTCAAAAAGGGCAATGAAAAAATATCTAAATAAAAATAATTACAGTAATCCACACAAAACAATCTTTTAAAATAGTTCAAATATATAGGGCACAGTAAGACACAATTGTGCTTTGGACTTTATTGAAACATTTGATTCAGATTTACCTACAATGACCTTATATTGATCGATTTATGTGAAATTAGTAAATCATTACAATCAAAAAAAGAAAAGGAACTGTATTTACCCAAGAGTTTTTTTTCTGCCTGATAAAATAACGTATTGTAATGTGACACAATTTATTTTTCTTAGATTCTAAATGTTTAGTAATTTGAAAATGTGAGAACTTATTTTTAGGCTGAAGGAAGAAGTTAAAAGTTTAAATGTAATTTTAGATAAATTCCATGATTTCATAGGGTTGTTGGAAACTCAAATATTTAATATTGTAGTTCATAGAATATAATTAACAATGTTGGACTAAAATAACATGAATTGCTAATCATAACACGACTTTCCTTTCCAGCTAACCCTTCTTTTCCATGGATGGCCGGTTTCGTGTCGCACTCGGTACGCGGTACCATAAGTTGTTTTGCGTTTTTTATTAGAGTATAGCTTTTTGGACTTGCATTAACGTAGGATATTTTTCGGTACCACTTCGGTGATATTCGGGAACGCGAAATTAAATCTAGTTTTTGTTGTTGTCTGAACGAATGGAAGGAATGGAAGGAATACGGAATAAAGTAAAGTAGGTTTCTTTTCCGTATGGTTGTGTTTTCGAGGCGCTATTAAAACGGGCATGTGAATCGGTGGCTGAAATTTTGTTTTCCGAACTTAGTCTGCTCGCGCAAGAGCCGCGACCGAATTCCTCTCTGACCTCGTTAGGTAGCCAGCAGCCACCTCGGAGTAGGCTAAGTGTGTCCGGACCTGTAGGGTATAGTCTGTTGTCACGCCCCAAGACTGCACGTCTAGAACCGATGAGGCGTTGGTTCCGATTTCGTTCGAGCGTTGTAAACAGAAAATCATTACAAAATCAATGAACTTTTAATCACTTTTGAATGAAATCTAAATTTAAGTAAATTTAAATACGCTTCAACTTGGATACCCCACTCTTATTTGGGGGTCGTAAGTATGAATAGTAAAGACGAGATCCTGTCGAGTCTCGCACGTGTTCATCCAGCTCAGTCTGTTGCTTTGTTTTGTAAAGGTTTCATACTCCGTCTCGTTCGTTCGCAATCAGAACCGACCTCTCATCGGTTCGAGACGTGCAGTCTTGGAAATGACAACGGACTGTACCCTTCAAGTCAACAAGTCCGGTCACACTTAGTCTACTCCGTGGTGGCTGCTTGTAGGCTAGCTAGTTCGGAGAGGAGTTTCGGTCGCGGGTCTTACGCGAGCAGACTAAGTCCGAGTTACGTAACTCAGCCACCGGTTCACATGCCCGATTTCCAAACGCGTCAATAACTACTCATATAGAACGGGAAACCTACGTTACGTTAGTTCTGGATGTGATTTCTCCACAGATCTCAAATCAAAACACTACAAAATCCCCATAGGCGCGTTACCGAATCACCGACGCGGTACCAGAAAATAAGCTAAACTACCTCAAGTCCAAAATAACCTACTCTAAGAAAAAAAAACGAGCGCAAACAAGGGTACCGCGGACCGTAACCGATTAGAAATCAATCATCCGCAGATTATTAAAACCTAACCCCCTTCAAGACATACTTACCCTCGGTCATCACTTCCGCTGCAAAAGAAAGAGCATGCGGAACGGAAAGGCTTATGGCTTCCTTAATAAATCATGTTTAATATTCATATGTTACAATTAGACTTATTGTAGATAATACGAGTCTATCGCAGTTAACACTAGAATTGTTACAATCACAATAAGAAAAATTATTTCTCTCTATTCGTTCATTACAAAAATATTCATAAATTTAGACGAAATTAAAGGAAGCAACGAGTGTTGTTTTGCGTAAATTCACGCTCAAATACAATATTCAATTTTATAAGAGTGCCACAAGTCAAATAAGATAAGCATAACCGACAATGCAGTTCAATATTACTGTGGAGAACACATTTCGAGAATAGTACTACTTTCATACGATGAATTTAAAATATATATATAGCAATTAGATAATTAAAATTTAATTTATAGGAATCTTAAACTAGGGAAAAAAATATATTCATGTACATTGATATCAATTCGAAGTATGTACTACACTTTTAGTTTTTTTTTGGCAAAGTGGAAAAAGAATTGCTTTGTCACATTCACATAGAGCAAAATGCTCTTAGATCCTTTCTCACGTCTGGACCAAGTATGATTTTCACTCATTCAGTATTAAATCTGACGATATCCTTGAAACCTTATTCTCCATTTAGCAATTAGATTTCGATTAACAGAAGCACAATAGCTATGTTATAAAACCTCTACCTTCAAGCCGTAATTTGACTGAAGACAAATTAAAGAGAAACGATATTGATGATTCCAAACAAATTCTAATATACCTCAATGGAAACGAGAGTATCGTCGAATCATATTGATTTTGCTCTTCTGACCCAAGGTATTTTATTTAATTTTACAGTGCATTTGGAATATTTATGCCATACATTAGTTAACAGAAATCCTTTTTTTTCATGTCAAATATTCTAACATTCTCTTTAGATTTAAGAACACTACAGCCTGGTACATTTAGCAAACTATGTACATATAAATAAAACGATAGCAAATTCAAACTTGGAATCAATACAATGATTTTTCTTGAGGGTTGCGGCTTTCAGTTGTCTAAAGGTACATACCGAAACGTCAAAAATTTTAATAAAAATTATCATGTGGATTTCGAAAATAAACTTTGCTTTTGGTTTTATTATATCAAATAAATTTACCTCAAGCAGAGACCGCCAACATAAAAACTGTATAAACATGAAAACTGTGAATTTGGCATTTTTAGAATGTACTGGACCATAAGATGAAGAAAATATTTCAGGTGAAAATTTGAATGTATTAATTAACTCTCATTATCTTTTACCAATCACTAAACAGTATCATTCATTTGAGTTATTCAGGCGAATGTACAAAGCAGTTCAAATGCAATAAATGTTGAAATCGTTTTACGAAACGGGGAAATGTTTTAAGTTTATATGAAGTTAAATTTCAGTTTCTATTATGTTTGATTTTCGAATCGTTATATTGGCCATAAATATAGAAATGACAATTTATGTAAGATGCAATTAACTAGACACCAAAACTAAAAGTTTGAAAGTTAGAACATTTGACCTTTAATTTATGCTTATCTTTGAAATTTTCTCCAATCACACGAATAACAAAAAAAATCAAAATGTAGACGTTCAAAAACATAAAACATATAAACATATTACGCACTCATGCAATTTCATACTAGTTCAATTATCTCTTAACTATCTCACTCCGTCCATTGAACCTAAAATACAATTTCATTATCTAATTTACTTTAATATCTAATCGCGTGTATATATTTATCAATCCATTTGCAAATGCTACATTATAATGAATAAGGTGTGGATCGATGGATGTTATATACAGTAGAAAAATACAGCATTAAATTTATTCAATATTTTGATGCCTCCACGTTAATATTTATACTTTAAATATCACAATATACCTAATTGTATCCTTTAAATTTGAGTCCATGTATTAATTACTGGGTAACAGTTGAAAATCGAAAATTGACTGATATTATGTAGATTGTTAGATTATTGAACATTTCATTTTTTGTGTATTAACGAGAAGTAAACTTCTGATGAAAGAAAATACAAAAATGTTTCAGACGGCAATTATTATAGGGTTAGTAGGTCATCTTTATAATGAAGCTACGTCAACATACTGGTGTTATCTGTTTAATTTTTATATCCAGTTTTATATGTTCACTCGTACAGATAAATCTTTGGCTCACATGAGGAAAACAAAATACCGTGTATCTATCAAGCAACATCATGAACTGTGTTGAATTCACGCCAATTCATATTAAGATATTATTCGAAACTACGCAAATGACGGTGATTACTTGTACCCACCACACGCGATTTGTGATGTTCCATCTCTTGGAACAGCTATCATCTACTCTAACTTTTGGAAACAGCTTCCAAAGTTAGATTTAATACGTTGCAAGAAATTAATGGCGAGATGGTATGCAAATCATATCTTGCTCTGGCACTTATTCCGTTAAATTAATGACGTGGGCACTGCCGATCCTTCACCGTCAAACTTACTTGCTTACCTCCAAACAGTAGTCACGGCATTCGTCCGACTGCAAACTCTTTGTCAATTATTCGCATCTCGCGTGTTGTCTCGCTGCTGCTGCTGGAATGTCTCTTGTTGCGCTGATCGTTGACTGCAAGCGCTGGGCGACGCGGCTCGTTCTTGGAGTCCAGTTCGGAAGATTGAGCAAAACGAATTCGCCTACTTTGCAAGCCACAGCGCCAAAGAAAATCGTAAAGGCCGCAAACAACTGGGAGTGCCCGCAAGGTACGGTGAAAATGGAATTCCAAACTTGCGAGTTCTAACTTTGTTGTTTAATTGCGCGCGTATCTCCGTGTTGACGCTGAATGCGCTTTATATATGTCACTAGAATGGGAGGACGACTTTAGTTTACTACGAGCATTAGTTAATATTTGCGAAAATCTTTTAATGAGCCACTTACGTACCTTAAAAGTATGGACACACCTCCCGTAGCTAGCAAAAGAATTTACCGACACACTTAGCCATGTGGCTGTCAAATTCCACCGGTTTTCTCCTCCGACAAAACAGATGTGTGTGGAATGGAACGCCACATGGCGGCAATGTGCATCTCCATTTGTTGCCAGTGGCATAGTTTTTCGATGGCCACGGTGGAGGGGCAATCCCAAATGGATATGTCTCGAAATGCGTCGGGGTTTTGTTCAATATTCTGTTTCAAATATTTAAATCCACAGATCTAAATATTTGGAGAAAAAAAAATATCTTCTGCGCAAGATATCCGCACGAAAGATGAAGTCCGCTTGCATTTCGAGATCATACCCATCTGGCCGAGTGCAAGGGTTCGGGATCGGAATCACTTCGATTCCCGGGCGTAGGCGTCACATTACAGTTTGAACAAGTCCATCCCTTCAGTAGGTTTCTTCGGCCTCGATACCGTCAAACCGGGGAAAAGAACTCGCCTCACTATGGCACAATTCTAGCCTGGCAGTGCATTTACGCGTCCGCAGACAAGGCCAATTCCGGCGAGCACCAACAGCTTCGTTCACTGAGGCAGCAGACCATCACGGCGGCCCTTTACGGACATTTATACTACTTCAATTCATTACAACAAGTATATTGCGGTGTACAGTATTTTCAGCACTTTGTGGAGGGCACAACCTTCCATATTGCAACGGATCATTGGCCATAAGTTAATGCTTTCCAACAAAAAGCAGATCGTGCCAACCCTAAAAAATCTCGCAAGTTATATCACAGATTTCTACCGACATACGACACGTTCGTGGAGCACAGAGCATAGTCGCTGACATATTGTCACGTGTAGATGCAATTTTGATGCCCACTTCCTTTGACCTCAAACAACTCGCGAAGGAGCAGGCCGACGATGTCGAATTATAGAGAATGCTGAACGACAGTAGAACTTCGTTGGTGTTGAGAGCAGTTACCGTGGGTAGTGGAGCAAAGCTTTTTTGTGACGCTGCGAAGAAAGATCTTCAATACCTTCCACGACCCATTGCATCTCAACGGATGCGCCACAAGGAAAATTTTATTTATAAAAAATTCATGTGAATGTGCATACACAACAATAAAGTTGGCGTATACGTACTTTCCCTGTCAGCGTTCCAAGGTAGAGCGACATCAGCGAAACGAGAGTGAGTCCATCTTGACATTATTAGCTCCCATCGCAGGGAACAGGTACTATCTTGGGGTTATTGATCAGTTTACCAGATGGGCCGAGGCGATTTCTTTGGGCAAAAAGATAGCCTCATTGACGTTCAAGGCTTTCTAGAATAAATGAGTGGCACGGTTTGGAGTTCCACGGACAGTTCCCGCAGATTAAGGTGTCTAATTCGGGTCCCAACTTTTTTCAGCAGGTTTTTATAATAATTGGCTGTGAAAAAATCCGTACATGAACGAAATTTGGATTATTTGGATGTTGTTCCTATAATGCTGGTTGATCTGCGTAACAGCTTTAAAGAGGACTTGGGCACGTCAATTGCTGAGCTGGTCTATGACACCACTCTAACCTTGCCTGAGGGATTCATTGTTCTCGTTAAAAACCATGTAGAGCTGGGTGCATTCTTGGACATTATTTACCAGACGATGAGGTGACTCTGCCCAACTTCGACAAGCCAGCGCGGTATGCATGCAACATTAATCAATAAGGATCTGCGAGCTAGCATCCGCGTTTTTTGCGCACAGAAGCGGTGCGTCGATAGCTGATCTCGGGTTCTCAAATGGTTGTCAAACACATTTCTGGGAAGCTTTATGCTTTTAAGTCAATGGCCGAGTTGTCAATGTTTCAACAGAATGTTTGAGGCATGCCTACTTAGAGACGGTGCTATCCGATTACATATCCCGGCAAGTATCATCATCTACCGAAGTCAGTCCGCCGACCTCCTCAGACGCATTCATGTCACCACAAACGAGCTCAACGAACCCGGCTACTGACGGTGAGGCACGAAGACCATAATAGTTTCCACATATCCTTTGTCCAGAACACATTTTTGGAACATAGTATACTCAAATAGTAGCCACACCTTTCATTTACCCTGTGTTGCACACTTTTTGAATTTTCCCAGGGGCATTACAGCTGATCCGGGGCATTACAGCTGATCCATTTTTGGCGCGCTCAAGTAACAAAGCAAAATGCAGATAAAATTTCCGACGCACGTGTTCTTTTACGCATTTCAGAACATAGGAGTGCTGCCAGATCCTAATAAAAAACTAAAAGATTGCATGGAACGAATTTATTTTTCTGCAATGTTATTGATTTTTTAGCTCTGGTAGCCCTGAAATCTCTCATCGAAGCATATGTTTATATTCGCGCCATTCCTCGCATCAGCGTTTACCATCTACCTGCTACCGAAGATTTATGGCTTGCTGTTCGGCTTGTGTTCGGATTTTTCCGGAGGGTTGATGGAGTGTGGTTGCTATTTGAGTATACTATGCTTTGGAACGTACCCACCGGCAAAACGGCATCGCACAAACTGACGTCTTCATTCAGGAGAACCACTATCGCGTTCGTGTGTTGAAAACCAGAGGCGCGCAACCCGAAACGAATTGACAGTGACATCGACGCCATTGAATGTTGAAACGAATAGCTTGGCAAGATTTACTCTGATTCATTCGATGCTTCTTCTCGGCCACGACGAGTGATGTTGAATTTGCTTTATTATAAATAGTGGTAATAGGGTTTTGTGTAAAGTAGCCACGATTGTTTTATTCGTAATCACCTTTTTTGTGGTTGGGAGGTGAATACCATTTAAACACTGAGTCTGGGAGTCCCATAGTCGCAAGCGACTGGACTACCCACTAAATACCTCTCCTGCAACCTCAAAACCTTTAAATCTATGATTTATTAAGTTTTTCACACTTTTCCGGAAAGTCATATAATTTTGCACACGCTTACATTTAGCCAATTTAAACTATAGGGTTTTCCAATAAGAGGTGTTATTTTGAATGGATCTTGTGATTTAACACCTTGCGTCTTCTTCCTCTGGAGCCACGTGAAAGAGAAGGTCTATGCCAACAGTCCAGCGTCGAATCAAGACCTCAAAGATGGAATTCGTGAGGCCATCGAGGACATAGGGCAGCCACTTTGCGGTTTGGTTATGGAAAATTTCATGAAAAGGATATAGTCCTGTAAGCGTGGTCATGTTGATAATTTGCCTGATGTTACTTTTCCTTTTTAACGGCATACTTTCTTCTTCTTTCTTTCTTCTTTATAATGAAAAAAAAAATCATTTATATTAAAAAATGGTATTTTTCTTTTATTATCAAAAGAACACCTCTTATTGGATTTGGTTATGATTCTCATGAAAAGGATATGGTCCTGTAAGCGTGGTCATGGTGGTCATTTGCTTGATTTTATTTTTCACTATTAACAGCATACCTTCCTCTCTATAATGAAATAAACATCCGATCATTTATATTAAAAACTGGCTATTTTTTAAATATCAAAATACCACCTCTTATTAGAAAACCCTATACTTAATTTACTTTCGTGAATATTTGAAACCTTGGGTTGCTACATTTGTATGTGATTTTTTCATGATTATTAGTTATATTGTTGAAAATCTTAAGCATCTCAGCAAGAAAGTTATAAAAACTAACATTTTAGTATAGATGTTCTACTAATCAATTACGTGTTAATTGTCCTATTCTTATCACTTTTATGTCTAATTGATTAGCTTTTGATGTAAATACTTTATATTATTAAAATGAAATAGCAACTATGAATCTAATTTTTTGCAAAAATGTTGGTATCAACTTTTTGATATCTTCCTTTTTGTGCTTTATTATCGTCTTTTATTATGTGCATACGCCTAAAAATATCATTGTGATGAAAAGAACTGCGCTTTTTCACAAATTTTATAGATGAGCAAATAGAGCTCGTCACTGCGATTGAAAAATAGCGTATGAATTCAGGATTAAAAAAGAACTTTTATAGCAACTTATTTCAACAAACAACTAAGTGATGTAATATTTGTTCTTCGAATTTATGGGGATAATTGAATTGTATCTGTTGGTTGGAATCAGCTTTGTTAAAAATTTTGCTTAAAAATCTATAAAATTATACGCAAAAAGTTTCACAACTTTAGTTCCTAGGTGTTCTAATAAGCCTTTCAATATACAGATCATCGTTATCTTTTTCAGAAACATTAAAAATTTTCATTTACACACGTCCACAAAAACGTGATATAATTGAAAATCGATTTTTCCGTTCCTTTATGACTAAACATTAAAATCAATGAGTTCAACTCGATACAACTTTGTTAACAACACTAAATCTAAACACATATATCTAACTAACATAATATGTATAAAACCAACATTTGAATGGCAATTATTCTAAACAACACCCCTCAAATCACCCTAATGCATTCGACGTCCCTACAATATTGTTATAAGTCGACTCTATAACCAAAATTAATTATATTTTATTGCTGTTTCCCCGACAAAATCCATCTCGTTCGATATAATGTTAAAAATCTTTGCTCTCAATTTATCTCGTATCCTCATTAACATCCCTCTCTCGCCAGATTTGTTGACAAGAGAGTGTAATCATGCGCAAATCTCTCTTAGTGGTAACAACTCTCCACATTCTAAAATATATTCCGACATTTTTGAAACCTTGTCTTACGAATACATTTCTAAAATCATCCCTAAGCCCAATAGAGAGGTTTCCGTTCAACATTTGCACGATAATATTGTTCGACTTGATTTGCACCCTTCCACCCCGAAATTTCCCGCCCTTAGTTTCGGGGATGAAGTTGAATAAATTTTTAATGCGCATTGGCAATTACGCAGTTTCCCCTCGAGTTGTGTTTAATGTTTCGTTTTGATGCATACATAAACTAAGGGAAATTTTTATTTTTAACAACTTACCTATACTTAAACCAGCTCGTATAAAAATGGCAATGTATTGAACAAGAACTTCGTTGAATGATTCATCCCTTAGTGGATTCTCGTATGGTTAAAAATATGTATGTCCTCCTTTAAGGCATTTACACCTTATGGACTTTAAAAACACTTGGCACTAAATTATGAGGAGAATTTATTTTCTGATATCCTGTCTGAACTGTATGTTAACTAAATCTTGGATATCATTATTGAAAAAATTGATCTATTTCACAAGGAGTAAAGGAGCACACTGACTGGGCTAAAGGAGCACACTGAATGAGTTTCTTCTTCTTATTTTAGCTCTCTTGGTTCTTCGATTTAAGATGTTATTTAACGTGGCAGTATGCGAAATTTCATTTTCGTTCAATTCACTTAAAAATCAATAATATTCGTGTCTCAGGACGTATACTTCAGCTTAAATTTAACAGGCAATTTAATATAGAATTAATATTGTTATTAGTGTGATAGCGTGTATTTTTAACCTGTTGTTTGTTAAATGTTGATTACATTGCATGAAATTAAATTGTGAATATTTTTTATAATCGTTATTTTCATTCAAGAAACTATTACTGTCACGTCGGTAATATTAGGTGTACCTATTTTTTTGCTTACTGTGTGCGTTGCTTTGAAGAAATATTTATGTAATATGTGTGTAACATGTGTTTCCTTAATTTCACAAGTGAAAATTTTAAATGTGAAAGTTTTAAATTAACGCATCAACTTTCTCCTCCTAACTGCTTATGTTTTTCCATCGACCTCCATAGGAGAGTAGGTCATTTGTTTCGCTCGTATATTTTTTTGTCTTATTTGGGGATTTGTAAAAAAAATGGTTATACACTAATCTTTTAAAATCGGTATCTCTCTTTCCATCTGCCCGTTAGTGCGTCACAGAAAGTTTTCTCAGGAACTAGAGAAGCTAAAAGCGTCAAATCTTGTGAGCAGCACAGAGTTTACTGGTTAATGTAAGTCGCATTGCTGAAAAAAATTTAAAGGTTTCTAAGGGGGTCTCCCCATATAAGGATTTGACCTTTTAGCGTTTTTTGTTTCATCGAACACAGTTGAGTAGGGCATTAAATGAAAGATCTTGCTGAGATCTTTTAATATCCGTTATTAAACTGCAATATCGGTAAGTGGCGGAAGAACACGAAAAAATTATGTTCCCACCCCCTCGCGATTGAACACCTGTGGACCGAAAAGCCTGAAAATAAGGTGGAGGTAGTTCCTTATGCGTAAAACAATGATAAACTTTGTTAGTAACAGTATGAATAATTAAATTTGCATTTTCTTGAATAAAATCGTTTAAATTCAATTCCGCCGTAGACGGTCCCAAGCCCGGTAAAGAAAGGAGGAGGGATCCTCTTGTTTTCCCCACCCCCTGATTCCATGATTTCTCCTTCCAAACCCCACGAACGAATGGTAGTAAATGGTGTCGGGGTCGCCGAGTAATGTCAATAACTGCAAATACAGCTGCAGCTCTGCTACTAAATCCTACTTACACTTCCTTTGTGGGAACGTAAGAGGGTGAAGGCGAGTATACGTGATAACCGCGATCCCGCAGAGATCTGGCACACCTATATATAAATGTCTCAACCAGCTGACAGATCTCTGCGACTGAACGCCACTGACGGCGACGTGTAATGATTTAACGATTTACGTCCGAACGCGGAACCGACCTCTCATCGGTTCTAGACGTTAAGTCTGAGTAGTGCCAACGGATGGTACCAACCGGTCAACCAATCCGTGCACCGTAACCCATTCACGCGGTGGCTGCTTGTCGGCCAGCTAGATCGGAGAGGATTTCGGTCGCGGGTCTCCGAATGGGTTACGCTCATTTACATAATTCAGCCACCTATACACGCCCTTTTTCAAACGCGTTACAAACAAAACCATACGGAGAGGAAACCTATTCTACGTTACTCCGTATTTCTTCTCATGACCAGTCAAAACGAACACAATCTAATTTTTTATTTCGCGTCCCGAATTCCCGACACGGTACCGAAAAGTATACTACGTTAACTCAACCCGACGAATGCTACGTTAAGGAAAAACCAAAAACAACTAAGGTACCGCGTACCGCGCACGACGCTAAACCGACCTCAGCGGATTTTTTCCAAATCCTACCCTCGCAACGGCATACCTACCCTGCACTTCATTTCCCGCTGAAAAGAAGAACCACTGAAAAGGAGTCGTTGTTAAGGTTAGCAATTCATTTTGTTATTTAATCTCATTTTTAATTCAATAACATTAGGATTTCTATTACAACTATTATTTTCCATTTAAAAACGAGACACTTCTATAATTTAAAAATACGAGTATGTAACGTAAAAAAAATCGTGCAAATATTTATCTTAGGTACTTTTCATTATCTGACTTGATTTTAAGTGTCTATTTTTTCTTATTTATATAATTTCTCTTTCTTCTTACTTTGGATTCAATGTATTGTTTATAATGTAAATCTTTAAAAGGTGTATTGTATGTATTACATTTAATTCATACTCCTTTCCATCTATACATCCGAATTTTAAAATGTTTTTTGTTTTTGCTTTAGTACTATCATTTTGAATTTTCGCATACATATATAGTATTTACTTGGGTTACAATTGTATATGTTTGGTTTTTATTTATAAAGTGTTTTTTTTTTTTTTGATAAGTGAAATATTTAGAGTGTCATACATAGGTAGTAACTTTTCACTTTTTAACCCTTATTTCTTGCTTTACTTTTCAGAGATTTACATTCAAACAATAACTAATGTCTTTTACTTAAGCTAATTATAGAACAATATTTAAATTTAAGAGTATAATATCTTGCACAGTGCATGGCATATAAAATATCTATCCGTAGTTATTATCAAAGGTTAATAATTTTAGTGGTCAATGATTAATAAAGTTTATAGACTTAAGAAAGTCATAAAATTTATTTCGAATTCGAATATTTTCCGGTAATTTGAAAATTTAATGAGATATACGGCGATTAAAATTCAGGTGTTATGGCCATTCAATATTATTTGGTTGAATAAATACCTTTCGTTTTGTTTTTAAATAATGCACATATTTTTCCTTAAATTCTATTTGCTAACTGCAATGAAACTGAAAACATTCATATCGTTTTAAATTAATTGAAATGATCAATGTTGCTAAAATTATATTTTGAGCTTAATTTCGTAAAAATCTATAAATTGTATCAATGCGTGAATTGACTGCTAATTACATTGTTTTTGTATAATATTATCTGCAAAACAAAATTATATTAATTTATTTGCTTAATTAAGTTATACTTATAGCCGTATCAAGGAGATTTCCGCAGCTTTTGACCAGCATTTGGAACAATGAATTACGTCAATTCTGATTTTTTTTTTTTTGAAGAAACCACCGTCTTACAAAATATTATACTGTCATTCTTAAGATACTTATATGAAAATACTTCAATGTATTGTATAATAAGATTCCATTATATTGTACAATATATAACTAATATACTTTCTTTCCGTAGTTGTCATCAAATATTAATCAATGTTAGTGGTCAGGGATTTAAATTAAATCCTTATTGGCACGATTTAAATAGTAATCTAAATTACATTAATCATTTAAAATAATTATATTATAACCGAGCAGTAAAATTTTTATATTGATTTGTTTTTTATTTTGATTATTTTTGGTGATTATTCAAGATGAATTTAGTGGCAAATAATGTAAGCGTAAGAAATAATAACACCATTGAACTTTATGTTATTGAAAAAAAAAAATGAAGTTTACGTCTCACTGTGATTTGCTGTTAAATTGTATGCATAATAATTTGATACGACTAGGTTTTTATTATGAAATAAATTCAAATTAACCATACAAATAATTTGATAGCTTTCATATACAATATTTTCTTAACAAAAATCGGTAGGTATGGTTGAAGATATACTTTATTATTTTAATGTTTTTCTAAGCTTTACTACGCATTGTGTAAAGTGAAGAATAATTAAACTTAAACTTCATGAGATATTTAATGAATTATAAAATAGCATTAAATGGCAAATTACTAGGCAATGAGTATTTTTATAAGACCTTGCCAATCAAGAAACATAAATTGCATTGTTAAATAAAACTCAATTAATTAATTAAAGTAATATATTACATTGACCCTGCATTCTTTTATAAATTTACTAAACATTGAAATGGAGACTTCCTAAGAGTTGACGTGAGTAGACTACACTTTAATACTGTTTTCCAGCCACTGTTTCAATCTGCCTATTTAAAACGCGTTCGGAAATTTCTTCAAGAGGAAATTTAGAACTTTTACGCTACGTTCCCGTTCCTTTCCAGGACTTCCAATAAATCAACGAGAACCACGTCAACCTTAAGCGTTCGCAATCTGCTGACCAACGAAGTGCCAGACATCAGCTATTCTAATCTTAACCAAAGCATCCTACACTAAATAAAATTGCCAAAACACAAACTCTGTGACCGCGAACTTAACCAAAAGCACAGAATCACTTAGTCGCAGATTACATTAAACCCCGCCCACTCGACCTCACACTCACATTCCAGTCTCTTTTCATTAATTGTGCATTTTTTTTGAATCTTATCAAACTGAAAATTTTAACTTAATTTCAGCAAAAACATATGTCAATAGCTTTTATAATCCCAACTTATATTATAAACGCGAATGTGATTTAGTTTGTACACACATTTTCAGGGGTACAGAAAATAATATAGGATACCTTTTAACCCGAGATAGGCTATTTTAACCCGAGATAGGCTATTCCCTTGGTTTGTTCGTTATGCTTGCTTGCCTTAACTGCGTAACCGTCGTTGTCAGGAGTACAGAAAAGGCCGTAGGGTGCCTTTTTATCCCAAAAAGCTACTGTTGCCTACAGAAAAATTTGTTTTATACTAGCTTTTACCCCTAGCTTTGCTCGGCGGGCCTGGGATGCTGATGTTCTATAACATATGTCTAGTTAGGCTTTTAGGGTGATTTGAATTTAGTAGTTTTCTTATTGTTTTCATACGGAGAGCTTACAAAGTACTTGGACGTTACAATTGAATTAAAATTTAACGAATATTTTTGGGAAACCGATATATTCTACGATGATTTCTCATTATGATGTTTTCAGAATTTACTCCGTTTTCTTTAATAATCACAGCATGTCAAAATTATTTTGGAAAGGATTGACTATACCGTTGACAACGAAAGTGAAATATGATGGTGACCCTTTGTGAAATTCATGTAAACGCACCACAATATGCGAAACAAAGGAAATATACTCGGCTTTCTTGATATGATTCCCTGATCATAACGTTGTAAGAGTTATTAAACGTACTTTTGGACACTTACCACCGAGCTCGGCAGGGATTTTCCTTGGTCACCTGGATCATCCTCAGCTCCATTAGCATTCCCATAAGCCACACTTTCTCCGCCTTCAGTGTCTGTATTGCTTTTGATATTGGTAGAATTCTTCGTGATGTCAGTTGCATAGCACAATTTAAAGTTGTATGCCACATGTAACTCATTGTTGCATTGTAGACAGATATGATGTGGAAGGCGGTCAGTCAAGGTGATCGATGATGATGCAATCGATTGAAGCATGCGAAGAGCATCTTCGTTTCCTTTTTCGATTTTAATAACCACATTAACCTTGGTTACCGATCCGAAGTTGTTTCTTTCTAACGCATGGATGTTGGATTTCGCTTTGAGGCTACGATTTTGATTTTGTTTTAAATTTCTGCTTGTAGGTTGCACGGTCGTGTACAATATATTGACGTGTTACGGAGTCGAAGCCGATGTTCGCGAACTTCGTCTCTCGCCTCTAATCAAACCCGCATATTTCTTACGTATTGCTCATCGCATCTCGCAGCACAATTCATATATCTATTCTATGCTTTGTGTGTGTGTGTCTCAAAACCAAACAATCTTTGGTGTAGCCTCATTCTACCCACAACGAAGTCGTTTTGTTTTGCTTCAGCAAAATTAAATTCAAGCGCTTATTTCATGAAGCAGGGACTGTTCAGCTTGATTTTAACAAACGTTTCATCGAAAACGGTCGAAATTAAATTAAAAACACAATCGGCACAATCATATCCGGTGTGTACAATATCACACGCCACACGCAAACCTAATTACCTTGATAGTTCTGAGGCCAAATGGTGGGAACTTTCACGGGCACACTGCAGCACTGATAACACGGCTGGTACGGCTGGTACGGCATTGAAGGGGGGGTATATTGTTTTTATTTAATTGATCTTCCATTATATCATTAAATGTAGGCTCTTACCTGGTGGCGTACAAACTCTAAGGAACCGGGTTTAGACTTTACTTGATTCTACTTTAATTGAATAATTCTATCTCACTGTATTCTAATATTAAATGTTAGGGGGATTAACCAACCCTATTTGACTTTATTTAGACTTGTAAAAGTTAAAGGATTTTGTTTTTCTCAAAAATGTGTTTTTTTTTGAATTTATAGGTTAAATTTTACTTCACAAACACTCACTAAGCTCTCTGTACAATTTGAAGGTTGTATGAAGAATGACACTTCCAACCAGTTTCCACTTTTCTATCTATTTGACGTTTTGATGGCAACTGTGGGAGGCATTGCCAGATAGATATGCTTCGAAATGTATCGGTGTTTAATTACAGCGGATCCCATTGATAGAAAATATTTCTCCACAAATATAAATATTTGAAAAAAATATTTTCTGCGCAATGATATCCGCACGAAAGATGAAGTCTGCTTGCACTTCGAAGTCATACATATCTGGCCGGGTGCCAGGGTTCGGGATCGGAATCACTTCGATTCCCGGGCGTAGGCGTCACATTACAGACGGGAGATGAAAGAACAAAAAAAAAACTGACAGCTCTTAGCGACTGCCCCGGGACGTGGGCGAGAAGTGAAAAATGGCGGTTATGTGTTTACTTAAGGCGTATTCGCATAGAGCGCGTTATAACGCGGCGCTAAGTGTTACTGTAACGTCGGGTTATGGCGATACGTTTGTATGACACAAGTTTGCATCAATCCTGTCACACTAATGGCGTTATGACTCAGCGCTACTTTCAGGAACGTCGCTTTATACATTTGTTTTGTATAAAATTAAAAATTCAGTAACATGCGTTACTGAATTTCCACGAGTAAAGATATGTGAAGAAACCGGGTAATTAATAGAAGTAGTTAGAAAGTTTGTTTGTTTATATGGCACATGTCATAATTTCTACAAAAATATTGTGAAGAAAGCGGAGGCATGGAATATCATTGCTGAAGGGCTGGAAATTACAAGAAAGTACGATGTATTGTCTTTTTAGGGTTATGTAAAAAAAAATTTCAAAACCGTATTGAATTTGGGTCAGCCTGTTCATCTGTAAGTAAAATACAAGGAACCATAATTAAAAATTATCTATTTTTTTATTTGCTCGATTAAATTCCGGCATCACTACTACGTATCATAACTTTATATAAATAGTCCCTTATAAAATTATTATCTACAGGCAAAGTTATTAGCAAAACTTTCACGGGCCTGAATCACAGCATTAGTTGATCTTCGATTGGTTAAATTTGTTGGTACGAGCGTTTGTATAGGCTCAATGGCATCAATGTCATTGGCTGAATATTGTGTGTTAACATCCTTTTTGATTATAATATAGTGTTTGCATAATAGCTTTAACTACGCAATCTGCAGTAATGGTATATGTTTCTGTTGGTCTCAAAAATATGCGCCATTTCGTGGCCAATATGCCAAATGTATTTTCCACGACACGACGGACTCGACTGACTTTTGCAATGAAAAAAAAAATTTTTGGATTGGTCATTCCAGCTTTGGGATACGGCCTCATTAGGTACGTTTGAAGTGCGAATCCTTCATCACCGATGATGATATGAAGAGTTGCAGTATTCGCGCCAGGTAATGGCTTTGGAGAGAGAATATTTTTTCCAACAATATACTGCCGGTAGAAAGCAAAGTTCACAAATATAGTACTGTCGCTATGTCGTCCATAACTTCTAATGTCAACTACTGTGAACTGGTAGAACGGGTCCACGACTGCCAGAAGTACGAGAGAGAAAAAATGTTTGTAGTAGTAATATTCAGATCCACACTTGCTGAGACATTTTAATTTAATGTGCTTTCCATCAATGCTTCCAATGCAGTTAGGAAGACCCCATAGTGCTTAAAACCCTTCCTCAGCTTCTTTCCACGTCCGTGTCGTGGAAGAGGGCATATATATTGGCTGCAAAACGTTCCGGATTTCCCGACAAACGTCTCTCACAATGTAAGAAACAGTTGAATGTCCCAAACGAAAAGAAAACACGATGGTTTGGTAACTGTCACCAATAGCCAAATATCTACAAAATAAAGAATACCTATTAAATACATATTATTTTTTAATTTTGAAGTAATGTAAATTTGGAACTATTAATCTTCTTTTTAATTAAGTGATGCAGCCAAAACCAAATGGAAAAGTTTACGTGACAATTATTGCATATGAGGTACAAGAAACGTGTAAAAGGTATAACGGGCCAGGCAAAAAAGTACCAAAAGTGCCAATGGCGTCAACAAATGCAATTTTTAAATGATACTCTTCGAACCAGTCCCACTGAAAGCAATATACCAAGTAACCCAATTGAAACCTCCACATTTGTTGATACTCCTAAGCCTCAAAATGATACTCCTGAACTTCAAAATGAAGTTGAAGAACATGAACCAGTAATATTTTCAGTATCTACACATCAATGCTACCTCCGCCTTCACCAAATAAAAGAAAGTTGAACTTAAGGCCCAACATGATGCACCCCCGATAATGGCCGTGGACAAATTCCATCATTATTTGCAAAGTAAGCCTGCAAGACGCGAGTTTGATGGCATAGACCACTTGTTTTTGAGTTATGCTGACGCGTTCAGAAAATTTCAGCCAGCGATACAAGTGCTGATGAAGATGGAACATGCTGCTCTCTTCGCAAAAATGTAAATGAAGGAGCTTAATTCACCATTTCGCCCACCTGGGCTATCATCCATGCATTGCAATTCACCATCTCTATCCGGAAATAGTATCACTTCATCCTCAGTTCACTACAACATGATTCGTCCGAAGGAACACATAATTTTTATGAAAATTAGGGGGGTCTCATTTTTAAGGTCTTTGTAAAAAATTTTTTTACTAAGACCTACTAGTTTCGCGACCTGTCTGTCCATCTGTCCGTGCGCCACAGTTAGTTTCCTCAGAAACTATAAGAGCTAGAATGCTCAAACTTTGTGAAAAGGTTAGAAGTGATAGTCTCTCAAAAGTTAGGGTCTTAATAAAAGTTTTAAAAAACTTTAAGGGGGGTCCCCCTAATGACGAATTAGCCCTTAAAAATTTTTTTGAATCAAAGGTGGTCGAGTAGGGTATCTTGATCAGAACTTTTAGAATCTGAAATAAAAAAATCATTTCATGAATTAGGGGGTCCAGGGGAAGGCAAAATGTACCAAAAATTATTGTTAATTACATCAAACGTACTATAATAAATAATTTTGTAAAAATGAAACCAGGAATTTTTCATCAACTTACCTAAAACAAACAGCTAGTCTTTCACTTGTTCTAACGGGTCTCCTCCAGTTCGTGACTATCTTTTCGATATTCGACTGCAATAGATCATGTAAATCCTCAAAAGTTTGTCTCGACATGTGGAAATATACAAAAAAGCGATCTTCTTGTGACCGCCACTCTCGACACACACGGTGGTATTCACCAAATTCCTCTCTCTTTTTATTGATTGGGTGCACTCAACACCGTTTTTTCCTTTGACTATCAATCAAAGCTAGAAGAAGCAGAAATTCCTCCTGATCAGAACTACTCATTGCTTTAAATTCAGTCAATCTACTACTGAAACACACAAAATAATTTATCGCCCGCACGAATAACGCTGTCTGTGCGCTGTAGCTATATCGCTGAACGCCGAGAAGAATGCGCGTTCCCTGAGCACCGCGTTATAATACGTTCTATGCGAATAAGCCTTTATTGGCCTCAGTCAAGTGACTGAAATTCGCAATTTTGCGTACTTTGGTAAGTGATAAGGAAGTGCCGGATAAGCTTTGCATCCATGCCATATAGTGGAAAGGTTAGACGGTTCATGGTGCTCGCCTATGTGAAAGTCATATGGTGCTCTCATCATTATCATTTCAAAACAGTTATCATAGTATATCTTTTCAGTCCCGTTAATGTATAAAGTTAAACCACTTTTAATATTGATATTTACCGTCTGTTTTCACCACTCTAACTTTACGGTTGTATGCATTGTCAATTTTGAATTTTGCGTTTGACAATTGTCACTTTTTAAGTGGTTCGCCGTGGCAGTCTTTAATACTCTTCGGATCATTTATTTAAAGGTATGAAGCTTACATCAAGTTAATAAGGTGGACAAAAAGGTTTGAGGTTCAATGTTCTTACTTTAGATGATTTAGGCTTAATGTCGGAAAAAAGTCTCGTCTTTGTTGGGTTACTACGTGGCAGAAAGTGTTTTAGTGGTTTTGCTTGCATGTTACTTTGTATCGGCATATTTAGTTATTACGTCGGTGGGCCAACTATGACTTTCTTATATTCGTAAGCTTTTGTCATCTTTCCATTCTGTTTACTTGTAATGAAGAATATTGATGCAATTGCTCGGACTTGATTTTGATATTAGGTGAACTGGTGAAGTGGTCTTCTCCGGATTGAAAATTAGTGCATCGAAAAGTCTTCTTCTTCTTCTTAGCACTACAGCCCCTCTCGGCCCTTCGCTTCCTGCAAATAGCGCCTCCAATTGTCTCGGTCCATTGACCGCGTCCTCCGATTCCGAAATCCGAGCAGCGATGAACTGTCTTCGTCGACCGAGCTATGGGTAGGGGAAACAAGGGGTCCCTGCCTCCTTTCTCAAACGGGCTTGTGTCCGTCTACGGCGGAGTTGTATCGAAAAGTATATTGATTGATTGTTGACAACTTGGATTCGATGAGATAACCTGATCCAATAATTCATAAATTTGGGAGTAATATTCATTGTGAGGGCAAAACAGGGATGAATAGGCTTTTGGTGGAAATGCTTGAGCCAGCTTCAAGATGAAAAACTGACAAAGTAAAATAATGTGATCTCACTCTGTGTAGATGTTTTAAATAAGAAAAGTTTAAATGCACCGGCTAAATCATAAAATTTATCCATATTTAATAGATATATTTCTAGGAACTGGAGAATAAATTAATATGAACGTATAAAAATATAGATGAAACAAAAATTTTCAATAAATGTAAATTCTTCTGCATTGTGAATTATTGAATAGTAGCCGAATAGCGCATAACTGAATAATTGTGTTAGCTAAACTTTTTAATTGGATAATTTCACCCTTTTCACATCAACTTAATGTAAATCTATACGACAAATTTGCTCTACATTGAAGCTTATCTAACGTCGCGCGGATATCGATCACTCTTTCGTATGGCTCCGATAGCTTTTTAAATTACTTTTTATGGAATTGTTTGCAGCTACATATAAATGAGTTGCATATATTGAATAATAATTTTTCTGATAAATTATTAGAGAAGAAAAATGTTAGGAGAAGGTGGTTTCGACGTATGCGCTAATTCTCCTCAGGCCATCACTCTTAGATACACACCGGTGATGGCGACCACCATGCTCAGAGGTGAGGGAGTTAATTTGAAAAGTTGATCGAATTTCGACTTTTGAAATCGCGGGGGGTACGAGAAAAGCTCAGAAAAATTATTATTCGAAATATGCAACTCATTTATATGTAGCTGCAAACAATTCCATAAAAAGTAATTTGAATAGTTGTGATTTTTAACGATTTGCCATCAATCGAACAAGGCATCAACGGTATAGAATTCAATTCAGTCAAAAATCAACCTTCTATGTGTATTTATTCTGTGTACTTAACCATCCAGAATAATCTAACAAACCTATAAACCATACTTTTCCCGTTTTGAAAATGAATTTGACTTCATAAAAGGATAAATGGTAGTAGGAGAAGGTGCGTGGGTATTTGTAATACTTAAAGAAGTGAAAGTGCGTGTTAAGTAAAAATCAAATTTTTATACAATGGCGGACAAAAGTTTACAACAACTTCTTATATTGAGATTCTGGTTAATTGGAAACTTAAAAAAAAAATCCATTGATGTGAATTTTTCAGTCACGTATATATATTTATCAAAAAACAAAGACAAAAACATTGCACAACAAACTAAGGAGAAATTCGTAAAAACATAAAAAAATGAATGGACAAAAGTCTACGAAAGTCAGTGCAGGCTGACTTGTACACCAAATATTTTCAACTAAACGTATTGGAAATTTTAAAAATTTTTGCTGGCTTAATATTTGGTTGGACCCCCTTTCGCGTTAATTACTGCTTGCAGTCTTTGGGGCATAGAGGCAGCTAAATTAGCAGTTTATACAGATGTGATTTTCTCCCATTCTGTAACAAGCGCTTCCTTCAACAAATTATTATTTTGAATGTGACATTTTCGAATTTTCCGTTCCAAAAGCTCCCATACATATTCTATTGGTTTTAAATCTGGACATTGCAGAGGCGTAATCAGTTGCCTGGGAGCGTAGTACAATAACCAGTTCTTGACGAAAAGTGCTGTATGCTTTGGATCACTGTCTTGTTGGAAAATCCATCTCTCTCCAAGACCCAACTTCTCCGCTGATGGCTTCAAATGTTGTTCTAACACGTTTTTGTAAACATAACGGTCCATTGTAGTTTCAACAAAAGCCAACCTGCCAACCCCAGATGCAGCGATGGCTCCCCAAACCATCACATTATCTCCACCGTGTTTGACAGTAGGAATCAAATTGTTGGTCTCTAAAACCGTATTCTTTTTCCTCCATACTTTACTGCGACCATCACTTCTGAAAATGTTGGATTCGGACTCATCTGTGAAAAGGATGCGATTCCAAAAATCATTGTCCTTGTCAGTATGGGCCTTGGCGAACTGTAGACGCAGAAGTCGGTTTTTGGCGGATATTAATGGCTTTTTAAGGTCGAGTTCTACTTTGAAATCCATTAATATTTAATACTCTCGTGATCGTTCTTGCATGGGCACTCTTTTTTTTATGTAGCCACTTATTTCGCCAAATCTGGAGCACTTATTTTTGGATTACTGTTCACTTCTGCTAGAATAAAACTAATGTCTTTGCGCGACAACTTTTTCGGTTGGCTAGATCGCGGCTTCCTTTCAATGGAACCACTGTTTTCAAAGTTTTTGATGATTGTATACATAGAAGTTTAAGTTTCAGTGATTTTGCGATTTCCGAGCACGATTCATTGTCTTTTTTATACTGTACGACCAAATTTCGGATATCGCTGGAAATTGTTTTCAGCGATGTTATTTTGCGGTCCTTACAGTTAGGACTAGCGATAAAACTTAAACAGAATTGCAGCAGCACATATACGGAATGATAACAATACCAAGTAAACAAATATTGATGACATTCCGTTACGTTTTTTTGTGTATAACTGAGTCAACTCTGACTGTCGTAGACTTTTATCCATTCACTTTTTTATGTTTTCAGGGCTTTCTCCTTAGTTCTGGTATAAAAAGTTTTTTTCTTTATTTTTTATAAAAATATTTACGTTACTGAAAAATGCACATCAATGGATTTTTGATTAAAGCTTCCAATTAACCGGTATCTTAATATAAGGAATTGTCGTAGACTTTTGTCCGTCACGGTACATTATGAACAATAAAGTAGATAGCCACTGGATAAAATTAACAAAACAACAATAGCCTCATTAATAAGGGGTTTCAGCATTTTACGAAAACTTAATCAAAGAAAACCAGAATCCAAATCATTACTAATAAATTGTTCTTGTACGAATTTTAAATTGAAGTTCATCTTTCTGTATACTAACTGTACAAGTTCCAGTATCTATAGCTATTAACATCACATGATTTGATAGCTCTGCTAAATTGGTAAATCACAATAATCTGTCTATATAAAGTATTCACACTGTCATGCCAATTTTGCATGCTATAATTAGTACAGTCTCAGATTTACATACGAGGTACCTAATTCTAAGAGGTTCGCCTATGATACATAGTCGTATGTTTATTCAATCGAATGTTTTCGTTCATATCATTAAGAAGTTAAAAAAAGAAAATTTAAATTTAAAGAATTAAATCACAAACTTAAAAAGCATGACCTTAATTTCAGATGCAAGCGGAAAATTAAAACAAAGCAATGAAAAATCCCACACTGAGAAAATTTCGCATGACATTTTGTCCTATTTTGTATAGCGCACTTATTGTGGCGAAATTCCCTATGAAAATAGTTACAAAGCTTATCTACACAGTAGCCTCTCCAAAAATTTATAGCATTGATCCCTAAAACTATAAAGGAATATTCATTTTTCAATGCATAGGAAATAATCCTATAATTTTAGGATTAAGTTCATTGCAAATGGGAATATATGAAGAATAGAACCCAGAATATAGGTTCTATGATTAAACTGCATTCATATAGCGATGTATCCTATGCACAAAATACCAAGCAAGCCCTTTTTATTATTTTTGCTGTTTTGCTTTTTTCCATATGCGGCTTTGCGCATTGGAACTAAACATAATGTAAACAACCGCGCGCAACCAAGTCGACAAAAGCCGTCACGTTAAACATTGCTATAAGGAGCATATGAAATACAATAGTTTTGTATATTGCATAAGGTAAACAATAGGACTGTCCGCAATGTCTACCGCGAAATATGAATGTCATCGTCAAATATCTGATATTGCGGAATTATATTTCAGTTTAGTCGTGAAGTAGCTATCCGGGAGTGAGTTACGGAGTATATTAATTGTGCGTGCAATAATTGGTTAAAGTGAGTGCATTCTTTAAATTCGATGAAAGTGTAAAAATATATGACAATGCAGCAAGCACTTATGGATTGGGGGTTTCCCGAGCTGATAAGCAAATTTCAAGGTAAGTTCAAGTTCTTTATATATTTTATCATTGATTGGATCGGCGAGAAAATTTTATATCCACGGCCGCGTGTGAATTTAGAGGTAAAAATCGTGAGTTTAGGATATATATTATATCTGCGGCCGCGTGTGAATTTAGAGGCAAAAATCGTGTGTTTATAAGAGCTTTGTGCGAAAAATCTTAAGTTTTCAAGATGATGAAGGATAAAGAATAAAGTTGTGTTCTCGGGCACTTTATCCTTTACCCTTCATCATCTTGAGAACTAAAGATTTTTCGCACAAAGTTCCTGAACTTACGATTTTTTCCGCTAAATTCACGCGATTTATTATCACATAGGGTTTCTGAGAGGGATACAATTTAATAGAGAAAAACTACTGTTATTTCAAGCAAAATATAAGAGATGTTATCAAAATTCTATTATATATATATATATATATATATATATATATATATATATATATATATATATATATATATATATTTATATATATATATATATATATATATATATATATATATATATACATATACATATATATGCATGTATATATATATATATATATATATATATATATATTTATATATATATACATATATATATATATATATATATATATATATATATATATATTTCTTCTTTTTAGCACTACAGCCCCTCTCGGGCCTTCGCTTAGAGATAGTTAGAGTATCTCATTTTCATGACCGTATTGATTTTTTCGGAAGTTGGTTTGGTCAGTACCATGCTATATACTTATATATATATTTATATACATATATATATATATATATATATATATATATATATATATATATATATATATATATATACAATATGTATATATATATATATATATATATATATATATATATATAGCCTGATGCTATGACAAACTCTATGAAATTGCTACACCAACAAAATAAAGGACCGAGACTTGACATCCTAGAAAGGCTTGAAATTTATAAACATAGAAAGACAGACGGTGACATTATCAACGAACAACTTGTTACCAATTCCGACGCAATTTTCTCAGTCCTAGACCACACTCTTAGACGAAAACGGAAACGAGATGAAACAGAACAAACGGACAGCCAACAAGCAAAAAAACAAAAACATAATATCCCCCTACCTGGTATAATTGAGTAATTTACTTCCTGACCTCATTACCCATCCACTAATTACCCATCCGCTAATTACCCATCCACTAATTACCCATCCGCTAATTACCTATTCGCTAATTACCCATCCTACGACTATATAAAGTCGCTCCCTTCAACACATCCTTTAGACACTGAAGATGACTCAAAGTAGTCGAAACGCGTCTGCTCACACAACTAAGCAAGGCCCGACGGCTTTTAAAGAAAAAAGAGGATTGGCCTGCGGATATCAAATAAACAAAATTATTGACTACAACACTGCCAGCCTGGCAAAACTGTTGCGTTCATTCCACAACCGTACCCTGAAACTTCATCAAACAATAGCAAACATATGGTTCAACAAACAGTGCTTGAAAAACAACATTACACCAGCATTTGCAAGAATCGTTATAAAACAAAACACAATCGCTGCACGTAACACACAACGTAGCGCACAGATGCTCCGCATTAAAAACGAAATAAGAACACTGTACATAAAAAAGGACGAAATCAACCGACAACTACTACACTCACACTTACAATTAACTAACACTATACAAACTGAAAACTTTCTACAGTTTTATAATGACGTGAGGCAAAACATTGATATTCAGCTCAAAACTAAATATGAGACCATGACGAAAAAACTTGACAAATTGATGAAAAAACAAAACAAAATGACCACACCAGCGAACAGAACTTTCTATCCACGGACTTTAAACCTATCAGATACGCCTTTTACGACACAAGAAATGGAGCTGTTAAATAAGGGACTGAAACACAACTTACATAATACAAACCGCAACAAAGACCTAGAACAACTAGTAATCGACACTGAACTAGCCATTAACAAACTGCCGCAGGAACAACAGACACATGCAAGGCATATGCAGTAGACATACTACAAAAAATACGCACTAGCATAAACAAAACGGATTTCCACGAAGACCATAAGATATTAAGACACATTCAGACAAAGCTAACGGATAACCTACTAACAGTGACGAAGGCTGACAAAGGACATACAACGGTGATCCTAAAAACAACGGACTATGTACAAAAAACAATAGACTTCATTAACGCCAACGGCTACAAACTGGTAAACAAAGACCCCACCAATAGGTTCCAAGCGGACTTACGTACTGCCATTATACAATCCCCACTAATTATTCCTCCTAATACTAAGCAACGCTACATAAACCCAAATCCATACACACCACCCCTTAAAGCACAACCTAAGCTCCACAAACCCAATATTCCTATCCGTCCTGTT